>ML681991.1:6996680-7194853 GCA_007922195.1 Podocnemis expansa | reverse complement strand
ATCCCCCTTTGTCAGATGACTAATAAATGTATTTATGGCATGAGCTTTTATGGAAGAAAATCCCCCTTTGTCAGATGACTAATAAATATATTTATCACATGAGCTTTCATGGGACAGAATCCCACTTCATCAGACAATTAAAAAATGTATTTATCCCATGAGCTTTTGTGGTAGAGAATCCCACTTTGTCAAACAACTAATACATTTATTTACTGCATGAGCTTTCATGGGAGAAAATTCCCCTTTGTCAGATGACTAATAAATGTATTTATAACATAAGCTTTTGTGGGAGAAAATCCCACTTTGTCAGATGACTAATAAATATATTTACCATATGATCTTTTGTGGGAAAATATCCTACTTTGTCAGACAGCTAATAAATGTATTTACCACATGAGCTTTCATGGGAGCGAATCCCACTTTGTCAGGCGACTAATAAGTGTATTTATTGCATGAGCTTTCATGGGGGAAAGTGACCCTTTGTCAGAATGGGAGAAGGAAGTCACTAACTTTGGAATTTGTATATGGATCAGTTCCCTGTGTCCAGAAAGCAACTTGCTGTGGGACTTTTCTTTCTTCTGGATCCCTTCTTCTTTCCTTGGATGTCCCAGTGGAGGACAGCAGAACACACTTTTAAATTTAATCCCTAGGAAAGGTGTTAAATGCTTTAGTGCCAAAAATTAAGTAGATAAGGGCTCTGTTCCTTCCAACATATGAAACATCCTGATTTAGTCACAAAATGATCTGTGTTGAAGACAATAGGATGCTTCACTTGCTGAAAGTGAATTGTCCCCCATTGTCTTTACTTTTTATGTCTGTAAAACTTCAGGTATTTTTTTAAAAACAAATTATTTTGCTACTAAATTAGGAACATTTAAAAAATATTAGCTGTGGGCTGATTTTCTTTATAATTGCTCAGATTACTTTAAATTCTTTTCTAACACATTATGGAGAATACTAGAAACTGGAAGAGGGCATTGAGCATAAAGGATGCATGAGTCTTTGTACCAGATTTTAAGTGAAAATGATTCTCTTTCGTCTAATATATGGTGAACAGGAAGTTCAACTGGGTTAAGATAACCTTCTCTTTTAACTTTGTGGAACATGAAGTTTGAAAGTTCCCCACATGTTCTTTCTCTGCAATATTGTAGCATGACGTATTTTCTTGCCTACAGTGATATTCAGTTCAGCGCAAAAGGTACTGACTAACCTCTGCTAAGGTACAGAGAAGTGCAATGACTGTAAAGGGCAAGGGTTTGTTTTTAGTTCCTTCATAAATGTTAAATTTGAATCCTAATCAGAGTGGCTGGATATTTTCATTTTTATTTATTTTTATCTGTCTTCTTTTCTCTGAATACTACACAGAATGTCTTTTGATGGGTAGTAGACTTAAAACAAGGGCTTTTTCCATACGTAATCCATACCAGATGTTGCTCTGCAAAAGGTACATGTTGTCTCATCAAATGCATATCACCTTTTTGCTCTTCATAAAGTGGTGACCTTGATCTCACATTGATAAGATCACCTTTCATGCAGGAAAATCTCAAAGTGCTTTCTAAACAATGGGTATCTTATTTCCCATTCTGGAAATGCAGCTACCTCTGGGGTCAAACATGACAAATGTTTAATAGCAAACAGATGCACTTACATAAACTCAGGATAAAAGGTTAAAAATACCACTCAGATTGAAATTTCCCTGTATACCGAATGTGGCAGGCTGGGATAAATCTAACAAGGAGTTTGGTGGCACTTTTAAAGACTAACACATTTATTTATTGCATGAGCTTTTGTGGGAGAAAATCCCATTTTGTCATCCTCGAGTGTCTGATGAAGTGGGATTTTTCTCTCTCAAAAGCTCATGTGATAAATAAATTTGTTAGTCTTCATAAGTGCCACCAAACTCCTTGTTTGTTTTGCAGAATTAGACTAACACGGCTACCCCTTTAGAATTTGGGGTAAATCTGTAACACATTATAAACTGTGTCTTGCGTGATGGTACAGAGCTGGGCTCTAAAATTGGAAATGCCCTTCATCCTAAATAACTGCCCTGCTTGGAAAAATGTTTGCCACATTATTGAATGGCTAGCACTACGGCTCTGTCTACAAAACCTATGGCGCTCAGGTATTTGAATATTCCACCCCCCTATGCACCATAAATACAGTGACGTAAGCACTTGTGCACAGTGCTGTGTCTGTGGGAGAGCTTTTCCTGCTGACCTAGATGTGCAGCTCACAGAGGTGGGTTTTTTATATTGACAGGAGAGCTCCCTCCCATCAGCATAGAGGGTCTTCACCAGAGGTGCTGCAGTGGCACGTGGCCTAAGAACCCTCCCAGAAAAGTTTAGGCCCATCGACTCTAATTTTATCTCATCTAAAGGCCTAACCCCATGGGACTGAGTGTTTTCTACACAGCAGCCTGCAGTGCAGTGGTTTTTAAACTTTTTTTCCTCAGGACCCAGTTGAAAATAATCATTTATGCCCACGACCCAACAATGACCTCTTTGAGCAATGCATTGCAGTGTTTCGGTGCTGGCATCAGGGGATGCCATGGCCCAGGGCCTAAGGGTCTGCAACTCAATACTGGGTCCCGACCCTGCGTTTGAAAACCACTGCTGCAGAAGGTGGGGAGGAGGAACAGCGGGACTGACAGACTTGTAGTTTCACATTCTGAGCAAATGGCTCGGAGACAGGGTTCCTACATAGGAGAAGTTACAGGGAGGTTTTAATCTTGTTCCGCAAAACAAACAGAGAGTCCTGTGGCACTTTTAAACACTAACAGATTTATTCATTGCATGAGATTTTGTGTGTGAATCCCACATCGTCAGACACTCCCCATCCTGCCAAATGGTCCTGCTGTGCGGGAGAATGTTAACTGACACCTGTATTTAGTTCTTGCCGATAACCAATACACTCCTGTCTCCCTTCACCCATTCTGGGGACCCCCTTGCACTGCATCGTGGGGCACACTGGAGCCTAGAAAGACATAAAGGGCCGGTTGAGCCCACCTTAGGCCCACCAGTATCGGTCCCACTGGTGGCCACACAGTAGATAGGCAGCTTGCTTCTCTGGACTGCATGGCAGTGAGCTTGCCTTCCCTGCCAACCCAGGAGTACAAGGTCATGGGTTAAAGTAAGCCAGAATGTAGTTCTGGGGCCCACAAATTAGAGGGGCCAGAGTTCTGGGGCCCCCAAAAATAGAAAAATCAGATGAAATGTGTATTCCACCCAGCCCTGGCCCTGGAGCTGTGACCAGGCTGGGGGAGTTTTCAAATCTCCCACCCTGAGCATGCTCAGATGCATGCTCGGGACAGGAGCAGCCTGGCCAGGTAAAGGGGTGGGGGATGGGGTTGAAAGGGGAAGCCGGGGCGTTGGTGGGGGGCGCAGAGATTAGGAGGGTTCTGCCTCCATCAAATTCTACTGTAACCGTGTAGAAGGTGGAGAGCTTGAGTCAGCCTGACTGCTCAGAAATAGGACGAGGAGTACATGCAGTCGTCTTTGTTGGGAGAGTGAAGTGTGGGTCGCAAGGCGCCCGGCCCGTTCGCCAAAGGGAGACTCTGGACTTGTTGGAGGCAGGGGGTAGTAGCCAATCTTAGAAGAGGGTTTGCAAAGCTGGGGCCAGGTTTAGATAAATAACAAGGCCACGTGCCGGTTTTGCCTGGTTGGAGTTTTCATTGTGCGAGGCTCACAGAGCTCGAGGCAGAGAAGCTGTCTGGCACTGACAAGCATTGTATTAACAAACATTTACTGTCAAAGCTACGTCGTCCAAGGAGAGCACGTGGAAGGGGAGGCGTGCAGGCTCTGAATCTGAGACAGCAGTTTCACTGGCCAGTTAGTAGTTTGGTCATGCTGCAAGAGCCAAATCTTGAGCCCTGGCAAAAGTCCCATTGGCTGGGACTTGGAGTTCATGGCTAATTGTGTTCATTTATTTTGTCACTCCCATTTGAAATAGCTTCAGATTAATATATTGGCACTAACCATTTCTAAGAGGAGCTGTAGGTGTAGGAAGTAAGCCACAACCCAACTTAAACATTTTTTAATAGGAAAAACACAAGAATGGATGTATTGGCTCAGACCACTGGTCCCTCTAGCCCAATATCTTGTCTTCCAATGGTGGAAGTCCGATGCTTGAGAGTGGATGAACAGAACAGGGCAATGATCGGGTGATCCATCCCCTTTCATACATTCACAACTTCTGGCACTTGGAGGTTTAGGGACACCCAGTACCCAGGATGACATCCCTGATCATCTTGGCAAATAGCCACTTATGAGCCCGTCCTGCATGAATGCATCTGATTCTATTTTGAACCCTTTTATGCTTTTGGCTTGCACAACACGCCCTGGCAATGGGCTCCACAGGTTGACTGTGCCTTACAAGAAGCAGCACATAATTTCGTCGGGTGACCCCTTGTTTTTGTGTTGTGTGAAAAGGTAAATAACACCTTCTTATTCACTTTCTTCCCACCAGCCATGATTTTTATAGATCTCTATCAGATCCTCCCATCCGTTGCCTCTCTTCTATTAGTAACTGTCCCAGTATTTTTAGTCTCTCCTCGTATGGAAGCTGATCGATATCTCTACTCATTTGTGTTGCCCATCTTTCCACCTTTTCCAGTTTTGATGCATCTTTCTTGAGTTGGGGAGACCAACACTGCTCTCACTGTTCCAGGTTTGGCTGTACCCTGGATTTATACAGTGGCGTTAGGATATTTTTCATCTTCTTGACTATCCTTTTCCTAATGGTTTCTGACACTCTCATATCTTTTTTGATTGCCACTGCATATGGAACATGCATTTTCAGAGAACTGTCCATGATGACTGCAGGATCTCTTTCTTGAATGGTAGCAGCTAGTATAGACCCCATGATTTTGTACATGTAATTGGGACTCTGTTTTCCAATGTACATTACTTCACATTTATCAATAGTGAATTTCATTTGCCGTTTTGTTGCCCAGTCAGTGAGTTCTGTGAGATCCCATCATAATTCTTCTCCATCCTCTTTGCGCTTAACCACTTGAGTCATTTTGTATTGTCTGAAAACTTTGCCACAGTGTAATTCATGGGTGTCAAGTCTCAACAGTAAATTATGGCTTTTTTGAACAGCACCTAATTGCATGTTTATGGAGCCAGTCTGCATAGATAATGTACCACCTTGTCCAGAATATACAAACATTTGTGTTCTTTTTCCTGAGAGTGTATATTCTTACGTGAAAGTCATCTTTTTTTTTTTCCATTTGTACTTATATTTTCCCCTGGAAAAGTGGGCTAGTGAATATTTTATAGTGGGGTTTTTTCACTGCCCATCAGAGAAAACTTTATTTAATGTAAATTTAACCGGTAGTTTCGGGACTTCTCTCTCATTCTATAATCACTAAAATGACAGCCCTAACCCTTGGTAAAGGATTCATGTGTTTATGTTAGGAAGTTAACTTAGGCCTCTGATACTTTTAATATTCTCAGGATACAGTAGGAAAACTAATATATATTAAGATAGTTTGGCACAATTGCATCTTACAGAAATATCATACATCATAGCAAGTGGGGTGGGTGTAGCCATGTGTGGGCTGGGGCCCGCCCACTTGGCCTAGGCCTGCCAACTTTAGCACCCAGCAGTGGTGCAGACTTCATAGCTGTGGGGCTGCCCAGCAGCCGGTGGCCATGAGCAGAGCAAAGGTGCCGATGCCTCTGCTTCACTCGTGTCTGCGGGGCCCAGTGGCCGCGGCTGTGCGTGGCGCTGAAGCATCAGCCCCTCTGCCTCGCTCGCAGCTCCTGGCCAGCCCCACAGCTGCAGCGGTGAAATTCATGCCACAGCCAGCCCCACTGTGCCTCTCCCTCTTTCGGGGGCAGCTTCCAGTCACATGACAGGAAGCTGCCCTTGGCCAGGCCTACCCTGTGCTTTCTGGAGCCCGGCCAGAAAATGGGCTGGCTGGACCGACCCCTGGGTTCTTTCTGTTATTTATCCATAATTTTAAAGTTATGTCTCCAGTTAGTGTCAGTATATCATGTACAAATGCATACTGCCATGTTTGAAAGAAGGCACCAACAATGTGGAAATGAGCTTTGATATTTGTGCTGCAAAATTAAACATTGCCTGATAATTACCAAGAATGAGCAGGCTAATTTTGATACACTTATGAAGAATACATACATTACATCACTGATTTAAATTACTATTACTTTACAGTTATTACAGAAGCACTTCTTTTTTGGTAGAACATTTTATAGAACATTTTGAATCCAGCATTTTCATCTGCCTAAAGCTCTAGACTTTCTCACTGTCTGGAAATTTTGAGTATGACAATTCTCCACAAAGCCAAGAAGGACAACTGCCTTATTTTATGACTGGACCTACCTCATGTACTGGCTGATGTTGCATATTCTGGTCATACCTTCCTTTGCAAGTGTCTTTTAAAATAAATGTGGGTTGGTATAATTTGCAAAGTTTTCATTCTATGACCTAAAGAAGAGAATCAGTTAGGTCCAGAATCATTGACTGTCATTCATGTACAATATTTCTGTCACATCTAAATGAAATGGCACTGTATAGATTAATATAAACAAACTTACATAAAAAATAAACTGATTTTATTTGAAATTTTGCTTTTGTCTTTATTTTGTACAGGATATTTTACCCCTGGAAACTGAGAGGTATCTTATGGTTTGGTCTGTGCTCAGTCTCATTACCTGATTGTTTAACAAATCAACTGTGCTGTATCCCTGGTGCTCTGGTTGTTAAGCATCTTGTCTTCATCCTTGTGTCTTATTCTTCTCATAGCTTCATCTAGGCTAACTTCTGGACTGTAGTGCTTCATTGACCCGATCAAAAGGCATGGGAAAAATTAAACCATTCTCTTGATTTAGCATGGATGCGCTTATGTTACCGATAAATAAAATTGTTAGTCTTTAAAAGTGCCACTAGACTCCTTGTTTGTAATGCAGCTTTGTCCTTCACAATCTGGTTTAATGACCTGAGTTACATTTGGTGCTGGCTAACTTTCCTACTGAACGTCTGTCACTCATCAAAGAATTCCAGCTGCATTTAAATGTCATACACATCAAGAACTCATTTTGCAATTGTCTGCTGAATGTAAGCCTAAAATGGTATTAATACGTGATACACACAGTACTACAGATCGTTATTTATAACTTACTCTGGCTCTGACCTACTAGAGCCTGCTGCTGAAGTCTTGCACAGTGTGCCAGGTTAGACAAGGAAAGCAGGATAGTAGCCTCTCTTCCAACCAAGTGCAGTGTTTTTGAAAACTGATTATGGTCTCTTCCCTCCCATTTTTAGCATGTATAACTGTGAGCTTTTAAAACAGTTGCTGCCATATAGCAGGATTATGGATCGGTGGGTGATGTTCCCTTGAGTCCCTGCAGAAAAATTCTTCCTGTTCCAAAGAAGTTGCCCTTTTCAGTGTATGCCGTTGCAACAGAGAGACTGCTACTTAGGAATTTTTGGATTAAACCCCCACCACCCCAACTGCTGATTTGCCATATCTGAAGCTGTACATGAAACACATTCAGATTCAACAGAGATCCCACTATAAAAAATGTCTGTTTCATTTCAACTCTTTCAAAACAAAAAATTCATTTTTTTTCTGATTCAAAATGATTGTTTCGAAATGTAAGCTAATGAGACCGAAAAAAATGTTAAAAAGAAAAAAAGTGGAAAGGGAAATCAACCATTTTGAACTCAACATGGAATTTCACTAGATCTGTTAAAAAAAAAAAAAAACCAAAACACTTTCCATGTTTTCAGTGTGCAAATATTTTTGAGATTTTTGACTTTTTATCCCGATTCAGGAAGAACAAAATCTTTCAAACTCTTAATATATTCTGGGGGGAAGGGAAAACTCTTCCATGTTTAGCAATGTGGGTGAGCTGTTTAGAATAACTTTTATATGCCTTTATATAAGCACTTTTTCTTTTCTCTTCTGCTACCCTATAGCTGTAGGATGAGCTCCCTATAAAAATGGGCAAAACCATCACCTTATCCTCCTTCAAGCCTCACTTTCAGACTCTAACCTGTTGCAATTCTTAAAAAGTATTTAGCAAGCAGATGGGCAGTTTCCCTTCTCCTTATGCTATTTGTTTTCCGTTCCCTACCCTCCTGCCCTTTATTTGTTGTATGCATCTGTAGTCTTTAGTCAACCTGAGATTGTAAATCCTTCAGGATGGGGACTCTTTTTTTGTTATGCACAATGGTGTCCAGGGCTGAATCAAGGCCCAGGGGGAGCCAGGACTGCCTACTTTTGTGGCTCTCCCCACCACGATGGCACGATAGCCTGGGCGTGGGGTGCCTGGCTCTGCTGGCATTGGGGTTGGGGTCAGGGGCCCCAGGCCGCTGGAGACTGCTGCAGGGTGGCTGTGGTGCCTGCTGGTGAGGGCTATGAGGATGTGGGCATGGGCCAGAGGCACGGTCTGTGGCGTTCGTGCTCTGCCCGTCTGAAGCAGGTCAGCTAGCTGAGGGACTGGGTGGGCAGGCTGAAGGTGGGCAGCAGCAGCATGTTGTTGAGACCAGCTGGGGCTGGATTTTTGGGGGATCACAGGTCCCCCCTTTAGGCAGGAGCTTCAGCCTCTAAAGCCCCTGCCTTTATCAGGGCCTGGTAGTGTCTCAATCCCTAATTAACACCTCTAAGCATGACTGTAATTAAAAATATGTCAAATAGTCACAAACACCAGGGCTATAAATGTGTTAAATAGATCAAGCAAGACATATTCCTTGTCCCAAAAAGCATCTAATCCATCTTAGACTAGACAAATGTGAGCCAAAGGGTGAAAATTAAAGTAAAGAGGAGCGTGTCAGTTATGGATGAGCAGGAGGGAGTAGTATGGACAGATTGAAAAGTAGGTTTTGACTTCAGATCCACTTTTGCAATTGAGTCTTGCCCTCGTTTTTAACCACTTGATTGCCTATGCTGATCATCTGCCATGTTTCTCCGCAGGCCTCCTTCCCTGGGAACCTGCAGCTAGTGATGGTTCTACGGCCCACTGGGTTTTTCCAGCGCACTTTCACCGACATCGGCTTTCGCTTCAGTCAGGAGGATTTTCTACTCAAGTTACCGGTACGAGTATATCTGCTGTGCAATGTGCTCATGTAATCTGAAAGAGCAGTTTGGTCCCAAGCTGCTATGTCCGTGCCCTGTCCTCTCTATGCCTGGTCATGAGGAGTAGATGGTGCTTTTCCTTTAATAATGCAGTGTTTCAAACAGAACTCCATGCTGCAGCTTTTTCAGAGCACCGGGTTTTCCTGTTGTGTGATTTTGTGAGTATGGTGGACCTCGGCACATTTTCTTTGGAAGAGGGTTGGATCAGTGTTTGTAGGCGATGGATTGGCAGCCCTGTTGGACAAAGTGCATGATCCACAGAGGTAGTATTGAGCTAGGCAGCAGCCGTGTAGGTTAAACTATACCCTTGCCTCCACTCTGAGCTAGGGTGTGAACACTCGCTCCTTATTTAAGACCCATTTAGCATGGCTGAAGAGGCTTCCAGTGTGAGTATCCTTACTGATACCCAATCCATCGCTCTCACCTTCATTTCAGTGTAGAAGTGGTGTTTTCAATTCACTTATTTTCACAATAGTTTGGATTCTCAAGGGGTAGTTACAGAAAGAATCAACAGTCACCCTCTGTACCGTGGGCCTGTTTCCCCAGTGCAGCAAAGCTTGACGCTATGCCCGGGTCTGGGTCAGGTCCTGTTTTCAGCTTTATTGCTTCCACACAAAATTAGTGCAGCACATCAGTTATTGCTCCCTCATAACCCAGGGTCGTCATCTTCATCCTCTCTGTTTCCTACAGATTTCCAGTGTATGAGTCACCTGCCTGAGCATCATCCACAGACTCTGCTCTTCTTCCTCCAGCCTCCTGTAGTGCTCCCTCCTGCCCCTGAGTCTCTCTCAAGAGCTGCCTTGCTCCCTGCAACTTGTCCCCCAGCAGAGTCACTTGCTGACTTTGATCCATACAGGCTGATGGATGTCAGCTGCAAGGAGAGGCTGGGCCTGGCTTCACGTAAAGGGCCAGCCACTCCGTGACGTGCAGTCAGTGGCATCATACGTACTTCATATGGCTAGGAACCAGGGTGGATGGAGAGTGGTTAGAGTTAAAAATGAATGAACAGAGTTTGAGGACGAAATGCTTCATTATTAACCACCCCTCCACCTGCCCCCCACATATGTGAAATAGTGCGCTTTTTTTGGCTTAAAAATTAGAATGTACACTTTTCAATCAGTTCTGTGTTTTCAGCCTCAGAACAAAACAAACACCTCCCAACATCCTGCAAACCCTACTCTTAAAAAAAAACCTGCAGCAGCGTTGAACATTCAAAATGCCAGTCATGAAAAAGATCGATTCCTGCGTCATGTCAAAATCCTTGGTTTGCATATTTGTTTAAAGCTGGCCAAATACAAACAAGGAGTCTGATGGCACTTTTAAAGGCTAACAAATTAATTTATCGCATGAGCTTTCATGGGAAACAATCCCATTTTGTCAGACGTATCTTCAAGCATCTGACAAAGTGGGGTTCTCTCTGATGAAAGCTCATGCGATAAATGAATTTGGTAGTTTTTGAAAGTGCCACTGCACCATTGTCTGTTTTGCTGGACTAGACTAACATGGCTATTCCTTTGGAAAGTGGCCAAATACAGTGGGAATTCTTTTGAAAAAAAAATCCTCACGAAATTTAAGATCCTTCCTACAATAGCATCACTGCTGTTTACCTGTCCCTGACCATCCAGTTGGATCCATGAGAGTGAACCCCTGTATTCATGATCTGTGTGGAGCCTAGCTGTGCTGTTGGTGGGGTTTACTTGTATGAATCGTACGGCAGAATTTCAGGGTCTTTACAGGTACCCAGTTCCCCTTTTAAGTCCTGATCCTATGAAGACTCAGATGTAATCAACTGAACATCATGCGACTAGCTCAATTGACTTCTGAGAGACTGCTCGCTGCACAGAGAATTTAATCTCTGCATGAGTTTTTCCAGGACTGCTGCCTTATTCTGTGTTTTCCCAGCACCTACAAGGCCATGATTTAGCATGGGCCTTGTATGTGCTACTGAAATATAAATAAGAACAAGACACAGTTTATCTGGAGTCCAGAGGCATTGTCTTGTCACTGAATAGCTTATGGAAAAACCCTAACATTCAAAAGTCTGGTCAGTGAAATCTAATCACTTCTGCCTGCCCAACAAGCCACCGATTTATGCACTGAAAATCTGTCCATCTATCTGAGACAGAAAAAGGAGAATATTCTTTCCCTTTACTGCCATGGAAGGACAGAAGAAATGGTCTAGTTGCCACATAGTCTGCAGCTTTGCTAAGTCCTTCCTCTACTTTACCTCTCTGCTTGTACTCAGCATTGAACTTCGGGTACATGGCACTTGGCTAATTATGTACAGCTCAGAATAAGTTGAGTCAACTCCTTTTAAGTCAACAGAAGTGGAATATCTGTCTAACATAAAATATGTGTAGGTGTGTGTAGCCTGCAATTGATAAATACAGTTTTGACCTCAGAGACATGTAAAATGAAGGTGTGTTATAGAGAAATACTCAGAGCGAAAACAGATTTTGTAAGCACAGTAAGACCTTGACTTTAAGAACATTGGTCTACTTAATGACCAAATTGTAGGTGCTGTTTTCCCTGACAGAAAAATAATCATACAAAGAAAGTGGTGTCAGTGATGAATAAATCAACATCCACATTTGGATTGCAGATAGTTCTGCTGTGATTTGAAAGATGAGAAGAAATTTTGCACAGCGTACTACGCTGCAACTTATACACCATACCTGCTGAGATTTTGAAATGTTCAGTTTATGGAACTCTTCAACCCCCTCAACTGGTTCGTAAGCTGTGAATTCCACGGCACTTTAAATATTGCAGGCCTGAGTTGCATATTAATTGTGAAAGAGCTGCGATGAATCAGTTAAAGATGTCTCTTGTTCCTAGGTGGTTATGCTGAGCTCAGTCAGTGATCTGTTGATGTACATTGATGAAAAGCAGTTAACCCCGGAGTTTGGAGGCACCTTGGAGTACCACCATAGCGAATGGGTTATCTTCAGAACAGTACGTAGTCTGGCTTAAATGGTGGTGTTCTGCCGAAAGCGTAGCTCAAGCACAAAGTGCCAAGAACTGCAGTTCTCTCTAAATGCCTCCTGGCTAACCTCTCTAGTTAGCGCCCTGCTGGATCAAGTCCTTTGTCTAGCTTAACTTATTGGCGGGGCTTAAAGGGGTCTGAGAAAAGGGGAGATGGCTGTCATTGCCCTGCCTGCCTCCCTGTCAACCCCTCTCCCCTCAATCCACCACCAATTTCCACCGCTCTGCTCTTCTGGCAGCTGAGGGCTTTTTCATCCCCTTCTCTCAAGCCAGCAGGATCCCCTCTGCCCCTTTCCAGGGAGGGAGGGAAGCCAAGGGTCTGTCCCCTATCACAGGAGGGGAGAGGATGGAGCCAGTTGGCTGCTCTCCCTCGTTAGAGAAGCAAGTCAGGAATACAGCCAGTCGGAGAGTGTTTTTCCCCTCCCCAGGTTATCCTACAAATATGCACCCCCTCAGCGACCTGGCTGGCTTCTTAACGTTGTATTTGATGCAGCACACTTTAAGCATCACTTTTTGGCTAGGAGTTTCAAAGCTATCTAGGGGAGTTAGCTACCCAAATCCCACTGAATTTCTGTGGAAGTGGGACAACTAACTTCCTTAGGCCCCTCATTACTTTGAAGTCATTTTAAAATTCTCTTCACCACAAATGCAAAGATCGTCTCCTTTTGCCCAAGTCCCCATTGAATTTTAATGGAGGTATTCAGCTCCTTTTGGCTCATTTGAAAATCTCAGCCCTGGCTTTTTTTTTTGATGAGTTCTTATGATATCTTGAGTACTGAACTGATGAAATAATTGTCTTCCACCAGGCTATAGAGAGCTTTGCACTAACAGTGAAGGAAATTGCACAGATGTTACAATCTTTCGGTACAGAGCTGGCAGAAACAGAACTACCGGATGACGTGTATTCAATTGAGCGCATCCTGGCTTTGCGCACAGAAAAGTATTGTCAGCTTAAGGTAAGCTACTCAAACTCAGCTCTGTAGTAAGACGGTTTCCTACTGCCAAGTAGGACTTTAGTGGTTTGATTGACTGTTTGTTCTATCTCTCTCTCACTCTCTCTTCCTCCATAGGCGTGTGTCTATGGTATGACTATTTCTGTTTACATCTCTCCCTGCTGTGCCTCTGTGTTACATCTATATTTGTCTTTCAAGTATTCAAACAATTATTATGCCAACATCCAGGATGCTTTTTGCTCCCAGCTGCTTATTTAGTAGCTGCGTAGTGCAGAAGCTCCAGAAACAAACAGAAGCTTGCCCATTCTTATGACCTGCAGCAGGTCTTCCAAGGAAGATCTCCAGAAGGCTTTGGTAAACTCAAGATGCAATGCTTTCCTCATAGATCTGCTTATTAATACTCAAATTAGGCTACTCAGAGTGAATAGTTTGGCTGTAGGTGATCTGCACCCATAAGGAGCATAGAAAAGTGTGGTAGATACAAACAGATAATTTTGCCCCAGAGCGCCATGCATCTTATTTGTGGGCCTATATCTTGACCAAATGTACAAAGATATTATGGGGCAAATTCTGCTCCCTCAGTGCAACTCCAATGACTTCCCAAAGGCTGTGTTGGTTTGAGAGACGGCGGTGAATGGAGAGCTGTAACTATATCGAAAGAATACACTATGGATTTAGCTACCCATAGCAAAGACATGACCTTTTCTTAGGGTGAGTCCCCTTGTTTTATGTAAATCAATACTTGTTTCTTTAATCTTTCCTAACTCCTTTTCCCATTTACACAGGGTCAGAGGTGGCAAAGAATGCTTTTATAGAGTAGCATGGGTTTGTAGGTCTTGGGACTCCAGATGAAGGTTTCTCACTTCTTTTCCAGGGTGCCTCCCCCTCTGCCCCCCACGGCAGCAGCAGGCAATCGTTGTCTGCACCAAGTGGGAGGGTCAGTTGTCCTGGTTCGTGACCGAGCCACTGGGCATGTGGTAGCTCCAGCCTCCTGCATGGGGACTGGCCAAACCCGCAGTCATTAGTTCTGGTGTCTTGGCCTAGGGTACACGCTCATTCAGCACTTAAGTTTTTGGGGTATGGAGACCTGGGGCCACCCTGTTCCACTGGGTCCCAGTCGAGTGCCCTTGAAGCAACAGGTAGTCCCATCACTACGTTGGCAGAGAAGCATGAGGTCTCTGCCTCGCTTCTTGGGAACACATCTGGCCAAGTTTCCTTTCTCTGGGATGCATCCTCCTGGATCTGCTTGGGTTGCTCCACAGCTGCTGGGACCTGGCTCCCTGTCCCTGCCCTGAGCAGCACCCTCTTTGCCTCTGCTCTGGGTTCCTAAGTCTTCTAGCCACAGACAATCCTGGGGGCCACAATAATTCAGCTCCCTGGAGAGGTCATCTGCCTCCTTGCCTGATCTCACCCCACTGAACTTCAGGGTTCTGCCCTTATATGTCCAGTCCCACGTCCCCACTTCCTAGGGCTAGCTGCATTCAACAGGGTGAATTAACCCCTCAGTGATGGAATGAGGCAACCTTGCCTTGTTACCCTGTCCTTTTCTCTTCAAATTTCTCTTGGTGGAGTCTTTCCATTGTATCTTCTGTCTTCCACATCCTTTTGTGCTGTTCCCTTCCTCCCATGCTTTGTTTGCTGATCACTCTTCTTCCATTCTTGTTCCCTGTCTAGACCACCTCAACATTTGTGATCCAGCTTATCTATCGCTGAGAGCTCCAAACTCATCTTTGCACGACATTTTTCCATGTGCACTCTGTCTACCCTCAACTTACCTGCTGTTCTCTTCTGTTTATTTTCTACAGCCTAGATCTTCTCTTCTTCCATTTCTGTAAGACTCATCATTTCCAAGCCACAGAACAGGCAGGAGAAAAAACACACACCATATATGTGTTTTTTTTCCAGTTTATTACTTAATTGCAAGTCTTCCAGTATTCCTGACACCTTTTTCATGGCTGCCCATGCACATTGTGTTCTTTTCCGTTCTCCAGGTCTCCTTCTAGTGACACAAAGCGTACCAGCTACACAGTTTTTGTTTGATTTAGCTTCTTTCTTGAAACTTCAATCAATAGCTTTTCTGCCACCTTTCCTATTAGCATAACTTCACTTTTCTTTGTGTTTACCTTCAAACCCTAGTCTTCAAATACAGATGCCCACTCTGATTCTAGATTTACTGATTCCACTTTGTTGTCAGTCAAAAGGGTCAGATATTCAGCATACATTAGTTTTCTCTGTGTCTCCACGAGCTTGGTTTTCCTAATAATTAACTACATAATTAGGATGAAGAGGCTTCTTTTGCCCACTTTACCAAGATTGGTACCTTTTGAGGCTTCTTCATAATGTGAGTGTCAAGCACCACTGACAAACTTTTCTTCTGATTTTCTTTGAAAATATTTCTTACATCCTCTGCCAGCTCTTTTGGGTTATTCACCACACAGTTCCCACCCTTTGTGCACACAGATTTTTTCATGTCTCATGGTTCATTGTGCTAATTCCAAACCAGTTTCCAGCCATCACCTTCATTCAGCTGTCCATATAATTCCTCTTCAGCCTTTGCTCTTACCTCAGCAGCTGCCCTTTCAGCCTCCTATTTGCTTTTGTTTGCATTTTTGATGGTCTCTTTATCACCACCTGCTTTCTCCAGTTCTGAATAATTCTTTCCAACTTCTCTTCTACACCAGGCTCCCAATGCCAGCTTTTTCTCCCAGGGCTCCATGTTTTGCTGTTCACTCTGTGGCCTGCCACATATTACTTCCGCCGCCTCAATGGATCAGTCTTCGAACGACTTCCATTCCTCCCCACAGATATCATTGTCATTGGCCAAGCGTGAAAGCCTTCCTTTCCTTTTGGCAGAACTCTTCCTTTCTTGTTTCTTTAATATTTAAAGGTATTTGTCACTTACTGGAGTTTATGATTGAAATTATCATTTGATTTAACAAAGATTTTTGGTATAGCAGCTGCCACTACCAAGCTGCTACAGAAGGGAGCGTTTAGATCCTAGTCTAGTCTGCCTTACTGTATAATGTAGGCCAGTGGTTCTCACGCACTGTGTCGGGGCACATTCTTGTCGCCACACAGCAGTAAACGTTTCACAGAGAGCCAGGGAGATGGCTGGATTTGGCCTGGGAAGGGGAGTGCGTGCCCTTTAGGGTCACAAAATGCTGCCAAGCATGTTGCCAAAATGCCGCAAAAGATTGAGAACCACTGAGGTGAGCCATAGAACTACCCCACAGTAATTCCTAGGATATACCTTTAAAAAAAACCACATCATGATATAAAAATTGTCATTGGTGAAGGAGTCACTACAACCTTTGGTACATTGTTCCAATTGTTAATTACTCTCACTATTAAAAATTTACACTTTAAGGCTAATGAATCAAGTTCCCCTGTGGATTTGAACCCACAAACACAATCACTGATGGTTGTAGCTGCAGACCCTGCCAACAACCTGTCTGTTAGACTACTCTTGTATTCAGTGGGGCTATTAATGAGTAAGGCTTGTAGGTCCTGTGTTTACTTTAGTGTAGTGGGTTAGATCCAACAAATTTTTTAGATTTTTTTTTTACTTAAAGCACATTTTGTCATTCCTGTGGCATTCTCTGTAGCAGTGGTTTTCAAACTTTTTTCCTTGGGACCCACTTGAAAAAAATCATTTATGCCCATGACCCAGCGATTGCATCTTTGAGCAATATATTGCAGTGTTTCGGCGGTGGCAGCAAGGGGTGCCGCAACTCAGTGCTTAAGGATCTGCGACTTAGTACTGGGTCCTGACCCTAAGTTTGACAACCACTGCTCTGTAGCATGCTCCCATTTAGAAATGTGTGTGTGTTTGTGGGGCACAGTAAACGATTGCTGTATTTTTTAAAAAAAACAGTTGTGATAATGAATCAGTTATGCATTGTGTTTCAGGTTGGATTTAATTTAAAATTTTATAGATCCATAGTTAAACTAAGAAAATGTTGGTTACAAATATGATACTAAATCTACACATCAGAGATACCTGCTTGGGGGAGGGGAAGGATGGAATAAAATATACCATGACATTTCATTTGAATTTAAAACATGGAGATGCATCCTTCAATTAATCATTGAGCAGAAATCAACTGTTGTTTGGGTTTTTTTAATGTTTCATTCTTTCATTTTAAAATATCAAAAGGGCTGTTGGGCTTCTGAATAAAATGTATCCTGGTTGTATGTGTTTTCGAGAGCACGAGAGATTAGTTTAGATACAAAATTGTGCACAGATTGCAGTAAGAACGTTACAAGATTCTTGTTTTGCTGTCATGGCAACTGAGAGACTGGGGCGTACGATTTATGAATACATATAAAAACTATTAAACACATTGGATCAAAGCAATTGTGTTGCTGTGATACTGAACAGAGGTCAGTTGTAAAGATACTGAGAAAAAGACATAAGCTAATTAAACAGATTGACTAAGAAATTAACCCCTTTGATGTATTGAAGGGGGAAAAAGTCGTATCGAACACTTGTGTAGTTGCTCTTGACAGTTGGGCTACAGCATCTTTTCCTGGAATGAAATCATCTGAAAGTAAAGGAGAATTTAAGACTCCAGAGAACTGAATATGCAAGATAAAGTAGCAATAGCTGATTGCCAAAACAGACTGAGTATTTCTTCTTCACTTTTGAGTTTCCTGGGTTACTGAAGTATTAAAAATAGTCCAGGATTTTTGCTCTATATCCTGTCAATCACATGTCAGTTGATGCTGGTACATTCTCATGGTTTACATTTCTAGTCTTTCCATCAATTGTTTGGTTTCTTTGGCTCAGCTTCACTCCACACCTGCTCCTCTTACACTCTTCTCTCTTGGCCTGTCTCTCTTACCCTGCTTTCTTAACCGTTTTCTTTCCATTTAGCTGATTGCCTCCTAAGTAACCCTCCCACCCCATACAGATCCACAATGTTTTCCCAATAATTGCTTGTTCACCTTCTGGTGTGTTTTTTGTGCCTTTCCCCACCTGTTGTGTCTGGTCTGTTGAGATCAGCGTTTCACAGCTGGTATTCTGTGAAACACTGGTGCTTCGCAGATACGGAGAAGTTGTTCCACGACCAACCCTGACCCAGGGAGGAGTGAGGCTGAGAGGGGGTCGGGGAGGAGCAGCAAAGTGAGCTGACATATGCCTGGGAGATTTAAAATACCCGGTGCATAACGCAGTGCTGTTTAAAATTCATAACTCAGTACTGTTGTTGAACACTGTGCACTCACAGTTACTGAGCTGAGAGATTTGAAAGGTCATCCTGGAAGGTTTTTGAGGCGGGGAGTATTTTGTCCTGTGTATGGACAGCACCTAGAGTCATGAAATGCTGGTGTCAGGGTGGGCTGTCTAGGCTATGTCTTCACTACAAGCGCTAGAGCAGTGCCTCTTCTTTCACTGGCTTAGCCATATGCAATGCAGGCTCACCCCACAGGAAAAAGAGCCATCCCCAAAGCGTCCGATTTGATCCCCTAAGCTCTGTGATGCACTGCTACCCACTCGCTCAGATGGAACCACAGCAGTTAACAGGCTACATTGCTGTACTGAGAGTCACTTTTGTTTCGGGTTAGTTCATCCACATGGGCGATTGCACCATTCCAGCTACATCCATTTAATTATACCCCTGGAGTTTTGCCAGACAGTTTTCCCAAATTGACTAGCGCTTCTTCAATTTTTTACTTCTGTTTTCTTAAGATGTTGCCTTCAGCCCAGGTCAGCAATGCCAGCAGTTTTCTTCTCTTTAAGAGTAACCAGACCTACTCAAACTGTTGCTTGGCATGTGTGAGTGAATAAAGAAAACCATGGACTGTTGGGCTGAACCAGACAGAATTTTTTCATATGATGCTGACAAAACTCAAATGCCAAATTTTTTAGTTTTAATCTGCTTCAAATGCATTTCTAACAAAAATGTTGACAAACCTTTGATCGTAGAGACACGGCTGCATGCTGCTGTGCAACTGCAGTTTCGAGTTGAGTGCACAGCTGGCATATAGCATACAGCTGGAGGTAATGACCTTGGATAAAAAGTGCAACATATTGACCAGAGCAATGTTAATTCAGTACACCAGCTGTTTAGTCTGTCTCTTCTCTCTGTTTATATTACTCTATTACTTACTATGTTATATTAACATTTCTGCAGTGCGTTCCATCCACGGTCGTTCAAGACAATAATTGATGTAGCCTCATTGCTCTCCTGTGACATTGGTATGGTAGGTGCCAACACTTCTGGTTTACAGTAAGGGCCAGGGAAATGAAGTGAGTTGTGTCAGCAGATCAGTGATGTGAGTTTGGCAGTATCAGAGAATAAAATAACCAGCAGCATCTTACATTTGTGCAGGGTGATATTACAATAGTAACAAAAGAAGGAAACATGCTGTTAAGTAGTTTAGAAGAACCCCAAGCCGACGAGACTAGTCAGAAACAACAGCGTGACAGATCTGGAGACTGGGAAACTGTGAATCGGTGAGTGTAGCATGCTGCTTGTTTGATATGAAATGAGAACTCTCAAACTATTCAGACTTGAAATAAGACTTTAAATATACTAAGCTGTGCATGCAATTTCTATAGGAGCAGTGGTCAATAAAGGAAAAGATGCATTAATTCTGTCATGGGTGCCATTCCCACCTCTACTCGAGTCTTGTCTAGTGAAAAGTGACTTAACCTTGCTGTTGATCTGTTTCCCCATTGTAAAATAGGAGGAAGGGGCAAATCTTCTTCAGTGACAAGTCCCTCAGAGGACATAGATTAGAAAGATAAAATAGAGGTAATACTTATCTCACATGGGCATTGTCAGCCTTAATGTTTTCAAAGTTCTTTTGAAATCACCACACAGTCATGTAGATATAGGTCTGTGATGATGAGTTATTATTAGAGAGGTGCCCTGAATAGAAAGCCCAGATACAAGAGTCTCCAAAGTGGAGTGGACTTTGGGTCAAAGCTTTGCAGTTCGGTCCCATCCCATGATCCTGCATTTTGCCAACTCTGTTTTTTAATCATGTGCGTTTTCATCATTATTCAGATTGCTTGCTCAGTTGCACGAGATGGAAATCGCCTTTGATGGCTTCTGGGAGAAACACCAGCTAAAAATGGAACAGTATTTACAACTGTGGAAGTTCGAGCAAAGTTTTCAAGAGGTATGGAGAGACTGATTTCCCTGTCCCCCAACCAATAAATGGGAGTAATAAAAAGAGATTTGAAGCACAGCTGCGTCAGCTGCCTCCGATTCAGAATAAACATAAAGAAGCCATTGTAATTGGGGCTGAACCAATGGCACGTCCACCAAAACCACAGGCACGTGGAAATGCTGAGGCTTGGTTCATGCTACAGCGTTAGGGTGAGAGAAGGCAGCTTCCGTCATCCTGATTATACCAGAGTACACGCTAGAGTTGTATCCTACTATGCCAACGTAATGATTCCACCTCCACGAGAGACGCAGGATTTATGTTGGTATAGTTAGGGTGATGCAGTGTCCGCGTGGCCACCGTGGGCTAGCTTTATCAGGTTGGGCATTGTTCCTGTCCATTTCACGGCTCCAGACTAGAGCTCTGAAAGTAACAAGAAACTTGGTGGGTGAGAGACTCCAGCTAGATCCCGGCTGCCTCTGGGAACCCTGCTGCCTTCCAGACTGCTGCCTGGCTCCCTGCTCTGTGCTGGGGTGCTGCGCAGGCTCCCATTTCCGTGCTCCCTACTGGGGACCCAGGTTTTGCCCCAACGATCCCAGTTTCCCACTGCTTCTGCACTCTGGAAGCCCTCTTCTCCACTGGGCAGGAGCCTGGTGGGGAGTGGGAAGCCGAGAGCCTAAAGGCAGCACTTGGGCTCCCAGCAGAGAGCTGAAAACCTGGGGCCAGCCAAGCTCTGCGCAGGGAGCTGTGGGTGGAGCTGAGAGCCCTGGCCCTGAGTCCCCCAGACTGCCCCTCTTGTGTTCATGGAAGTGCTCCTGGTGAGGACGTGCACCCCCTGACAGAAGAAGGGCACCTGAACATGAACCACCAGTGTAGTCACTACAGTAGTTCAAGACCACCTAATAGATCTGCTCAAGTTCATAGTGTGTATGTACCCTGAGCAGCAGCTGGAGCTGAAGGTTTTAAAATGCAGGGGCTCTGGCTTCGATCTCTGGAATTGTTTGTTGCGTGTGTCTGCGTGTGCATGCTTGTGAGCCTTCAGGGAGAGACAGGACAAAGTGACTGTCTAGGGAAGATTGAGAGACAGCCAAGGCAAGCACTGTATGTGAACGTAGAACAGGGGTCTCAAACGTATAGCCCACGGGCTGCTTGCGGCCTCCTAAAGCTATTTCCTGTGGCCTGCAGCAACACTGTTTTTACCCATATTTGCAATATTGTTATATGAAGAGGTTTCAGTGGTGCGGCCCTCGGGCTAACGCACTGCTCCTCATGTGGCCCTGTTCTAGTCCTCATGCAGCCCTCGTGGTGATTTGAGTTTGAGACTGCTGACTGAAAAGAAGCTAGAAAGCGGCTTTCTGGGTCCAGAGCTGGCTAATGAGGATTGGGGCTGAAAGGAAAGAAAATACCTCCTTTTGGCTTTTGTTCTTCTTGCATTTGGAGGAGTAGGATTCTGTACATCTCATGTAAAGAAGCAAGACTGCATCAGAGAAAACACCAGACTCTGGTCAGTCATGTCTCCAAATGCCCTCAGGGCCCCCGGCTTTGGTGCTTTTGAGGCAAGAAGGGGAAGGTATTGTATAATACTTATGCCACACAGACCTATATTGGTATAATTTTGTCGCTCAGGTTGTGAGTAATCTGCATCCCTGAGAGATGTATTATATCAACTTGACTCTCTGTGTAGATACCACTGTGTCAGCAGTGGAGATTCTCTGACCGACTGCCTTTTGGGGAGGTGGATTCACTACGCTGAGGGGGAAGCTCTCCCGTCGGCACTGGATCATTTTCCCTTGGTACCATTGCAGCAGTGCAATGTTTTAGCTGACACCTTCCTTTTAAAGAGCTATAACTGATGATGTCCAGGCTGTGGGATGTTTTTGAACTTTCTTGCCATTTGCAGTGTCACTTAGAGACCTTAACTATAACATGATGAGCGTTTGGTTTGAGAATAATTTTATTCTTACAACTTGTATTCTTTTGCAATTGTCTTCTTCTTTTTAGCTCCAGAGTGCCATTGAATTTTTAATGGGTCAGCAAGCAGACCTGCCTGATACTGGAGATAGTGTCTCTGAAGTACAACAAAGACTCAAAGACTTGGGTAATTTAGATGGAATGGCGAAGGTGAGATAATCTTTCAAATGATAGATAGACCAGTGAAACATTATAGGTGCCTCAACAATCTCTCTGAAGTGGCCTGACTCTCTTGTAACTCATCAGTGTGCTACAAGTGTGTGTTGATTTCACTAGTCTTTCACCTCTGTGCAACTTTATTCAGCACATATTTAAAACGCTGTGGCAAGGAATTTGCTTACACTAAACAAATAATCCCGGAACCACTACAGAAACAAGCACAGATAAAAGTCTGTATATGGAGAAGACCAGGGGGCCTGCAGCGGTGGAGGAAGGTTATTTAAATAAATGCAATTATTTGATAACCCATGTCAACCATGTACTCACTGACAGGTAAAGAGCAAGGCAAGTCCTAAAGCATTGGCAATCTAAGCAGGCAACATATAGGTGAAGACTAGGAGATGTGAGAAAAAGAAGAGGGCGAAAGTAGTGAATTTTGCTGGCAGGTTTACCAATTGCATGCCATTTGTATGTGGGATAGGCATACAAGTGACACGTGTATATATAGGTTGTGATTTTCAAAGGCATGTAAGAGAACTGGGTGCCCAGCTCCCTTAGGTTCCTATGCAAACCCCAACCATGTTTCCTGGGATTATGTGGAAAAGCCAATTCATTATGGGTCATTTGAAAGAAGGCTATGTTTAATATGAAGCTTGAAGGAATAAAATGAGGCACAGCAGACAGGGAATGGTAGGGCAGGGTTCCCAGGGTGATGCTAGCATGGGAGAAGGCAGAACAGTTGCATTGGTATAGGTGTGAATCCTGACTGTGAACAAGCAGGTTAATTTTTCCTCTGTATTATTAGGAAAATGAACCAAAGATGTGTGTTAACCACTTTTGCAGGCAATGCTTCTGGAAATGATAGTACAATGTCCTAGACAGCTCTGTCCAGGCATTCACAGGTCAACCCTGCTATGGGTGGTGAATATTGCTTTTCCTTTTGAATGCTAAAAACACATTAACAACTGCCCCAACCAGGTTGTGGGTGCCATATTTTCAGAAATGAATGCTGTGTACTTGAACCTCTTTTGCCAATTTCAAACATTACATTTGGTAGATGAAATCAGATAAAAATATTGGGCACATGTTGTTATTGATCAGTGTTTCTGCATTTCATCTCAATGACACTGTCAGACAAAGTGTAATCTTCTCTGCTGCTTTTACTTTACAAAAGGACCTGATTGGGAAAGTGCAGGTGGTGATCTTACATGGGCACCAGCTAGCAGCAAATCATCATTACGCGCTCAGCTTAATCTGTCAGCAGTGCAATGAGCTGCGGCACCATTCTGATGTCTTGTCTGAGGAGATCAAGAGGAAGGATGTTCGGCTCCGGATGACCTTAGATCTGCACACCCACCTGCAGCAGGTAACATTCAGAGATGGGGTGCACCAGGAAACGGGAACCTCTCAGCGTGGATCTCCTGCAAACCAGACATCCTGGCTGGAAGTGTCCTGTTTGAATTGCACATCGTGTGCTAATGTCATTCTGCTTATTTCAGCAGGACAGTGCACCTCTTTGCCCCCACTAATGGTTGAGCTACGTAAGGCATTAATGTGTCTGCTCCCACCGCTGGCTCAGGCGGATATGAGGTGTATGGTTTCAGTGGTGAAGGTGTCTGCAGTACGTCCTAATGGGTTTGGTTGTCCTAGCATCTGCTTTGTGCGTTCCTCTGTGGCGCTCCATCTAATCGTTCCCAGTGATCTCCACATGTGATTTTTAGTGTTGTTTCTGGTGATCTGTGTCATGCTTTCTAGAGCAGCTCACAAGTGAGTGTAACAGCCTCAGGGCACACTGTTAAGAAGCAGGGCACAAACCCCAAACTGCCCGTGAGTTGTATACTTAGATTGTGTCATCCAAATAACAACTGTGAACATCTCAGGCATCATGCTGCCTTACCATGGAGTCCTCATCCCCTCCAATCTGTCTTCCCATCCAGGAAAGTTTGACTTTGTGACAGATGGTTCCTTTACTGCCAAGTCGCAAGAATTTCAGCTAACTCCTGGTCCCAAAGAACCAGTCACCTACCGCCGATCTGTATGCGTTTAGATCTCCACCAAAGACAATGCTTGTAGCTAATGCTCTGGTAAATGAAGTAAGAGTTTATTAGCTGAGGAAAAGAAATGAGTTATTTACAGGGTTAAAGCACAGAAGCATGTGCACACAAATGAGTTAGTCAGGTTTCAACAGGTAACAGCAACTTGTTTAATAAGTAGATTCTGTATAGCCTTTTAGGGCTAACCCAAGCTAAATAGTTGGGGACCATTTGCATGTGCTTACAAATCCGAACCCCTCAGAGGTCAACCAGCAAAGAAATAATAAGTTTTCATCCTTAACGAGACTTTTTGTTCCCTTCCCCCAGCGTTGAGGGGTAAGGGTTTGGGCACGTGGTGAAAGCAAATAAGTCTCAGTTCCACAGTAGCCCATTTGGATTGAATAGTCCTCACTGATGGGCAGGAGATAACACCTCTTGTGGTGAACATGGATTTCATGCTTGTGAAATGAGGAGTCCTGGGGCACTTTTAAAGACTAACAAATTTATTTATCACATGAGCTTTATTCCCCGACTGTGGGAGTCTGCAGTCTTAGCAAACCTTTTTATAGTTACAGAGCAAACTTTTTTCAACATAACCTTACAACTTGGGATGCAGCATAGTTGCCCAAAATTGCTCTCTGGGATCCCTGAGAAATACAAATCATGCCAAAAGTCAGCCCATTTATTTTTGCTAGGCTTCTGTGCTAATAAAATTGAGTTAACTGGAGTGGTGGGCACCACAAAAGCAATGTTCATGTGACAAAATAGTCTTGTTAGTCCTGCTTATGTTAGCCCTAGTCTACATTTGGGTGCTTTTCAGTGGCAGTTGACTGCTGGTTACACAAAGAACATAAAATTCCTTGCGTAACCAGCAGTGACTTCTTAAGCCACCAGTACACATCAGGGGAAAGCTAAGTGCAAATCGCTTGTGGTTGGCTTTCCGCTGCGCCCCCTGACCCTCAGGATTTCAGGAGTCGACTTCCAGGAGCGGCACAGTGAGTTCATACTCCCCACGATCCCTTCCTGGAAGGGTGAACTGATGGTGGCAAATTTACCGCTGTCAGTATAGATATACCCTTAGTGATGTGAACCAACGTGATATTAGCTTTCCTCTTTGAGGTTCTCAAACTCACTGCAGTAGAGAGACCTCCTGATGATGAACTCCAGCTCTTTCTTTCAGTAGCTTGAGGAGAAGCAGCATAATTGATTATAAAATGACAGGTTGGTGAGTAGCTTCGAACTCCTGCTTTCTTGCATGCAAAGGGACTCCTGTAGCTACGTGCTCGTTGATATCTTAATTAGCTAGAGCAGTCGTTTTTAACCTTTTGTGGGTCACAACACATTTGGCAGCATATTGTGACTCCACAGGACACACTCGCCCACTCCCTCCAAGCCAAATCCAACCATTTCCCTGGCTCTCTGTGACACACTTACTGCTTGTGATGACACAGTAATGTGCCCGGCACTGGTTGAGAGCCACTGAGCTAGAAGACACGACTGCAGTGAACTTGAGGCGGTGAAATAGCAAAATTGGGACCATTCATTTCATCTCAGTAACTGTCACTTATTTCAGTGAGGGAACCTGGGTTTTCTTCACCCACTCCACTTTAACGTAGCACTAATCTGAGTGGGCACGGGATTGTATAGGAACATGAGTACTGCCAGATCAGACACGAGCAGTATCTTGTCACAGACTGGCTGGTACCACATTCCTCAGAGAAGGTGGCACAAAGTGGGCAGTTGGGGAAAAACTTGCCCAAAATGAAAAATTATAACTAACTCCTCAGTTAGAAGTTGGCTTTTGCCCTTGTTTTCTAATTGCTTATTAAAGTAATTCTGGATGATCTCATTAACTAGATAAAAGACTGATTCTTTAAAAAACTGTATTCCAGTCTTGGTCACCACAATATCACCTGTGGCAAAGTTTCTGTGTAATTATGGCAATTGAGTGGCATGCTTAGAAATTGTCCAAATGTTATTTATATAACATGTAAACCATTTATATTCATGATTTCAGTTATTCATCATAGTTCAAACTCTGTACTGAACCTAGCTTTAGTTCAGTAGCTCTGTTCATCCACCCCAACGTATGCTAATTAGTCACTAATTGCATTAATGGCTGATCTTGATGCATTTTTTCATGTTTATTTTCAGAGCAATATAGGTAATATGGAAAGCATAAAATACCAAATGCTACTTTGGAGGCAGTGCAATACCCATGACTTTGCAGTCATGTAGCTGAGAGAAGAATTTGTCTGACAACATTAGGAGTTTAACCATTCTCTGGAAATTTAGGGCCCCGCTTCCTATTAGCAGAATGCAAGAGACTTGATTAGATTTTTAATAAAGCAAATTAGCTTTTTGTTTTTCTCCAAATTCAGAAGATTAACGGAGTATTAAATTGATGCATGATAAATATTTTTAACGTTGGTTAACTAGATGTTTCAGCTTTCTGATCTCTTTACTCTTCATTTGTGTTTGATTTTTATCAGGCCCTTGAATGCTGTGATGAAGGAGCTTATCTTCTAGCCAATCAGCCAATGGATAAATGCCAATCTAAAGAAGGGGCTCAGAAGGCTCTTCAGGATATAGACAAATTTCTAGAAAGTTCTTTGCCGTATTTAAACTGTGATCCCCAAGTCCTGTACTATGACTATGAATCAATTTTAACACCTGAAATTAAGGTAAGTTGCAGCATTATCAGACACTTTATTGTCTCTTTAACAGTGACACAGTGCCAAATAATTAGTCATTTGCTCATTGTCATTATATTTACACTTCGCAGGATCAGATACAGTCGGTCCAGGTCAAGCTTGAAAACATTCGAAGTATTTTCGAGAATCGGCAAACTTCCTTCAGAAAGCTTGTGGATAAACAAGTGCGGCCTGTTCAGTTAGTAGCCCCTCGATCTGAGAACCCACCGAGATCGAAATCTCCCTTATTCTCTCCCAAACATGGTAAAAGTATTTTAAATTCATGGCATCTTAAAATGTGTGGCTTTGCTGGTTTCACTTTGAGGTATGAAAGACTAAGTATATGGGTCCTTTTGAGAAATAAACTATAGTTTACTGGCTGATTATAAAATTATTTTATCAGTGCTAAATATGTAGGAGATCATTGATTACCTCTCAAGTTTTAGAATTGAATCTTCCATTAATGTTTAAATAATGTATGTTTGGAAGTCCTTCCCATGCATGGATGGGACAATGATCCCTGTCATATTATAGCCCTGGTCTACCCCATGGGGGGGATTTCAGTGGCAGTCAAGAGGAGATAAGTTACTTGCTTATCTCCCTTCAACTGCCTAACACCTGCTTATTGCAATGTCTTCAGTCTGCTGTGTTGATGGGAATAGGGCCGGCCCAACTGTATAGATGAACTAGGTGGTCGCCTAGGGTGGCAGGCTTTGAGGGGTGAAAAATTAGACAGAATATAGGTTTTATATCTATTTGAAATAATATATTAATATATTATCTCTCATAAAATGTGAGGGGAAGGGGCTCCAAAGTCATAGTTTGCCTAGAGTGCCAAAAAACTTGATCATGGGAAATTTCCTCTTGCCAACTTAGAGCCATGTTATTTGCTGGGATGGCCTTCAGGGATTGACTTCCTGATCAGCTGAGCCCACGCAGTTGATCAGGAAGATTGATCTGACGGGGACGAATTTGTCGCCATCAGTGAAGACAAGCCCTAACTTCATGGTGGTCTCTGCTACTGTGTGGAATGTTTTATCTTCATAAACACAAGATGGTAACGAGCAAAGCTGTGAAATACTGAAAACTCTTGGGCTTTTTGAAGTCATGGAGTCTCCAAACCACTTTTTTTTCATGTATGAAAAGGTTGTGTGAGGATGGGTGCAATGTTTTCTCCACTGTCCAAGCTCAGTTTTGAGACTCAAGTTGGTTGGCTCGGATTGCTTACGTGGCATTGATTCTGAAAGACACGGTGCAAACTTGCTCCCACTGTCTCACCAGACACTCTAAACTGGAAGTGAAATTCAGGTTACATGGGGAAAGGACAAGAATTACTATTAAAAGTAGTAACGTATTTATTTTCTATATCAAGAAGTCCTCAGTTAGCAATCTCATCAATATATGTAGAGCTGCAGCGGACAGATTATATATAGTTAGTTACCTGAATCCCATTAAAACTGAAAGGGAGTTGGGTGCTTAACTTCCTTACTCTTTAAAAAAAATTCTCCTTAATTATGAAATAACAAATGGTCCTAAAAAGCCAAATCCTGGTAAAGGAAGGTCCTTTGATATCTACCCAGAGCAGTATTTGACATGGTGATGTTTGTTTAAATAATGAAATTAAAGCTTTCATCTTTAACAAGCATTTGTCTCAGAATAAACAAGTTGTCCAAGGTAATGTTCAGTGCTTTGAAGATGGAAGGCAATTAATTATTTGTGAGCCACATTATGATTATCTATTATGGTGTTGGGTAAGTTATGATAGTGTCTCAGAGTTCCCAGCTGAGATCGGGATCCCATTGAGCTGGGCTCTCGACATGCACAAGTTGTTAAATGGTGCGTACTCTGGAGAGTTTATAAAGTAGATAAACAAGGCAGACAAAAGATGGGAGAGAGGTGAAGTGATGGGCCCAGGGTCTCATGAATGTCAGTGCTGAGAATAGCCCCAGGATCTCCTGACCCCTGAGTGGACCCTGTTCACCACACCATCTGTCAAACACTGCTCATTAAATGTGTTGTGATGATTTTTAAAATCCAAGCATTGTGGCCATTAATATTTCATCACCTCCATGTTAGAAACAGCAAAGTGACAGAGAGGGAACTTTGCCTTAAAGAGTAGGGCAAAAAGTGTGACCTGTCAATGCCTGTGACATTTTGGGGATCACCCCTGCCAGCAAGGGGTTCTCTCACCACCTGCCCTGTAACCTTGGGTATTTTAATGCTATTCTGCTATGGTTCAGAGCCCTGACATGTAGCTATCGTCCAAATGTATGGGTCTTACCCTGGCTTCCACCAGCCTAGTTACTCCTAGCAGCGTGACCCCAAAGGCCCTTTTGGTCTCCAGTCTCCCCTGTGTTCCTAACTACCAGAAACACAGCTTTTTCCTCTGGTTTATCATCCCCCAAAAGTGTGAAAGCAGACCCCAGCTTGCTTTTGTACATAGACTCCACACAGTTTGTACTCCAGAGACCTACTTGGGGTAAAAATAAATAAAACATTTATTTAATCAAAAAAAGCACAGATTAAAAAATGAACTATTGCCTTTGAACAGTTTCTCAGCATGCTCCCAAACTGCAGGGGGGATCTAGGGTTCACTGACAGCATCTGGCTTTGATGTTGTCCTTTAGTTTCTTGACAGATTTCATTTCAAATTCATTCCCCTTTATAAAGGATTTTCAGGGATTTTTTTTTATTTAGATACTACAGATATTCAAAGTGGGAGAAACTGCCACCTTTCTTAGTTTGCTGAGGCTGGGGTTTTCTTTTCAGTTTCAAGTAGTTTCAGCCTTTTCTTACTCACCAAAATGGCCAATTTTACTCAACATGTTTTTAGAGCACAGTAAATGTTGTATGCTGTAAGTTAATTCAACCACTTATTCTTTGGGGTTCTTCTCTGGGGGATATGGGCCCTGATTGTCTCACCACTGTGGCGAGTATCTGTCTGGATGTACCTGAGGCCATTCCCTTAAATGCTGAACATTTTAAAGGCCTGAAATCAATAGAGATGTGTAGGTACTTCTGTTAATCTTAACCCTAAAAGATACGAAGAAGCATCTGTAAATGAGCACAGCCAGCAAAGGGTGAAAAGACAAAAGGCACTTCTTTTGGAGACATCCAGCCTGAGATGCTTTTTTGAAAGGTTTTCATTTCACATGAAACATCAAAGTGGCTTTATCTGAGCTGTTGTAATGTCTGGTGTCAAAGATCCATCCTGGGGTATACCGAGTGAGCTTTGAGTTATGCAGACGCTATGGCACAGATTGAAACACAGCTAACAGGAAGCACACATTTTTGTCCTTTTTCTTTTCATTCCCGCCCCCCCCCCAAGAGCGTAGGGACTTCCTCTTTTCATCTTTGCCTCAGTTTTGAAGCCTCTCTATTGGAGAGCAGATCTATTTTTAAAACTACATTTGAAAAAGCCCTAGTGAAATACAACTCATAGAATAATGCAGTAAAATGTACTGAAATAGAGTAAAATACAAGACAATTATAGCTTCCTAATAAAGTAACTTCAATGGCTCTATTTTTAAACTTCATGAACAGAGTTGCACACACACAATAAAGATGACCATGGGTTTTGAGCACCCTACAGTTTCAGTGAAGTTTTCCACCACTAATGACATGAGGTTGCTCAGTGCTATGCAGGAGACGCTCGTGTGCATCTGATGTTCCTCTGAAATGTGTCCAAGAGTCTTTGCCTGTGTAGAGGGGACAGCTGCACCCACAAGAACTGTGCAGACATGCATGTGCAGGCGTGTGCTTTGTAGGCACAGCTAAGGAACGCATGTTTCATAAGTGCAGTTTTAGGAACAAAAATTGCTTATCTGTCCATTTCCGGAGGGGATAGCTGGGTTAGTCTAGTTCAGCGAAACAAACAAGGAGTCCTGTGGCACTTCTAAAGACTTACTTACAGATTTATTTGTCACATGAACTTTTGTGGGAGAAATCCCACTTTATCAGATGCTAGACACACACTGATTTGCTTTCTGCATCTATTCAGTTATATCTGATAAACTTAATGACAGAAATCAGTTCGACTATGATTTTCTTCTGATAGTCCTGCTGACTCAACACAGTTTAAGAGGGAGTGAACTGGATTGTTTTCCCTCCTGTGAATTGTCAGCAGAATTACTTACATAATTCCAATCAGTTGCAGCTATCCTATAGGCTGGTACCAATGTTACTAAGGGTGTGATCTGAAGATAATGGAGATGCAAAGATGCTGCAAGTGCCTTAGACTCTTAGAATAGAAATTGTCTTATAGGACCTTTTATGAAGCAGTAAAGATCCCGTTTGATTCTCAGAGTGCTGGCTGAGTTTGCAGGATTGGCAGTTACAGAATTAAAACCTTAACTTGTAAAATGAGCATCTTCGATATGGTAACCATTGAGAGACAAATGTAGAGCACCACAATGTTGATTTTATGTTTGCTGTTTACTGCAGAGCCAGGCTTCTAAAAGTGAGAGGCGTACCTTCTTTCAGATGTTCACTCTGGCTTGCCACTGGCATTTGTGGTTGAAATTTCAGTGACAAAGTCATAGCCCAGGAGAAGGGAAAGTTGCTGATGTGCTTCTGATCAACAGAATCGCTGACGGCCTTCTTGCTGACTCCTAAAATTCTTGTCGTCTGCCACTGTGCAAGCTATTGTCTTCCTTCTGTGCCTCAATTCAAGTAACACTTAGAGAGATAGAGGTTCCTGTTTAGAAAGCAGGAATTTTGGTGAATGTGTTACAGTAATTTCTACTTTTTCATCTTTAAAAGCATGTTTGTAAATATGCAGTCTCAACAGCTGGAGAATGAGCCCCCCTCCACCTCCCACAAATTGAATAAAAAGGAACAATATGTAAAATACTTTTCTGCACCTTCATTGCTCCATTTTGAAATTAAAACGCACGATTAACAATGGAGGGTATTTTCTTCTTCCAGTGACTTGCAACAGAACGTCTGTCTTTAATCAGTGTAATTTGGTTGGAAGTAGTGTCCCTGATCTTTTACTGCAGTGGAAGTCTGAACAATGAGATGGGCCCATTGGTAAACCACAGTTAGTAATGACTCTATTGTTAACTTTTTGGATGTTTCAAATAGCCATTCCCCACATTCTCTCCGGCAGGCACCCTTCCTTTGTGGTGGCACTCTTTTTCAGTCTAACTGTGATGTAAGGCAGTGGTTCTCAACCTTTCACGGGTCGTGACACATCTGGCAGCACATCGCGACTCTATAAGACACACTAACCCACCTCCACCAGGCTGAATGCAGCCATCTCCCCAGCACGTTGGCAATGCACTTACCAGTCTGTGGTGACACAGTAATGTGTCCTGATGCAGTGACTGACAACTGCATCACTAAAATAGTCATTTGTGATAATTTGATTTTGTAACAGCATGTTTTGAAGATGAGATGCCTTCTCTTCATATGTTTCTGCCTCGGCATTAGTGTTTTTCCCTACATCTTTTGTTCTTTGCTTCACAGAGGGGTGGCCCTTTTGTATAAGCACAATTCAAAACTTTAAACAACAAAAACGTGGCTCCTTTTTGTATTCTCCTGTGAAACAATATATTTTTCCAGCTGAAATACTCTTTCATTAATGTTACTTTATTTTTTGCCTATGCTGACTTATTCTTTGATTCCTAACTATTGTGAGTATTGCAAGTCTTGGGAATTTAAATTGTCTCAAAAGTACATACAGTCCCTCTTATAATAAGCCACAGAATAAGGTCACGCAATATGTGCTTTCTCGCAAAATTCAAAATTTTCACTTACTGAGGAGAGACTTTAAAACCGTTTGTGTTAAAGTAGCATCTCTGGGCCCCAAGTATATTGAGGCCTGGTTGTACTGTGCACCATATGTATGCATGGTAAGAAAGAGGTCTTGCCTGAAACAGCTCCGAATGTAAACAGCCAAAGGGTGGGGAAAAGGAAGCTTTAGCTTTCTCATTTCGTTTTTGGGGAAAGAAAGCACAGAGGGTGAGTTTACGTGGCATTTTATAGCAAGCGAGAGGGTGCATCCAGCTTGGGTCACTAGACTTAGCTAGCAGGGCTCATGCTAGAGCTGTAAAAATAGCTGTGTTGAAAGTTATTTCAAGCTGAGGCTTGGACGGAAATTCAGCATGTGGAACCCAACCCAATCCCTAGGCTTTTCGACTGGAATGCCAGCTTGAGCAGCAACTTCAAAGAGCTGTCTGGACACAGATTATTAGAGCACCCTACTCTCCAGGGTGGCTTCTTCTCTCTCCAGAAGGCTGTAGAGTCCTAGCCAGAGGCAGTGCTATGTAGACTGATCCAGGTTTAGTGTCTTCCCCAAAGTCAGAGAGTCTGTGGGAGAGGCAGGAATGGATCCCATATCTCCTCTGACCACCAGACTAGGACTTCCAGTCCAAGCGGTGATAGATGAGGAGAATGATTCTGTTCCTTAGAGACTAAAGCCCCATAGTTTTAGATGGACTTGAGTTGTAGAAGGATGGTCACCTTGAGACACTGACTTATTTTCTTTCTCTCCCCTACACAGAGGAATAGTGCTGCTTCTCTAGCCCTATGCCATACTCTGTGAAAGCTGGAGGGCAGCATGGCCAGGAGGATGGGTGGGGCAGAAATATCGCTTTGTCTGGAGTTATCCATTAGCGTAGCTCATGTCTCCTTGCAGAAAGAACAGCTGATTCTTTCTGTACTGAGGGCTCCAGGGACTGGGAAGCAACACAGCCTCCAAACGCTAGTGCTCCCAGATGCCTTCCATGAGATTTGATAATTCAAAGGGACTCATTCCCTCTGCCTGTCTGTTGTTTCCATTGGGCTGGAGAGAGCTGGTCCATAATCACTTTTAACTGATATTCTTTACTTTAGATGCAAGCATTTCTGCTGTGAGATAATATAGAAGAAATAAAATCTGCTGGGTTCCTCTATCTCGTTCTATCACCTGCTTCCATTTGAACATTCTTTAATAGCATACAGCACCTCAATCCTTCAAAATCTGGTTTAGTTCCAATTTTTTACATTAGCTTTTTCAAGCAGTCTCCATTCAACACTGTCAAATGCTCTAATGATGCTAAAACCAGGAGCGTTGCTCTGAAAAAAAATGATTTGGGTCACAGGCCTCCTGTCTGGCCCCACACTGCTTCCAGTGACTCCTGCACCATTCACAGCACTGCTTCTGGGAGGGTCCCCTGCCCAGCTCCTCCCCACTGCTCCTCGTGCTGCTTCTAGGAGGGCCCCCTGCCTGCCATACACTGTTCCTAGTGTTTCTCCCCTGAGGCTCAACACCCGGCCCCCATTTTGCTCCCAGGAGTTCCCTTCCAGACGACTGCTGCTTTTGGCTCTTGTTGCTCCTGGCAGTGTTCACAAGGGTCCACCACCCAGCCATCCTGTTACTCTCAGGACCCCCCATCTGGCTCCCCCACTGCTCCTAGGGGCTTCCTCCTGCTCTTGGGGGGGCCCCTGGCTGGCCCCCATGCAACTTCCCTGCCCTCACCAGGCCTGACCCACACCCAGCTCCCAAGGCCACTTACTTTGCTGGAGCAGGGGGGCAGATATCTATTGGGCTTTTACGTTTCCTGCTTTTTTCCACCCTAGGCCACGTCCTGGTAGTGCAGCAAGGAGGGAGATTTAAAATGGCCCTGCCAGCCTCACCTCCCAGGCTCAAGGACTCACTGGCACATTTGGGGCCCATGTCCTGAGTGCCCAGCGGCAGTGACACCCTCGGCTAAAACACAAAGGGTGAAGTTCAGGCTCCATTGAAGTTAATGGGAATTTTACCTTGACTTTGGTGCAGTCAGGATTTCACCTAGGTCTAGAGATTAATACATTTCCTCTCTTATCTACCAGCTGTCTTCTTTACAAAAAGTATGTCTAGTACCTCACAAAGCAATGGAAAGTCTTGGTGTTTGGGGTTTTTTTTTTTGGTCTGTTTTGTTTTTTGAACAATTAGGAAAAAATAATAATACCATAGCCAGCCATTTAGTGGTTTAAAAACATTACAAAGAAAATCATGGTGGTTTAAAGACATTTGTAGATCTATAGGCATCCCATCATGAAAAATTTTCCTCAAGTTTGAGGATGACCAGCATAATAGGGCCTGGAGCTTTCCATTAACTCTGCTAGTGTCAAAGGAAGAGGGCCTATTTGATTGATTGAAGTACCGGTAGAGTGAACCAATAGAGCCAGCAACATCTTTTTAAAGATTTTATAAGACACAGCAGGATAACTGGATGGCATCCTTCCTATTATTCATCTTCAAACTTACCTCTTCAGACGAAATTGTCTAACTCTTGATTCTAAGCTAACATTATGGGTCAGCTCTTTAGCTGGTGTGAATCAACACAGCTGTCTTGGAGCCACCTGATAACAGATGAGCATCCAGTTCTATTGTTATAAATAAGACTTTTGTACTATAATCGCAGGAGGGGGTATTTCTTCTGACAGCTTATTAGAGATGTGTAGCTCCTTATAATTTGTGGAGGCTTCACAGGCTTCATTCATTTGAATTACAATATCACCTACTTGGAGAGAGGTTTCTTTGTACCCAGCGACTCTTATTTTATGTGCCAATGATCTGTTGCTTTTATTCCCTTTTTCATAACAAAATTGTTTGGTGATGTCTAAAATATTTCAATTAGGAGTGTGTTCATTTTGCCTCTAGTGTTAATTAACTGATTATACACTTTCTGAACCATTTGCATTTATGCTCATGATTTAATTTTATTTTTTAATTTCTTCCTGCAATGCTTCCTTGGTTACAGTTATACATTGTGTAATTGTACATTCTTCTATCTAAGGCATGGATTTTAATTCCAGTCTGAAGTTTTCATTTGATATTTCTCTCCCTGGGAAGAAAACATCAAGAAAATCTCAAAACTCTCGTAAGGTAAAAATTATTAATGAATCTTGAACATGTTTTACATGGCAAGACCCAAAATCATATGTTTCCAGGGGTTGGCAGAGCTTAGACTCTGGTTTTTTAGGGTGATGTATATCGTATCTTTTTTACTCACAAAGTCACTGACTGACTTCAGTGGAATGACTCATATGCTTAAAAGTTAAACACATGCCAAACAGTTTTCCTGGATTGGGCCCAAAAATCACTTTCTGAACTGATTTCCTGTTTTAGGACTGGTATAACTATGACACCAGTTTAGGAAATTATCCTTCCTTCTGTAATCTGAAGTTTTGAAGATGAGAAACAAAACTGTAACTCCTCACCCCCTGCCCTCAGCCTCAAATATCAACAGACAGTTTTCCTGGCTCTTAAAACAAACATAATTAGGAGTTTTCATTTTAATTCTGCAATCAGCTTGATCCAGGAAGGATGCATAAAATATATCAGTCAAGGTTTGGAGTTTTTAAATAATTTTAACATTTGTGGATTTGAAACCTGCTTCTTATATCTGTATCAGAAAGCTAATATTAAAGCCGAGGGGAGAGAGAAAGGGGCAGGGAGGAAAGAAATGAATGGGCTTTCTTTTGTTTTGTTTAATAATAACCAAAATAATATTGAAATAAATAAGTTGGCTGTTTATTACCTGTACATAACATGTTGTTGCAATTCTTACTACATTTGGCAGTTAAATCTAAGTCCTATATAACAATTTAATATGTAATCTGTTTATGTAGCTAGCAATTTATCTTACTTTTCTTATACATTATAACTTGTAGTTGTAATTTTCTTATGCAGTGTAACTTGGCTATCTGTAATCTTTGTATGTATATAGTAACTAACAGTTATTGTATAATTATGTTACAATATCCCAATCATTTATCTAAATTACTCATGAAATAGGAAATTCAGGATTAGTCCCGAGTGAGACCCCTGATTCAGCAAAACAGTTAAGGCTGTGGCCAAGTCCCTTTAAGGTTAAACACATTCTTAAGTCCTTTGATTAACTGGGTCTTCAGGATGACTCTGAAATTCTCTCCTAACGTCCATACATATTTATTTGTAGTCTGTGAAGCTGTGGATTATTATTTGTATTATCAAAGAACGTAGGAGGCCCAGTCATAGGGTAAGTCTGTACTGATGGCGGCAGTATCGCCACCTTCAGCGCAATCTTCCAGGTGCAATTGAACGGTCAGTGTAAACCTGCTGAATTGCTCCGGAAACTGCAATAGCAACTCCAGCCCCAGAACTGGAGTTGCTGTAAGCCAACTGGGAGGCATTTCCAATTGACTTACCGTAGTGTGTAGGGATGGATTAGAGTGTCGTCAGGAGATATGCAAGGTATTTTATGTACCTTGCATATCTCCTGTTGACTGCCATCGAAAAGTGCAGCAAGTGTAGACCAGGGCTTAGACCAGGAGCCTGTTGTGCTTGGCATTGTACAGATGGATGCAGAACAAAAGAAATCATCTTTCCAAAGAGCAAGTAATCAATGTCTTTAGGCTGTGACCTACCCAAGGAATTTCTCAGAAAAAGTTTGTCAGGTCTTCACACACTATGTCACTTTAATTTTAGCTGTAATGTACTGCAAGTTGTAGTATAATGCAAATGTTAAGGAAGTTCTGAAGTGCAGCATATTTTTGGGTTTGTCTACACTGAAATTGCTGCATCAATCTCCATTGTAGCAGGATTGATTGAGAGGCCAGTGAAGACCCACTCAGTGGATCCTGGAAGTACTCTGTGTTCAGTGCAGTAATTCCACCCCCCAAAAAGTAGGAATGCTGCTTTGAACACAGAGTATTTCCTGTCTGCCTAGCCCAGTGAAGATGCTGCAGTAAGGGAGAGTGTCCAGTTGACAGGAGATATGCATCCCACAGTACGCAGAATGGATCACGTATCTCCTGTGAACCCAGCACAGCAGTGTAGACTAGGCTTTATTCTGATGCAAGAAATCTCCCCCAGGTGATTTTTGGGTTTATTTCAGAACCAGCTGGATTGGTTTTGGCTCAAGCATGATCCATCTCTTGTGCTGTCTCTCTAATACCTACCATTTCCATTATAGATTGAAGTGATGCATGACTATCAAGAAAAAAGGAATTCCTTGCAGTCTTTTATTTCAGAAAGTGAAGATAACTTGGGTATACTAAAAGGGTATGCTTTGTGTTTCATACATCATCCTAGTAGAACATCATGTAAAATATGTTGTGCTTAGTGCAAAATCAGAACCTGAATTGGAAGCAGAACAAAAAGTATATAGCAATTGCCAGTTGACGCTTACTTTCAAAGTTCACCTTATGTCAATGGGAAGGGAATTTTCAGAGCAATAACTCTCTTGGCTTGTATGCCAAAAAAACCCCAAAACCTCAATAACTCATCAATAAAGTTCATGTGCTAGCGCAGCTTAAATAAATATGGGAAAACAGTGATTAAGCAAGGGACTTGTGGAGCCTTTTACAGAAGGCTGTTGCATTGAAAGGGAGAGCCAGGGGAAGGTCTGTGGAAAGAAAACGTGCGGGTTTTCGGATCTGACTAAAACACTTGAAGAAGTATCTTGAAATAGAAGCACAGAATTCTTAACATTTTGCTCTCTCTGCTGACTCCTCAATCAAAGCTAAAACTACATAGTTTGGCTTTGATGTAAGGGTATGACCTAGAAAGGGAAAGACGAGCGGTCTCAAGTTTCCCGCTGTATGAACAATGAGCCTCCACCGATAGGACATGTCTGGCCACTCAGGCGGCAAAGCGGAGATGGCACATGAACGCTGGAGACATATTCATGTTGGGGGCTGAATATGTTTTTATTCTTTTTTTTTTTTTTATCTTCCCACATGTCAGGCATATAATGCATTCACCAGTTTTCACTGTTGAGGTTGGCTATGTCAGTTTGGGTTTCTGTGTGTCCAGTTGATAGATTTAGCTATAGATTTTTTTTTTTTTTATTGCCCATGTGAAAATGGTTAGGGCAAGTCAATTTATATATACAACTTGAGTGTGCATCAAGCTGACAGACTCTTGAGGGTAATAGAATAACAGAAATAGTTGCAGAGAATAGGCAGGAGTTTGAAGTTACTAAAATAGACAGCGCTGCACTTTGGATGTGGGTAAGCCTTAAAACAATGTAAAGGCACTCTTGATGTGGGAAAGTGCTGTCCTCTTACCATTCTTCACTGAGAAGAAAAAGAAGAGAACCATATCCAAAACATTTCTTGAGGCTGACTACATCCATCCCGTTGAATGAATGTAGAGAAATTGTGCATAGATTAATAGTCAAGGTAGCACCTTCCAAAGGGAAACTTCATTGTTGTCTTCTATAAACCCTTACTATTCAAACACATTCGAAGTGCAGTCTTAGGAGAACACACTGGGTTTGTTTTACTCCTTGAGAAGTCCTTTTATCAGCAGCAACTTCAGAAATGAGCCGTTTAAGACAAACTCTTCCAGGAAGAAATGATGAAGTTTTGGCTTCCCCTTAGACTTGCAAGTCTAATTTCAGAAATTAACCTGTTATAAAGTACATTCAAGAAAAGTAGTTCTTGAGTTCAGATTTTGGATTCTTCCTAGAGGAGAAAAAATTCTTGAAGGCAAAAACCTGAATGAAGGTTGAATGATATCTAAAGCTTCTGAACTGGTAGGCAATTATTGTGGTGTCAAAAATCAGCATCTTTATAGGACTTCTTTGTAGTTATCCATAAAACTGAAATTGGAAGTTTAGAGAGGCAGAAGTTTTACTCTTCAAGAAAACATGAAGCCAAGATTTTATTGCTGTTCAGAAAAATTGGAAACACACAGCATTTAGGAAAACTTGGGGATATAGTCTAAGTATCTTGAAATCCTTTTCTAAGTCTGGAATATGGTGCGATGTTTTTAGGCTAAAATGAACTGTGTCTGAATTTTAAAGCGGGAATTCCCCTGAAAACACAGATCAGAAAATAATCATTGAGTGAAACTTGTAAGGAACAGCCAACTATTTGATGCTATGTGAAGAGGAAGAAAATGTTTATGTATTAACTTGTTTGGGTGTTATTCTTTATTGATAGAAAACAGACATATTAAAATTAATGATATTTTACACTGCCAAATTGTTGTTTACAATCAAATACAGGAACACAGAAGATTAAGTAGTCATTTAGAATTCAGCAAATATAAATAAAATGCACATAAAGAACAAAGGGCCCAAGCAAAGCACTTTATTCTGCATTTAAAGTGCATATGGCCTCCGATCTTAGGTGAAATTTATCTGTTAGGCATTCATCTGTCCTATGGTCCTTATACTTATTCTGCCTCTACTTGTTATGCAGTCACTCATTTCAGGCATATTTACCATCTAATTGAAATGAAGTGGTTCAACCCTGCAAATGTAACAAGTAACGCTGCATCAATATTTCTTTTTCATTTTAGCCATGTCATAAATGAGCTAATAGAGACAGAAAGAGTGTATGTAGAGGAACTGTTCACCGTTTTGAGGGTGAGTGACTTAAAAATTCCTTGCCACTACTTTCTGATGTGTTTTCTGAAAGACATCTGCCACTCTGGCAAATTAAATAAAAATGTGATTTAGTAAATTTCTAATTTGCTGTCATATCCCAGGTGATCTTTAATTTTTCTTGCATCTTTTTGATTCATATGACATCTGCATGCACAGTATGTGTCAGTGCAAGCTTCTGATCTGTAATTTGGGTGAAATGTCTTGGTAACTAATTTTATCAATGGTTGGGAAGGAAATATACAGAATATGTTGCAATTTGATCTTTTGCATAAATATATGAATGCGTATATGTGTATATAATAAAAAAGAATAATGTACTGGCGTGATAGATTAAAATCTTGTCTCTTGCACTCTCAGGGTTTATTGAAAACACCCATTTCTTCCTGAGACATGACATTTTATATAGGTAGGCCCAGTCAGGGTAATTAAACCTGAAATGATGGATTGCCATCAAGCTAACTTACTATTTATGTCCTGTTGCATCTTAAAATCAGTTGTAAATCATACTTAATAAGGGATGGCCACATAATTACTAAGCAATTGTATAAAAGAAACATGTTCCAAAGCTGATGTTTATGAAACCATGTAATAATGAATTCATTATTCATAACTGGTTGACTAGATCCATTTTATGGGCATAGTCTGTCCTCAGTTGTGTGCAGCACTCATTGACCTCTGTGGAAATCATATGTGTCTCCATCTGCAGTTGGAAGCTCTCTCCGAAAGTAGCTACTTGTTAGATTTTTAACAAAACAAAACAAAACAAAACACACCACACACACACCACAACACATAGATCAAGCTTAGAGGAAAAAAAAGAGCGGCAGTCCAAAGCAATGGCTCTGCCCATTCCCTGTTCATTTTTCCTGAAAAGTTTCCTCTTTTGTCTTAGCTCTCCCTGAAGTTCCTGTCCCTTTCCAGGGATTTTACACTTCTTAAATATTTTTTGCAATGGTGTTCTAATGTAACCTTAATGCAGAATGTTATGTTTTAATTTGCTAATGATATATAACAATTATCAGAAAAATAACATCCTTTATGACGCTGCCAGATTACTTTGCACAGATTCTCTGTAGAAAATGTGGTTGATTTTTCAAAGGGCAGATCCTGAAGCTGGGGAAGGAGGGGATGGAGCAGGGCAGGGCGGGAGTCTTTGGCAGCAGGAATCAAGGAGAAATGAATCATATATTCCGACAGTGAATTGCTGAACAGCAAAAAAAATCCCTTTGTTTTCTCAGAGTATTTTGCTTTCTTTCAAATTTGCCTCCGCATCAGACCTTGTGAGATTGTTTAATTGCTTTCTGTTTATAAACCACTTGTCAGATGTACGTCTTGCAGCCCTAACAGCAGGTGTGTAACCAAGACAGGTATTCCCCCAGGGCCTCTCCCTCAACTATACAGTTGTACTGTAGAGAGAAGTAAATGGTGTTTTCAATGAGTGTGTTTGAGTAGGAGTGTACTTTTCTTATGCATTGTACATATAAATGTTTCAGAAACCAAACTGTTACTGCCCAATAATATTTAACATGTAAACATAGACCAAAGGCGTGCATGTGTACATGTGAAATTTAGGGCAGCCTGGATCCCGAACAGTAGAACAGTGTTCTTTCATGCAAGGGATTTGTGTTAAGTGCCTATCCTTGCTCCTGGTTTCTTTGCCCTAGCTCATCCAGGGAATGAAGCTGAGCAAAAGCGTTACATTGAACCTGCAGGGCAAAGAACATCTCATGTTGCCCTATAGTTATTTCCTCTTGCTGGCTGATGAACAGCCCTGCTATGGGAAGCCTTCCCTGTCGAGATAAATACCACTAATCCTCAACCTTGGAGAGCAAGGAGAATTCAAAGAAGAACATGGGCAATGCAAGAGGACTATGGGACTAAAAAAGAAATAGAAGGAAAGTAGTGTTTTGCAACAACGTACATTTTACTGAACCTGTAGTCATTCAGTTTTCCAGCTAGTCTTGAATAGGGCAATAAACCAAACTTCTGAAGAGCTAACAATGAATCTCTGTCATGTTCTGTAGGGCTACAGGGCTGAAATGGATAACCCAGCTATGGTCATTCTCATGCCGCCTGCCTTGAGAAACAGAAAGGATGTTCTTTTTGGGAACATGCCAGAGATATATGACTTCCATAACAAGTGGGTAACTAGTTGTCTTTTCTCTTTTTATTTATTAGTTCCTTTAAAAACCGAATGCTCAGGAGCTGTTTCATTCACAGTCACTTATCTCTCCCTGAACCTCTTACAGAATTTTCCTACACAATCTGGAAAGCTGTCTTGGCGCACCAGAGCGAGTGGGGCCTTGTTTCCTGGAAAGGGTTAGTGAATCAAATGTTGCCCTTAAACCAGATTTTGTAAGTCACATTCCCTTTGATACCTGGCATTCCTTTAGACCATGTCTATGTCAGCTTGATGCTCCCAGTGAAACCGTAATCATGGGACAAGGTAGGTCAGGTAATCTCTTTTACTGGGCCAACAGGCATTGGTGGAGGGTACAAGCCTTTTGGGTTACACAGAGGTATTCTTCAAGTCTGGGTAAAGAAGCAAAGTTTCAGCTAAAAATGTATTGTGCACAAGGCCGGCAAGAGACGGGGAAATGCAGCAGATAGGATAGTACTCCTGTCTACAGGGTAAGAGTCTCCTAATTTTAGGAAGTGACTCTTACTTCCTGTCTGACTGCTTTTTAAAGAAATATTCTCCTAATTTGCAAGTGAAATCAAAGCTAAGAACAACATTTGGTGCTCACCTTATTCTGCCTTCCAGTTGATGTAAGACAGAAGAACGAGAGGGTATTTAAAATTGATTTACTTATTCTTTTTTCAGCGAGATGATTTTCAGATGTATGAGAAATACTGTCAGAATAAACCCCGGTCAGAATCTCTCTGGAGGCAGTGTTCAGAAAGTACTTTCTTTCAGGTATGCTAATCATGGATGTGAAAAGCATATTTTATCATTAGTGAATTATTTTTGAAAAATTCAGCATTCATGTCCTAAGCACTGCAGCCTTTTCTCCATTCTATACATGTGTGAAATCCACCTTAATGTCAATCACAATTACTTGAACATGTGGAGTGTAGAAGAGCTTCTTTTATTTTATAAAATTTGCATCATATTCATAGGTTTCAAGGCTAGAAGGAAGCACTGTCATTATGTAGTCTGACCTCCTATATAATGTAGGCCAGAGAACTTTGCTACAGTAATTCCTGTTTGAACTTAAAAATAATTCAGTTTTGATTTATAACTTGCCAGAGAATCCAGCACAGTGCTTGGTAACGTGTTCCAGTGGTTGATTACCCTCACCATTAAAAAATGATGCCTTATTTCCAGTCCAAATTTGTCTGGTTTCAACTTTAAACCACTGAATCTTGTTATACGTTTGTTTGTTAAACTGAAATATTTATTCCCCACAGAGCAACTTCTGGCCTGTGACCAAGTCACCCCTTACTGTTCTCCTTTGTTGACCTAAATCAAATGATCTCCTTGACTCTATAGCTATAAGGCACGTTTTTTAAATTCTTGAATCATTCTCTTGGCTCTTCTCTGAACCCACTCCAATTTGTCTACATCCTTTAACTGTGAAAATCAGAACTGTATTAAAGCACCTTGTGTTAACTTTGTAATTTAAAGCTAATTCAAGTTACTTTAAAGTTCCCTTCATAATTTAAAGCCACAGTTGTCATTTTATAATATAAAACTATTTAAAATTACCAGCACATTTACTTTATACTATTACTTTTTACAGGAATGCCAAAGAAAATTAGAACACAAACTTGGGCTGGATTCCTATTTGCTCAAACCAGTGCAACGTTTGACAAAATACCAGTTGCTTTTGAAGGTATTCTTATGACTTTTTAAAGCAAAAAAATTGGAAGGGACATCTAGACTAATGGATATTCACTAATCATCACCAGGGGTGGTTAGGTCTTAAATATGGGACACTGCTGGTGGCTACTGGAGAGATTTAAATAGCTTTTTATGTGTGGTGTATACTGAGGGCAACATTCAAACACTGTACTACTGAAGTCTGAGAACAGTATGTTATTAGCAACTTGCTTGGAAGGAGAATTTCAGACCTGTATCCTCATGTGGCTGGTGACTTCCTAGATCACACACAAAATTGCAACAGTCATTAAGCCACCCTGGAGTGCAGAGTTTGATAGTGGGTTTGTGCCAACATATAGAATGCCTGAATGTTTGCATACAGGGGGAGAGGCTGCTTAGATTTTTTTAACCTTAGAAATATCAGGAATATCAAGTCTTGCCTTCCTTATTTTTGTTGGATGACCTGGTGATATGAATGGGATCTGGCTGAAGCCTGAATTAAATAGGAAGAAAGGCTGAATATTTAATAAAGCAAGCTTTTTGCATGAGGTGTTATACACTAAATAATGTTAAACCAATCTTTCCTTTCAACGACTCATGTTTCTCTTCCTTGGTGTCTCCTGTTTTTCCAGCTTTTCAACATAGACAGGGCTGGACTTTCTGAAGTCAGAAACAAGGAAGAAAAAACCCAATACTGTACTGTCCAGGGTTTTTTACATGATGTAAACAAAGCTGCTAACCCAGGGGTCTACGACCTGCAGCTCCAGAGCCTTATGCAGCTCTTTGACTGCCCTCTTGTGGCTCTAGGCTCCAGGGGACCCTGGGGGGCGGGGGGCACGGTTCTGTTTTTGTGACCCCCTTTACACTGCCAGGGACCCTGCGGCAGGCACCCTGGCCCAGCTCCCCCACATCAGGAGTTCACACCCGTTGCGGGTCTCAAAACACTTGGTTATTTAAGGAATGACTGTCCTTATCTTTTGGGTTGCTGACCCCTGTGCTAACCCAATATCTCTCCTGTCCCATCCCCTACCTTTAAATGTGTCATACTCTCAGGTATGAGTACTGCTCAGCCTTGGCATCAGGAAACTCCATATCTGAGGAGGAAACAAATGTTTTTAACAAGTTATATTTTTAGGAGAGTAAAGGAGTTGCATCTCCTTAGTGATATGGAACGAACTAATCCTGTGGGAAATGGAAGCAAGGGGAGAAAAGACAGTCAAAAGGAGCATGATAAAAGTAATCTACCACATGGACATGTCTGCTTTTCTGAGTTACTTCTTTAGCACCCTTCAGCATACTACCTGAGTGTCCCAACTGTATAATGTATTTGTTATTGCAGCACGCCCGTGATGTAGGGAAAGGCTGTTTTTCCTATTTTCCAGATGAGGAACAGAGACTGTGACTGGTCCATGGTCACACTGGAAGTCTATGGAAGAGCAGGCAAACAAACCGAGAGCTAAGATAGCACATTAACCATCAGATCATCTTTTCTCTCAGGTTGGGGATGGACATAGAGAAGAGATCAGCTATATAATGTAATTTTCTGTGTGTAAAGATTATGAATAATACAGTGTCTAAATGCCGGCCTGTTGGTGATTCACTCAGAGTCTCTGTCCATTAATGAGCGTTTATAGTGTCTCCCACTGTTCGGATAGTCTTCTGTTTGGTACCTTCTTTGAGTCCCTCTTCTGACTTTCCTTTCCAAGGATATTATTCTCAGATATGTGAAACCTACTGTCTTTGTTGTATGTCCTTTATCTATCACAGCAGCAACATCTTCAAAGAACTCTGGTGTGTTAGATGAATATGGCCTCCCGGAATCAATGCTGGCTGTCTTTTATGAATCAGAGAAAAAAAAAAAAGCTTAAGTGACTTGTTCTCTGTACAGCAGTGACTGTATTTTGAAATGTGCCATTTCCCCCCAAGATACAAAATAAAAGATACAATGGTTTCTGGACTATTGCAATTTCACGGGCAATGGAGAAAATTTGTTACATTCAAATGAAAACACATGGTCTTTGATTTATAATTACAGGAGCTTCTAAAATACAGCATAAGCTGTGATGGAATAAAGGAGTTGCAAGAAGCACTGGTTGCAATGTTGGATTTATTAAAGTCAGTCAATGACTCTATGCATCAGATTTCAATAACAGGATATGATGTAAGTACAGCTGGGTAATGAAAGGTCTTTTACGCCAAAGTGCTGGGTATCTTAGTGAGGATGGAGAGAGTCCACCCAGACAGGAAATAGCCATCCAAAGTGAATATGTGTGATCTTTAAAAAGTGTAATAGACAAGACAGTTATCAATGAATAGGATGGGATGACTCCTCCAGATGTCAGCTTTTCCTCTAATTGCATTTGTTGCGGGGAAACGCTTGTAATTTTTGTTTGCATGCAAAGGGTATGTTGCAGGTGCAGTCCCAGAGCAATGCCACCTTGTGGCTCTCAGTTTCTCTCCTACCTCACCCAATTACTCACCCACAGTCCAGACCTTTTCATAAAATTTCTCTTCTGGGGTCTAATTTATTAAGTCCTCCTGAAACATAGTTTCTTCAGACCCTTTCATGCACAAGCCCTTGTCTTTCCTGGGACTTCAGGCCATGGTTTCTCCTGAATCCTTGTTCCCCCTAGGCAAGGAAGCTCTGCTGGTCACAATCTAGCCCTGCATTTCTGCAGAAATTTCTACCTCTTGGTTCTTCTCTAGGCCCAGTTTTTGTTCAGATTGTTCCCTGACCCCAACTTGGAAGAGGCTATACACAGTCCTCTTGGGTTGCACATCACTCCTCACATGCTTCCACAACTTCCCAGTTCTTCTCTCTGTGGACCTCTTCCCCTTGGAAAAGGTTACCGACAGGCCTCCTTCACTGGTCTGTGCTTCATTTCTGGCAATTGGCCCCATTTCCAGCTTGGTCTGTTGATCCTTCCAGGAAGACTTGTTCTTAGAATAATCATGCCTTGGAGCAGGTTTGGCTGACCCTGGGTCCCTCTGTCCTTAAAGGGAACAGGCCACCCTGTTAAAGGGCATGTTTTAAATTTTTAATGAACGATTATTTATTTGCTGTCTTACCAGGGGGACTTGAGTGAACTCGGGAAAGTATTGATGCAAGGATCTTTCAGTGTTTGGACAGGACACCGGAAAGGCCCTACAAAAATGAAGGATCTTGCCAGGTTCAAACCAATGCAGAGGCACCTCTTCTTGTATGAGAAGGCCCTGGTATTTTGTAAGAAGAGAGAGGAGCATGGAGATGGATACGATAAAACCTCTTCATACAGTTTTAAGCACTTTTTGAAAGTAAGGAAGACCTAGTAACTATGGGAACTTGCATTTTGTTTACTAAACAAGACAGCTTTCAGTACTGGAAAAGTATTATTTATCTAGTCAACAAGGGAACATTCTCCAATATTAATAGTCACGGTGGGAACATTACTACTGGCCTAATGAAAGAATCTTATCTGATTTTTAAAAAGCCGCGAGGTCCATTGTTATCCAAGTACAGAACGGGAAACGGAAGTATCCCAGATTAGAATCAAAGACAAGTCTTTCATTTCAAAGATCGGATGACACCTGTCAGCAAAATTTTGCCATGGATGCCTGAGGGACAGGGGCATGCTGTGGGGAGTCTGCTGTTTCCCTTGAGTGTTGATGAACCTGCAGTTCAGCCATAGAGTCATGATGAATAAAAGCTCTTTCTGAAAGCCGATGGGAATAAAGAGAGCTCACCCTGAGCTCCTCAGTCCCTGCCAATAGTTTGAGGCATCTTCATAAGATCAGTCCCTGCAACATGACAGAAAAGCATGGCCTTCTCTGAAACCCATTCTTGGGTCAGAGCAGGACAGCCTGCTGTTGCACCCACTGATCCGTGGAGATGTCTGAGCTGCTCCTGATGATCCCTGGCTTCCCAATTGTCCATGCAGGTGGGAAGGTAAGACCACCCCAACTCTTCTTCTCCTGCTACCCTCCAACTTTTGACAAAGATAAGTTTGCTATTTCTTATTGCTGGAGCAGAACTCAAGGAACATCAGCAGCTGTAGACCCTGCTGTCAGCAAAGATGAGAGAAATCCCATTTTACTGCTCTGGTGTTCCCTGGAACTGTCTTTCTTAGGACCCATTGTGCACCAGCCTCCACAGTGCCCACAGAGGCTAAACGTTATCTGTGAAAATGCAGTCTCTCCCCCGTTATACTGAAAAACACCCATCCCTTTAGCACTCGGTCTCCCATTGTGCTCCATGTGGGAAAGATCTCGGGGCAGGGGTCATGTTCTCCTCTGGCCAGCCCAGGGGCCACCCCTCACTGAATAATAGTACACAAGTATTTCAGAGTCAGAGACTAAGCCTCCACGTGTGTAGCTCCCACTGACTTTGCCCAGCTTGGAGGGGTGGGCCCTAGCTATGATCCGAATGTCTTTTAATATATTATACTCTGTTAAGTCTGTTCAGCTCAGAGGCATATGAGCAATTGTGATGGGAGACCAGGAAATTCAGGGCCCTCTATTTAAATGTTGTTTTTTTCAGACACCTTCTTTTTGTTTTTTGAGGGTTTCTATTTTGTTGTAGGAATCATACCTGAGGGCTTGTATAGATTCCAAAGTGGCTGCATGGGCAAGCTGTGCTCCGAGGAGAAAATCCAAGGTTCAGACAGTCTTAAAATTTGTTTAGGTCCCCTTCACTTTCCAACCATTCATGCAGCAGGAGCAAGAGATTTGTGATAAGACAATTATGTTCTTTTCAGTAGTGGTGGCCTGAGGGCAGAAATGTATTTCTGGAGCCCTGGATTTATTTGGTTAATGAGAATACCAAAGAATCATTTGTTTTCTCAGGAAGAAAGTTTTTCAGAGAAACATAATTTAAGAAATCTGTTTAGTAGGAGCTGTGGAATTGAGAAATCTATCAGAATAATACCAAGCTGTGAGACTTGGGATAATATTTTAAATTGCTGCAGATACAGTATTTTTCCAAGAAGAGTTGACTTAAGACTATTGAAGTGACTTACCTCTAGCCTTTTTATTCCTGATTCAGTAGTGTGTAATGTAGACCAACGTTGGTGGCATCTTAATGATTTTTGGGTAACACTCCATTAGTTAAAAGAAAAATTATAAATCATACCTTACACATCTCTACGTGTCCCCTCCCCCAAAGCACAAATAATAGAAGTTGCAGTATTATTGCTTGTGGGGGGAGAGGTGGAATTGTCAGCTCTTGTATTTTTAATTGAAAAAACAAAACAATAGAGCTAGCTCTGGCTTCTTGCAGAATTATGACACTGTGATTCATGGATCAAAACCTTCCAAAATAGATTTCTATTTATTTATGTGTACTAAGAATGTGAATTCCTGTGCAACAGGTTTTAGTGTGTATATTTCTTGAACGCAGGTGTTTTCATATACACAGTTGTAGATGAGCTGGGTTGAGGCACCTTTGAAAACTTGGTCCTGTTCTTAAGTGCAGACATGCAGAATTTTGTAAGAATCAATTTTCAGGAAGTTAGTGTGAGAGGGGTCCAGTTTGGGTTCAAACCAATGGAATATGATGAGGAAAAAAGAAATTAAATAAGACTTGTTCACTGATATTTCTTTTCTGCATCCGGGGGTAAATGGTCTCTGCAAAGGTCACAGCAGACTCTTGTTATAACCAGAAGTGTTTGGAAACTGCTTGCAAAAGCCAGGGAAGATAATTAGCACCTTGCTTCCTATTTTCCTGAGCACATCTTTCCTGGTACCTGATCGTGGTGCCACTTGTTAAAAGAAGATAGGAGCACCCAGGTGACCTAATTTGTATATTGTCCTTTTTCATTCAGACAGCCAGGGATGCATGTGTGAGAGTGTGAAGATGCAGAATGTTTTTATTACCAGAGAACAATGGTAACTTTAAACCAAGATTTTGTTTTTAAATGCTCAATTTCATCTTTGCAGAGGGCTTATTGTATGCAGTTCTGCTTCCTAACTTACTAGAGCTGCTTTAGAGCGCTGCACCAAAATATTTGTGCCCTTTTTGGATCCTCTAATTGTTAGTTATGAGGTCCCAGGCCATTGTGCTGTAGAAATGATCAAGACGCATGCTAGTACACACGCTTTAGAAGAAGAAGCCGAATACTACATATTGCTTAGTATACATGAGCTGGTGAGACTAATCAAGTGGTATGTTTAAGAGTCTTCCTTGATGGGTGGACATCTCTAGGGCTGTATTTCTAGTTTAGTCACTGGCTTTGTCTTCGTATGTGCCACTTGATCTGTTTGTACCTTCGTCGTGTCCAGCCAGATGGTCAAGTGTGGCCTCAGATTTTGCTTTAGGCTTGATTTTTCATAGTTACTGAGCTCTCCCTGGTTGATCTATGTGAGCTTGGTGCTTCTGAAAAGCCAGCCTCAGGTTGTAAATAGAACACAGTAGCCCCAGTCAAAAATGTTGGCTTTTAATTGTAGAAATTGGGTGAAAAGCAGAACTGCAACAAAACACGGCTGCTGTGTCAGAAAGGAGGAGGGTTGGGTTTTGTTTTTAAGCCTTCTCAGTGGGAAGTGGATGCCAAAACTGTGGAGGAGGCCTGAGATGCAGACCTGGGATCCGTCTTCCAAATTGCTTCCGGTGATCCATCAATGCCATGAAAAGTCCCCAGAGGTGCACTGGTAGCTCTGAGAAACCATCTTCAGATGTTGCAAAGTGTCCAGTGGGAACAGCTATAGATAATGACTTCCAGTCACTACAGAAGATAAACACTTATGGTGGACTTCTTTACTTTGGTGGGAGGAACAGGTGATTTGTTTGAGGGGAACACGTGTGGATTCATAGAGAAGCTCTGAAAGACATTTGATTTTTTTTTCAGTTTAGAATATAAGTATGTGTGATTCTTGTTTAAAAGATGAATGCAGTTGGAATCACTGAAAATGTGAAAGGGGATCATCGGAAATTTGAGATCTGGTATAGTGGACGAGAAGAGGTGTACGTTGTACAGGTTTGTGATTGTTAAAATGCCATATTTGTTTTTATATCTTCCTAGTGCTGTTTAACCTGGGGGAGATTCCAGGGGTGGAAACTCTGTCCTTAGACGTTTTTAAAACCCAGCTTGACAATGCCCTGGCTGGGATGATTTAGTTGGGTTTGGTCCTGTTTTGATCAGGGAGTTGGACTAGATACCTCCTGAGCTCCCTACCAACCCTCATCTTCTATGATTTTATTACATTCAGCCTAGAACTGCCTATCTCTTTATGAACTCACAACACGGGTTGACAAATCTGAACTATATCTGTTGAGCTTCTTAGCTGCTCTGTTAACATGCTGATGGTTAGTAGCATGGGTTCTTACCTTGTCTTTGTTTAGTAGCATGCACAGGGGGACCGTTTTTAAGATCAAGACAGTAAACTGTGTAGTATAATATTAAGAAAATCCCCCTGTGTTTTAGGACTATTGTGGAAGTTGTAGCTTAAATCAATAAATATTGATAATAGAGTTGGTCTTGAACTGGCCTAGGAATTCTGGTTCCCAATCTTCTTAGCATCTCATCAGACAGCGTGCCTTGGAGCCAGAGCACCCAGGAAGTGTGTTTCATTCTTGCTTTGCAGTGGTTCGGTGTTTCTGAAACATCTTCATGCAGATTTGTATTTTGGATTTTCGTCCTGATTCAGATTTTTTCTGCAGAACTAGAAGCCCATTTCCGAGGCAGCTTTAATCAATAACCTTCCAAAACACACTGTCACACTGAAACATCCATGTAAGACGTGACATATCTTTCTTCCAAGCTTTGGATTTGTATTTTAAGAGAATTTTACTATCTCTGGTTGAAATCCTGGCCCCATTGAGCTCAGTGGTGTAAAACTCCCAATGATTTCAGTGGGGCCAGGATTTCAACCAATATTTCCAGCTGTATACATCTGAAGGCGTAGGCAGAGTAATGTAGGCAGTATATGCAGAGTGTTGTGGCTCATCACAGGTAATGAATCCATAATTATAGAAGTACCCTCAGAAGACTGGATGGCTAACGGGAGGCAGATCCTTTCATTCCTGTTCAAACCCATCATTGGATGGTAATTACTCTATTCAGTGGCTTTTCTCAAATGAGATCATGGAATGGGCACATTCTTTAATAAACTTGTGAGAAAGGTACAACTGCTTGCAGTGCTGTGAGTTAGGCTGGTATTGATTTCACCTGAAATCTCTAGTTTTGGAAGCTTATAGCTCCTCTACAAAACAAGTAGTTTGGGGCTGACTACATTTCTTCATGGATTTTTTTTTACCTTGTATTTTCTGGCATTTTTTAAAGAAAAATCTTTGAAAGAAAATATTTGGTTGGCTTTATATTTACTTGAAAATCCATTTGTAAAAACATTTGAGGCTTAATGTTTTGAACTATGCAGTGTTGCCTTTGAATTCTGAACCAGCTCCATTCTTCACACTGATGTGTGGTTATTCACAAGGGCGTTTTGCCTTTGGGTGCATTCAAAAAGAGTTAGAGGCACGCCCATATACTTTTGACTGCCCTCCTTGTGTTAGAATGACCTGTACATGCTTTCCATTTACATAACAGCCTTTGCTATCTGAATGTAAAGGGGAGATTGAAATAATTTTGGAGACTCAGGAATGTGTTAAATGTAATCAATAGTTATCATAGGCTATAACCTTGCTTCAGGTAATAGGAATTTTTGGGTAATTAAAGTTTAGATAACTGAGGCACTATTTTTGTGACAAGCGATTCATGAAAGCCACCAAATTTCAAATACTTTTTCTTTTTCAGGCCCAAACCATGGATCTGAAGATGGCATGGTTAAATGAAATGAGAAAAATTTTGTTCAAACAGCAGGAGCTTATAAAAGGTATATTTGAACAATTTCATTATGGGCTTCACTACAGCAGAACCTTTTGCATTCTCACGTTACCAGTTTGCAAACCCAGTAATTCTTGGAGAAAGAGCAGCTTCTGTCCACTTTTTACAAAAGATTGAATAGCAGCATATGCTGCTGAAGTCTTATCTTACAGATGTTTCATTGCTTTTCATAAATATGATAGTGCATATATTAACATAAGAGGCAGTATTATTACAAGTAAAGGTATATGACCCTTCTGAAAATAAGTTAAGTGCATTTTTGATTTCAGCATCCTGATGTTTTTATATTTCAATTTGTTCTTTTAGTCCCCTATCAGCAAGGTACTTCAGCACATGCCTCATTTTAAGTATTAATCCCTTGACTTCAGTTGATTATTTGCATGCTTAAAGTTGGATGCATGCTAATAGACCATGCTGAATCAGGGCCTACTTCTCTGATTTGCAAAAATCAGATTTGGTAAACCAGATTCCCCACTTATTAGTGCTAATGAGTGAAGTTCTGTTCGGCCTTTTAAAAAAAAAAAAAGGGTAAGGGCATTGATTCATGCAAAAATGTCTGACATTTAAAGCTTCTGAGGAAGTGGGATCTTCTCCCACGAAAGCTCATGAAAAAATAAGTCTGTTAGTCTTAAAGTGCCACACAACTCCTTGTTGTTTTTTCACTGGACTAGGCTAACACGGCTGTCCCTTTTAAAATTGACATTTAAAGTCATGCTTTGTCTGTTTTACATGTACGGTCCTCTTAGTGATCTTAACGTACGAAGGTTAAACTAATAGACTATTTGCAACCAACTGACAGGTGAGAAGAAACAACCCAGTTTGTTTACAGACCAGATCCAACTTTCACCTCAGCTGAGTGATGGGTAAGTCAGATGAGCTCAACAGCTCTAAGGGGGAAAAAAATCGTTGTCTGTGTTCACTATTTAAAATAGATATGTAAATCTAGAGCCTTCTGAACACACTCTGTGTGAGTACCACACCCCTACTCTGAACCCCTTAAGCCATGTAAAGCAACGGGAAAAGTGCAGACAGGCCCTAAAAGCCCAATGTCCACCCAGAAAGGATTCCACTGGTGGAGCCCTGTGGAAAAGTGCTGAGGCTGTTTCTTGAGGTCCTCCTTGCGTGCCCTGACATAGGAAGACAGTTAGTGGCAGAAAAAACAGGTCGGGAATGAACTTACAGAATTCAGTGCTGTAATACTTCCGGGAAATGCTAAAAAAGCTTCGAGTAGCTTAAAGCCAACCTAAGTCCTCCTCCCCTGAGTTATGAATTCTGTACTGTTCTGCTTAGAGGCACAACACAAAATCTGTCCTCAGTTTTTAACATCCACAGAAAGTCTGTATTGACTGGAAGGACACAACTCCCATAGAAACAGGGGTTTGCACGCAGAAGGATATTTCCTATTATCTCAGCATGGAAGATTTATTGAAAAGAAATCTACAGCAAATATGGTGCTTGTGCTTAGAGAAGCCATTGCTTTAGCAGTGTGTTCTTCCCTGCGCCTAGAGTCAATACGAGACATTGAAATTATGTGCTATTTGTGGCCATTGACATATTCAAAAGAACCTAGTAGAACCTGCTTACGTCTTCTCCTTGGCTTGCCAAAATATACAGATTTCACCGATTATTTGAAAATTAGATCAATGACATTCTTCTATGTGTTTCAGAAAGCAGCAAAGAGGCTCCATGAGCTCTGAAGACAATGATTCGGAGCGTACCAGTCCTGTGATGCTGGACAGTGTCATCTCATCACCACAGAACAAGTCAAACCAAAGTATGGACAAGTTTGCAATATCTTTCTGAATGAATAATGTTGTGTCACAATGTGTTTTGTACTTCTCAGCTGTTGGTTTAGAATAATACCTCAGTTATTTTAACCAAGAACCTAAGGGACCTCTTTTCTTGCAGGTTGGTCTAGAATGTCACACTCTGTGGAAATCTGTGAAGGGCTTGAGGACTGCTCCAGCAACAATTATCTTTCTAATTGCTCAGACACGGAAGAAGAAGATGGGAGCCAGCTGGTTAGTGATACATATAAAAATATTGTATTTCTGGGGAGCTAAATAGTGTGTTTGAAGATGCTCTTATTTGTTAAAATCTGTTTTTGCTTATCACTTATGTGTATTGGTGTATGTAGGGTCATTGTGGCTGTGTTGGTCTTGGATATTATAGAGACAAGGTAGGTGAGGTAAAACTTTTTATCTTGTAGTGACCTGAAGAAGAACTCTGTGTAAGCTTGAAAGCATGTCTCTCTTCCTTACAGAAGTTTGTCTGATAAAAGATAATACCTCACCTACCTTGTTTCTTTGTGGATAAGGTGAACTTTGGTTAAGCCAGCTCTTGAAAATTCCCTCTCCCCAGTGCTGTACATGCATATGCACTTCAAGTGTGATGTGGCAAACAAGGAAAGAAAGGTGTCTCTGGAAAAGTGGATACTGTTGTGAGGGAAGTGATAATGAATGGTCATAATTGGAGCCGACCTTAATGGTCATCTAAGACAAGACCATAAATGCATCCAAATGTGGATTTGGACATAAGAACGAGGAGGAGGAAACTGTCTTACTGTATACCTAGGCATGTGATTTGTTTTTCATTAACACACTTTGACTGAGCAAGAAGAACATTTGATTACTTTTAAGAGTGAGAGGAAGAGGGTGTATATAGGGTACTTCCTGATAAGCTTAGCTGAAGAACACCAAAAGCCTACCAGGTTATTCCAGGACAAAGCATTGCAGCTCAGCATAGACTTGCTGGTTTTTGATTCTGGGAAATATATCGTACGTGAGAAGAAAACAGTCCATAGCAATACAGAAAATCAATGGTGGAAGCATCACAAAGTTACCAAGGAGTTTAAAATGAAAATACTGTAGAAGATCTCTTTAGAATCCTGTTACAAGCAAATGCGCAAGAACGTGCAAAGCACCCACTTGGTAAAAGTCCGGTGGCAGGATAAGAAAGTTCTGAGATGGTGCCAAAGATGAAAAAAGAGCATTTAAACTTTGGCAAGCAGTTTTCTCCAACAGCAGAGATTTCAAGAGTGTAAAAAAGTGAAAAAGATAGTGACGGAAGCCACTGAGGCAATAGCCATGGAAATCTTATATGCCTGTCTTGAGACAAAGGAGGGTGAGAAAGAAATATACAGACTGATGAAGACTCACAATAAGAGCAGTAAGGTTATTAGTGAAATCAAAATCACTGAAGATGAATATGAAAATATGTTAACCAATGAGACTGGCTTAAGGGATACTGGAGAAATGACTTTGAAAGGTGTATGAATGCAGAGAAGCCAAGAGAACCATGCCTTATGATCAAACCAAACCAAGCTCTGCTGACGCTAGTCCTAGAAGAAGAAGAAGTTGAGAAAGCTTTGGGCAACATGGAGAATAAGAATGCTCTTGGTCCCAAAGGCACACCAGCAGAAGTATGGAAGCACCTAGAGTGTAAACATGTCCTTACGTGTCATCTCCTTTACCGTTCTCCAGTTTAAGACAATTCTGAGAGACTTTCTTCTGCAAGTGGCATTGGGGAGAAAGGACTTGGTCTGAGCTCAGTGATTTTTTTCCCTATTTATAGCTTTTGTCTGTTTTTATTATTATGTGAGTACTAGCCAAGGGCCACAGAGCATGAACTTAGATCAGGCCCTCTGACGGCATCGATATATGAAACACATTTACAGTGGCTCTTAACATGCAGCACTAGCAACATAAATGTTCACTTGACTTACAGAAAAAACCTATGACATGGAAGTGTCAACAGTACTAGAAGAAACAGCATTGTTTTTCTTCTAGCTACTAATTTTATTAAGGAAGAAGAAGAAAACTAGTTTTCGGCACCACTGAACTTGACTTTAGTGACATATTAGAATTGCTGAATGTATGATAGAAATTTTCTTCCATAGATAAAAATAATGTGCTCCTAGAAGTGGTAAGAAAGCAGGCTGCACGAATATTCATCTCTAACATTGTTGCCCCAGATGGCTTATTATTTTATATAAGCCAAGAAGAGCTCCCACTTTCCCCAGAGCAGTCAGGAACAAAGAGAGCTACAAACGTTGAATTGCACCATGTTGTGGAACAGAGTTCTTGTGATGTGAAGTAGTGGGTTTTTTTTTTGTTTTGTTTTTTTAAATACTAGTCTCCAGGGAAATATAAAGCCCTCGGAGACTGCAAGAAAAGAGGATCAGAGGATCTGCTGGTTAAAAACGGCGATGTCATTCAGCTTTTGCATGAGGATGGCGAGGGGCAATGGTAGGTCTTTTGGAATTCTTTTACCTTTCCTCCAGGAACCTGCACAGTAATGATGCGCAATCCAACTTAACTTCTCATGTATCTCATGTGATTTTTTAAAATATATATACACTTCCAGAAAGCTACAGGATTAGCATATGTCTGTGTTGCAGTCATGGGCAGCTATTGCCACTTGAGTAGACATGCCTGAGCTAGCTAAGTTAAATCTAGTTCAGGTCCTGGGGCAGTGAAGCCATCTGAGTAATTGCCCACCATTTGGTGAAGGCAGGGAGGAGAGGGTGCACTGAAGTCCATGGGGCTTTGCTATTCTTATATCCTAATGCTAGCTACAGCAGTGGGTACATTTGAGCTGGAGTCACACCCAATGATTGTGGCATAGACGTATCTAGACCTCCCTTAGACTCTTTATAAATGGTGCAGTTCATTCTTATTGGCATGGCCCCTGGAAACTCATTGGATTTCCCTTCCCAGCTTGAATGGTCACATTAAAATCCAACACATTGCAAGAGAAGCCTTTTTAAGAAACAAACCTTTCTGTTTAGAGCCTTGGTTTGGATGCCTTGACTTTGCCTTGTCCTCTCTCTATTCTCTTCACCTGAGCTTTTAGCCTCATTCCTCTGGGTCAATTAATAACGGCACTCAGAAATTACAAGGCATTTTTCTTCCCCAAATCGCTTTGCAAGCATTAACTAATCAACAATGAAAGTGTCATCTTTTGGCTTTGTTTAAAGCAGCGGCTTGCAAAAGCAGTCGGACGTGATGCTGGTCACATCACTCCCTTGAGTGCTATTGGCTATGAAACTGATGTGCCTAAAGCAGATCAGCCCAATGAGCCATTTGGCTTGTAAGGTGTGGATTAACAACTGGCTCTCAGCTTTCAGCTGGGAATACTGCCTAGGAAATTACTATACCTGATGTCATAATTTGTCCTATAGTCTGGCTGCTTTTGCTTTTCAGGTTGATTTGTTACCTAGCTCTTGCCAGTCAGCCCTGAGAGCCCTCCCTTGAGTCTCCATACAAAAGCAAACTGCCCCCTAATAGGTCACTTCATGTGTTCTCATGGGAGTGGAGGTGGTGATATTTGAGAAATGTGGACTGGAGTCAAACCCAAACTGCCCCTTGCAGGATTCCTGGCCCCAATCTGCACGCATTATACAAGGGAAATGACATTGAATGTTAGGAGCATCAGTACGCAGAGCACCAAATCGGGTAGGGGGAGGGAGGCTGTGGTTTTTGGTTTGGTTTGGGTTTTTTGAGCAATCACCAGCTCCCATGGTGGTTATGGCCATGCCAAGTCGATCATGGAGACTGACTACTGTGAATGTACCCTGCAAATGGAGTGTGTATCTGATCGTGCTGCTCTCTAGTGGCTAACCACAGAGGGGATCCAGCAATCTCTAGCCATGTGACCACTCATGGACCTGCTTATCTTCGGGGCAGGGCCATCTGTGGGGTTGGAAATTGGGTGCAGGGGGTCTAGGCCTGATTTGAAAAAATAGGAACCTAAAGTTATGCTCCTAAATCAATGCACTGTGTAAGATACATGCTGGTGGTTATAATATTATTTCTTATTCAAGATAAATATTATTGTCCCCGTTTTACAAGAGGGGGACTAAGGCATAGAGAGAAAGTCACTTGGGCAACATCACACAGGGCGTCAGTGGTAGAGCTAGGAACCAGTGCCAGATCGGTTGAGTTTCACTCCAGCCCCTTAACCACAAGACTCTAACTCAGAGATCCTCGAACTATTTAAGCCATGCCTTTCTTTATCCCCTCCTTTAACCCAAGCCTCATGCAACCCCTCCCAGCCAGGGCTAGGACCACAGCGGGGAGAAGAGTCACAGTCCGGGTGGGGGCTGCAGCTGGGAGTGAGGCTGCGGACAGGCCGGGGATGAGGCTGTGGACCTGAGGACTATAGAGGCTGGGAGCCAGAGCAGAGCTTGGGGCTAAGCGTGGCTTGGTGGTGCTCCTTCCCCCTCTTCTACGAATGCTGGCTCTGGCACATCCCCCCAGATGTTTCCCTTTGGGGCACACCGTACAGTTTGGAGACCTATACTTTAACCACACAGGCTCTTGTTGTGACCATGGGTTTGTTACAGCTGGATGTGCAGGATTAATCTTGAGCAAAAAAAGGTAAAAATGTCAAGTATATACATTGAACTAAGTGATCCTGCCCTGCCCAGGAATGATTGAAACACAGAAGGTTAAATGATGGAGAGCCATAGTCCAACATCTGAACGAGGGATGGGAAGAGGGTGCTCTTCCTTTCTTGTCCTTACTCCAATGCTGGCTCCCTTTGTGTCTTGCAATAAGTTGGATAAGGTCTGTTTATCAGACCCCCATTTTGTAGATCAGATACTTACCTACCTCACGGGGGAATTGTGAGGATGAGTGGATGTAAAAATTGTTACATCTTGTTGGAACTGAATAGGTTTAGTTAATATGTGAATTTCAGACATCAAGGGACCTGCTAAATGCAGAGCAGCTGGTCAAGATGCCTTAGGTTGTTGCATTTAATAAAGATTTGACATAGAAATGTTAAGGTCCAGATTTTGAAACATGGGTACCTAATGTACTTTGCGCTGGTCCTATAAATACTCCTGTGAATGAGCAGGCACACGGGGTTCAGTGCTGCCTAAATACCAGTGTGAGTGCTTTCCTTTCAACACCTAGACATTGGACCCACAAAGTCCTTAAGCATATGCTTAAGTCCTAGGGAATGGCTTTGCTGAATCAAGGGTAGTGATTTGAATGTCCTGTCTATTTTCTGTGACTTTCCAAATGAATAATGAGCAGTGTGTGTAACAGGTCCCTCGCTGCTCGAAAACTGCTTTTGTTGTCCACTAATGCATTTATCGTTCAAAGGTTGGCGAAAAACCAGAACAGAAGAAAAGAAGGCTGGATTCCTGTCAACAATTTGCAGATGGTAATCGGCGACTGTAGGTTTCGGAATGCCAAAGTCGCAGGTATCATATGATAAACATACATGAAATAGTTTCGGAACTGGAAGCAGGTTTTCATAAACTATGGCTTTGCATTATATTTTGTGTATCAGATTTGGCTGTTTAAGACTCAACAGAAAAAAACAATTAATAATATGAAAGCAATTACTCCCAAAAGCCTGCAAAAATAGTTACAGTTAAGCTGCTGCTCTGTTTTGTTCATATCTTAAGAATTTTTATGATTTTTTTTTAAGACTAAGGCACTGACAAAATAATGCCAAATATTTTAAAATGTAGATATAACTGCAAAAACACTAGATCCTGTATGGTGGGAGAAGAAATGGAGTACAGTCATTGGGGTAGAGCGTGATTTGTCTACACATTGCTGCAAGTTTCAATCCCTGTGTGAATACATTATCATCTAGGCAAAATTGTGTCACCTTCTAAAAAATACGGATGCCTGATCCAAAATCCTTTGAAGAGAGTCTTTCACTTGACTTCACTAGACTTTGGACCAGCCAATGTACAACTTTGATAGGCCTCACCATTTTACTTGCAGCTGATTGTTGACTTACTAGTTAAAGTGTATTGAGAATAAATTAGGTTTCTGTGAAGGATTCCTGGATTCTAAAATGTATTTTTTCCCCATGATTGTTTGTGGTGTAAATCTGGAGCTAGTGGGCGGGCAGACGATGCAAGAAAAGTCCTTTACAACCACTTAGCATTCCTGCACATTTTATTTTACTACCCGGATATAACATTCTCTTACCATGCTGCGGAGATGGAAGAACACAATGGAGGACTATAAGCAGATCTGCTACTGAAGAAGAGGCAGGGAGGGAATTTTCAACAAATTTATCCAGTTTTTATTAATATTTTTCATAGAAATTTTAAAGTGTAAAATCCTTCAAATGGCTATAAAATAGTAGCAGAAAATGTCTCTGAAAATGTTGCCTTTTTTATCAAAATTCAAAGTTGTGATGAATTTTTGTCGAAATTTCAACATTCCAATTCAATGCATTCAAGAAATGTTAACATCCCCCCCGCCTTTTTTCCTTCCAGAAGGATTAATGCTAAATATTATTGCACCTGTCCCCTTGTGTTATTTTGCTACATTACTTAGATATCAAATGTGATTTTTCACATCTGGGGTAGCCTAGGCTGGTTTAACAATGACTTGTGTTGCATCTATCAGACTGCACCAGAGTGAATAACAAATGCGTACAAAAGCTCAGCTGGTGCACCTTGATTTGATCAGAACTTTTGGTGAATGTAACTGAAAGTGGAACAAAAAGATTCTCTGGGCTCTACAATCCATAAATGTTACCTGGAGCAGGATAGTTGTTGGGCAGAACTTCTTTACAGGGGACATACTAATATTCTCTAAAATAAATCCTACCATTCTGAGCTCAAATGCAAAGTAACTTGTAAATCAAGGCCTGGGCTACCCTCAAGAGTTCAGTTGACTTTAGGCTGCCTTATGTCAACCTAGCTCCATAAAACATCTACACTACAATGTAGCTCCCACCCAACGTAAGTCACCACTACATGACCTTACTAACTCCACCTCTGTGAGAGGCGTAGTACTTAGGTCGATGTAGATAGGACAACATTGTGCCTGTATAGATGCTGTGTTACTTACATTGCTTGTTGGCTGTCAGCCCAGGGCCGACCAGGCTTGGGGTGTGAACCCCACAGTGGGACAGCTTGGACTCTCAGCCCTTCTCCCCACCCCACTTGAGTTGGTATAACTGCTTGTGAGGGTGTGTACCATGGGCAAAAGAAGGGTAGCATGGACATGAAAAACTGCAGTAATTACAGCAATGGCTATATGTCAACTTACCATAGGTTGACTTAATTTTGTAATGGAGTCAAGGTCTAGGTCCTCACCATTATCTGAGGACTTCATTAACTCAGTCAAAGATTAAGGGTCTACTACAGGAGCAGGTGGGTGAGGTACTGTGGCTGATATTGTGCAGACTAGATGATCATAATGGTCCCTTCTGACCTTAGCATCTGTGACTCTTAGTAAAAATAAGGAGAAACTTCATGCAGGAAAAAATGAAGACAAATAGTTGAAATCCATGGCTGTCGCTGCCACCCAGAAATTTTGCTTCTGAATTCTCAGGGATTGTCTGGTAATGATTCAGAGTCTAATTTGTTCTCCCTAAAAGCGAACTTTTTCTCTTGTATATGTCTCAGGGTTTCCTGTACTTTTTGAGATTCTAGGCTTGATTTGGATCTTACTTGCACTTTAGCCAATTTTGTAGGACAATGCAGCATGTTTTCCTGCATATTTAAACTCAAGTATCTGGCTCCTCTTGTTAACCAGATGAACTCATGCAGTGTCCAAAGTATTCACACAATGAAAAGTTTGGTGAGAGGGAAGATCGCTAAAGAAATAAGCGTTATCAGAGATTAGATGTGAGAGAACAAGTCACTTAATACTTTGGGGTTGCTTGCAGCAAAACCTGTGAATTTCACCAAATCATAATTATCCTAGAAATCCAATGATTTTTATTAGCTTGCAGAATTCCTCAAATGCACTTTGCAAATTAGAGGTCAATTTCTGTGTGCCTGCACCATGCAAATTGTACCTGTCTGCCCTCCTTGGGCAGCTAAGCCATTACAGTTGCAGTCCAGCCAAAGGAGTCTAAGGTTCATTTACATGCACAGCACTGCAGCACATATGGGGAAGATGCTTTATGTTGGACAGAGAGGGCTCTCCTGTTGGCATAAAAAACTGCCCTTGTGAGCAGCATAAACTCTGTCTGTTGGAGAGCTCCCAGTAACAGCACTGTGCACACAAGAGCTAATGTCGGTGTAAATTATGTCACTCAAGAGGGTGAAACGTTCATACCCCCAGTGACATAAATTTTGCTGCCATAGGCGGCAGACATATCGTTAGAGTCAATGTGAAAAAATATGATGCTGTATTGTTGGAGAAACACTATGTCCTCAAGTAGTATAGAGTGCCTCAGACAGTGTAGTGGGCAGAGTTAAGGTAAACATAGAATTAGGTGCCTAATTTTAGGCAATAAAATTTGGCCCTAATATTAAAATCTTCATTGGCATTAACTAGTTTTTAGGCAGTGATGTTCAGTGATTCCGTACCTTTCTAGTCACTAAGCCATTATTCTTTGAAATGTGATTTGACAAAGGTATCTTGGCACTCATCCACTCTGCTCCTTGCATGCATCTGGCCATATCTTCTGACTTGAAAGAGAAATCTCAATATTTCTTTACTTTCTTTTCTCCTGCTAGCACTGAATAGCCCACACAGTTCCAGGAAATTGAGCCAGGTTGTATTCTATTTCTTGCATTTTCAAAGTGTATGTAATAGCTCCAGTTTTGCAAGGCAGATTTCTGCCTTGGGTTAAATGTAGACAGGTGATGCAGGTAGTGAGGTCACCTAGGTGTAACAGAGGGCAGAATTTGGCTGCAGAATCCGGTATAATGACATACAAGCAGGAAGGAGCCCAGCTTGCCTCTCAGAGCCAAGACTGGATTTCCAGGAATTGCTGTAGAAACACCATGTTTTTCTTCATAAATAGAGGAAATGTGATCCAGCGTCTCTGAGGTACAGGAAATATAAAGTGTTGTAATGTCATTTTTCATTGTGCTGTGAAATGCAGTGTTTCTGTGGTACAGAGGTTAACACTCCTGACTTTTCCTTGTTCAGATTGTTATGAACTCTAAGCCAACTGCAGTTTAAGTCACAGCAGGTATTTCTACACTAGAATTGCTATAGCGGCATCACGTCAGTTGCCCTACTGTAGCCCTGCTGTGTAAATGGAAGAAATTCTTCCGTTGCTGTAATATAATGTCTTTTAACCTGTAATCTGTGGAACCGTCTTTCCAAATGGGTCCACACCCTCATTCAGAAATTGTGTAGGGTTCCACAAATGGAAAAAACGTTGAGAGCCACTGGTGTAATCGATTCAGCTCTACAAGAGGTAGTACCTAGGGCAAGGTTGTCTACACCAAAGGTCAGGTCAAGCAACTTAGTTAGGCTGCCTTAACTTTGTAACATAAACCATCCCAGAGTTTCACCATCAAACTGTGGGATGACAAGTCTAGTGCAAAATCATGCTCAGGAACACTCAAAACTGAATGAGAAAGCAAAGTTTTATGCCTTAAAATGCCATCTTGGAATTACAGGTAGGGATCTTCTGAACACTGTCCCAAAGAGCCTCCCAGTCTTCAACATCAGTATTCATCATGGCAGCCTCATTACGGATTCAATCTGAGATTACAAGATAAGCAAACTAAAACACCATCAAAAAGTCAGAAATTGAGCCAGAAACTTTCCCAGTTCTCTCTGGGCCTGGTTATTTATTTAGAGGGCCAATACGAAGTGAGGCTCTTTAATAAAGGGGCTTAGTTCCTCAAGCTGATTATTTAGACAAGGATTCTACTGTAAAATACACCAAATGAGTTCTTACATTTGTATCAGGTTCCGAAGTCTGTATACAGCAAAAACAAGAGTCTTGTGGCAACTGATGAAGTGGGTTGCAGTCCACAAAAGCTTACGGCCAAAGAAATTGGTTAGTCTTTAAGGTGCCACGTGAGTCTCATTACAGTCGTATTGCTCACTCAGGGGGCGGAGAGAGGTTTGTTGTAGAAGTCTTCCTAGGAGACTGCCGTCTCTCTGGGTTCTTTGTTGTGTAGCAGTCCTGCCTTTTTCCCTTGAGGACACAGAAGCATAGAAGTTGGAAGGGACCATGAGAGGTCATCAAGTCCAGTCCCCTGCCCTCATGGCAGGACCAAGTACCCTCTTAAACCATCCCTGAGAGGTGCTTGTCTAACCTGCTCTGAAACACTTTCAATGATGGAGATTCCACAACTTTCCTAGGCAATTTATTCCAGTGGTTAATCACCCTGACAGTTATGAATTTTGCCTCATGTCCAATATAAACCTCCCTTGTTGTAGTTTAGGTCCATTGCTTCTTGTCCTAGCCGAGGTCCTGCTTTGCCCTAGCTGTCCAGCGCCTGGGCACATATTCCTGTGCTACATTAGGGAAGTTGGATTTTGAAGGTGCTATGGCCACAAGAGCCCCAAAGAATCTGAGGAAAGGGAAGGCATTTTTTGTTTGTTTTGTTTTTTTCTTCAAAGCAGTTTATAAGCTAGCGAAGTAATGGGGCATATCCTCCCGAGTACAAACCAGCTGATACCATATTTGGTGAATAACCCACTGTGCTATGGCCCAGTACTAGTTATGGCACCCACTTTAAATATTCCAGACCCTGCAAAGAGACTGTACTCAAAAGCAGTAGCCAGACTCATCCAGTGGTCACTGGCCTCTTTTCATTCCTATAGCTGACTCTAAAGCTAGGCATGCAACCTGTCTGAAGGGCAAGGTAGAGTAGAGATTTCAAGGCCAATCTTTTCTACCACTAGACAAAGAAGGAGGATGCTTTAATAAGCACAATGCAAGCCTTACCTGTGTATAAATTAGAAGACTTGGGAAAATCAGTCTCTAGCCTTGGTGGTAGAGAAGAGTGATCATTCCCTCTTATGAATTAGTCTGGTGCAGCTGTGTAAATCATTTTAACTTCTGAAGCAAGCCCTTGGCTGCTCTTGAAAAGTCACTTTAATCCCTAATGGATCCATTCTCCATTGTGGAAATCCGTGAGTGGATTTTCCAGTTGTCTATGAATTTCTGCATGCATTAAAGGGCAGCAGAAGTCTCTCTGTTTTGCAAGTGTTAATATACAGTTCTCATGGTGAAAAGAATTTTTAGATGGAAGTGTCCATAAAATACCAGCATTCAAGCAATAGTTTCCATTAGACTTAAGCATGTGGAATTGAGTTAAAGTGCCTTGCTCTACTTGATGCCAGTATGGAACATCATGGAAATAAATGGTGTGAAAGGCTATCCCCCTGGACCTTCTTGCTTATTTGAGGCCTGTGTGTAAAAATAAAATATATCCAGTTATCTCCCTAGAGGCGGTAGACCTGATTTCCTTCTAACACACACTTCTCTCATACCAGTGTAGCTCCACTGGAGTCTCCTGTGATTCACACTGAGTTGGGGAGATCAGAATCAGGCCTACCATGAAAAAGGAAACATGGCTACACCCATGATGTGCTTGTGTATATTCAAAGGAGAAAACACAAGGGGCGGGGGCCAGCAATTGTCAGTAGAGGCCTGGTCTTACACTTACTGGCAAATTTGGCGGCAGTTGATGGGAATTAGCCAGGCTACATAGAGTTGGGTGCATAACTTAGGTCGACTTCCTGAATTCTGCCCTGCACACAGCCTCCACTGTCCTGTGCCAACAGGAGTTATGCAAACTACATAGAGTTTACACTGACTTCCTAAATTCTCTTCTGTGCGCCATCTCTATTAGACTGCATTGACGGGAAATTCATACCTGTTGACAGAGAGCTACTCTTTTTTCAGAGGTGGTTTCAGAAAGTCAATTTCCAGACTGATTGAGCAGGTTTTCGCTTCCGCTCAAACTGGATGAAATAGATCCAACAGCAGAAAATTTGCTGCAGAAAGTGTAGCGTTCCATTTTGGCCTAACTCATCTTTCATTGAAGTCTGTGGTAATGCTCCCATTGAAGGCAATGGGAGTAGAGTATGGTCAACCCTGAATGCTTTTGAAGTGTATCTCCTACTCAGGGAAAATATTTAATAGTTGTTCAAAAATAATGTAAATGAACTATTTACAAAGCTCATATATGTGCTCAATAAGACCACATTTAGAGATGCTTAATGGTCAATTCATAAACAGAGACTAAAAGGGGAAATATCAAATTACATGGGGTTGTGATGTATCAGCTAAAGTTATACATTTCTTGGCTGCCTAAGAATGGAGTATTTATAATATAAATCACACATGCTCTAATGTGGTGCACATACATATATATTAACAAAAGCATGGGACAGGGAGCAGGTCTTCATCCTTGGAACCATTAATCAGATGTAAACTCTTAGTAGCTTGACACTTCAGTGGTGGTCTCAAACTGCAGGTTTGGAACAAATATGGCCTGTCCAACTGTAACTATCCTGGTATAGCTGGTAACACTTTCCTGTGTGGACAAAACCTTAGCCGTCTAGTTTCATTGCCTCCTCTTTGGGCCCACAGATCAGGAACGAGACTTCTAAGTTCCACCAGACATACCAGCAATTAGCTAATGGTGCATAAAACTCTGCCAACAAACTCAGAGTCTGGGCAGAGTTGTAAGGACATTAAAAAGCAACAAGTCAAGAGACTTCATTCCCATCTCACTGCTGCAGTGAGCTCTGTGTCGGCACATCCTGGTTATTTGAATGAAGATCCCCATCACCTGCAGGGTTATAGTTATTTTATCATTTATTTAAATAGTGTATTATTCACCCCAAGTGTGCCTGTGATGTTGGTTCTTGATATCGCCTTAATTACCAAATTAACCCCTTGAATGCCCTGTGTGTGCACGATGTACTATTACTCTCCTATGAGTGGGACGACATTTGTTATGTCCTGTTGTACTGCTGAAATCAGAACCACATAATGGACCATCGTGGCCTATCAGTATGTGTTGTTGGCTTGGTCCAGTGCTTTTTGGAGTCAATGGGAGTCTATTAATGTCAAAAAACTTGGATCAGACCCATGGGTGGCACTCTGGGGAGTATTAGTGACAGCAGATCACTTGCTTTGGAACTGTGCTGTACTTTGTTAAAAATGTTAAGTTCTCACAAGTGTAAATGAGTATGTTTGAGAGTGTTAGCAAGTATACTATAAATAATTAAATTAATAATCGCACTTGTAGCTCTGCAAATATAACATAGCAGTTTGCACTATTATGCACTTTCATGATTGCAGTCACAAGCTTTGTTGTGTATGCAAGCAGAATTATTTATGCAGGGTCCATTGAATCCCAGGTTGATCTTTTCTGCCTTTGAAACAGAAAGCAGACTCACTTCTTAGAGGTGGAAATTCTCATCAACTTCATACAGCAGATACTTTGTCACTATGTAAAGAAGCATTTGAGCATCGTGGTAAAATAAGCATAGAGAAGATATCATTGCACTGGTTGTGGTAGTTAATTGGTAGATTACTGAATCGAGTCAAATTCTGTGGTCCTTGCTTGGACAAGATTCCCTCTGAAGCAAGTGGGAGTTCGCTTTCAGTGAAGACCACAGTTTTGGTCCATGTGTTATATTATTACAGGAACAACGTATTCGTGGAATAAGATGCTTTAATGTTATCATTCTTCATTACTTTATAGATGCTGCCCTGTGTAACACAAGAAAGGTTAGTTCCCCCTGAATTAAAGGTGAACTAGTAGCTTCCTATTTTTGATGCTCCTTTGGAGACTTTGAACTAGGCATTACAGAGAAACAGCTCAATAGCTGGAATTACCTGTACTGTTCATCACATTCACAGAACTTCACAACTTCATCTGCACTGAACAGGACTCCATTCCTAAACAGTCTGTCACAGTCATTAAGGAAGACATTATTTGCTATTTCATTTCGTTTCCGCTATGGAAAGTACGGTATTGTTTTGCTTTGCCCGCTGGTTTTCCATGACATTCATTATGTTTCATCAGAGATGCAAATCAACAACGTCCTAACACTTCATTTAGGTGCTTGAAATTTCTTCTACAGGTTGAAAGCGTTACCTGTTTGTTATATGACAACATGTGTTGTGGGTGATGAAAGAGTTCCATTTTAGTAAATCCAAAAGAAAAAAAGTCACTTTTTCTAGTTAATTGATTTTAGGGAATGAGTTTAAATATATTACAGCTATGTGAATGCAATGTACAGTAAGATCATCTTCTGGCTGGGTCCTATAATGATGATGCAATAATGTTAAAGGGCTTCCTTTTGCACTGCAGATCTGAGTGAAAGCCCATTGTAGTCAACGGATAAGACTCTTGTTGCTTTCCAGGGGTTTAAGAGCAGGTCCACTGACTGAGTCAGGGTTGTCAAGACTCACGCAGGGCTCCCAAGTGTTCCAAGGCTAACACCTCTGTCTAGCAAGTGCTGAAGTTTACATCTGATGTATTGTCCTTTTGGAACATGTGCCATAACTATAAATTAAATGTCCACATTTGCACTAAAGATGTTATTGTTGTAAGACTGGACTTTTCAGCATCTTTACTAGTAACTCACCTTCTGAATTTTTGAAAAAAAAAAAAAGAAGAGAATATTGAATTTTTTCATAATTTATTGTTTCTTTGTGTAGTTTTCATTTTGTACTATGTTATGTACAGGTGGTTTGACTTTTAAACCAATGTCTACAAAGACCATTCTGATTGTGCTGAAAACAGGGTTAACGGTATGCATGCAATATTGAATTTACACACCCTCTCATCTGATTGAAATGTTTTATATTGTGGATCAATGAGGGACCCTTCTGATGTGAATCTGATTTGTGAACCATCAGTTCTGAGTTATAGTGTAAAGTTGTTATAGGAAACACAATTTTTATTTTCCATTTTTGTACAGAGGAGTTGCTGAGCTCGTTGTATGGCTGTCATAGGGATTGTATGGTACATTATACAGCACTGACGCCATCTGGCACGTCTCTGCCATCACATTACTGTTGGTGGTACCTCATCCATCCTTGAATCATACACTAGATCAGTTGCGCTGGAATTAAAGACCACTGCAAACACTAGAGTAATCCAAATATTGTTCAATTTCTGGTATTCTTAAAGAGCAGATTTTAAATCATCCAAATACATTTCCATCTATTTTAAATTGGACCACAAGCACTTTTTAAGAGTAAAAATAAGAGTTGAAGTTGCTATGGTGGGTACTTACAGTAGTAATGAGTAAGTAAATACACATTTTTGAGGTACACATATAAATAGCAATGTCTCATGCATAGCATACATTGCATATTAAAATGGTTTTAATTTTCTTTGTCTGCCAGAGTCTTAAATCTAAGCTTTTATTAATTTACGAGGTTGATTAATTAGTCCTGAAAATTTGACTGTACACTCTTAGACTTTTCACTTTTGGAACTTTGCACAAAATAAATACTATGTCACCTTAAATATAAGGTTTAATGGAGGACTTCATGTATATGGTACTATACAACAGGGGGTTTTCTCTGGCTGCAAATTTAAATGAACTATATTGTATATGTACTTGTAAAAATGTGTTAAATCTCTATTTAAAAAATTAAACATTGTTAAATAAATTCATATGAGAACATTTAATTCTGTCTAACAAGTTCTGTGCTTTCACCTTACGAAAGTAGTTTTCACTGTATTGACTCGTTTCCTTTCTTCGTAGTAGCCATGAAACACTTGTGCTTCTTCTGACATAAAATAATACCTTTAGACATTATAACTGAACTGATTTATTTATTGGTGGATAAACGGGTGGAGAGAGAGACAAAGGCCTCAGTGACTAGTGCAATAGCCTGAAAAACTATGTATAAATTTATGTCCTAAATCTTGAAATCCTTTGTGAGCATTGATCTGTATCACCAAACTACCATACAGTGTGGCACATCTGAGACCTAGCCAAGAGAGACCCAGATAGAGTGGCCAAATGTCCTGATTTGATAGGGCTAGTCCTGATATTCTGGGTTTTGTCTTATATGAGTGCCCATTATCCCCTACCCTCTGTCCCAGTTTTTCACATTTATCATCTGGTCACCCTAAGCCAAGGAGTGGAATAGCAAGGTTTTGCAGTTCAGGGTTGAAGTATTTTTAGACCTCTTTGAGGAAGCATGTATGGCCTATGTCTGCACTATGGATAGCTGTGATTTTGGAAAACACTTGAGCGTACATTTGATTCCTGTTGACTTCAGTGGACTTTAAGCACATGCTCAGAGTTAAGCACGTGGTTAATGCTTCCCTGAATCAGAGCCTATATCTGGCCCAAACTAATGCCTGTTCGTAATTCATTTGCACATAGTGCTGCTGAGGTGTGTGGCATTTCATAGCTATAGCAAGCAAAATTACAGTCATTGTGGCTTTTCAGAAATGAGGCTAAAATTAGCTCAACTTAGAGAAATGCAGCAGCTGCACTTAAAGAATGGCTAGAGGCAATGTTTTACTTTCTGCAGTAGCATGGAATCTACGGCTACCGCCATGAAGTACTTATTTGTTTCATCCAGTTTAACATAGTTGTGTCATGCTATTGTAAGTGAGGAGAAAGTAGCAATCAAGCTGCCTTTGGAATATTGTTGGAGGAGGGAGAAAACCAGCCAGCAAGTTGAATATGCCTTTTGAGCTATGCAATGCCAGGATTGCTGTGTATCTACTGGGTTGGGGGGACAAATACTTCATGCTTTCCCAAGGGTTTTCACTATATAGCCTGCAGCAGAGACCTTGTGTAAGGTGCATGGACCATAAGCTTCCACAAACAGTGGACATACAGAATTCTTACGGATCATGGTTTCTCCCTCCGATCAATATTCTGCCTTTGTGAGGGAAGGAAGCTGGGATGGTGGGTGACCATTCAAGTCAAGGAATATTCCTTATGCAACTCTTTGCTGTCATGCTTTGGCTGACACCCAAGGTAGACCTGTGTGACAAAGCTCGTCCATCATTGATGTGTGCGGATCACCATGCTATCAGAGTGACCGCATGGCCTGTCGAACCTTACAGACGGGGCAGGTTGTTAATGGGAACAAGGAGACGGGCATTCCTAATTACCTTGGTTAACTTTTCCTGATCTATATCTCACTTCCCTGGGATGTGGAAAACACAAGTGCATAGATAAACGGAGACCCAGTTAACTCACTTAATCAGATTTGGAATTTGCTACTTCCATATCACCCTTTGTTTAGTGCAGCTACATCAGTTTCTAAAGAAAGTCTCTCTTTGCCTCCTGTGGGAAGGGGGCTCCATCGATGGACTCACAAAGCTGCCTACAGGACCCAGGAAAGCTACAGGCGTTTGTCTGTGAAGGGACACCGGGGTGCTGAGTTCAGCAGCTTGGTGAGGTGGCCAGTGGATCTACAAACTACGTGGAGTGGGGTGTCCTGTAGCCCAAAGCACCACAGAGACAGGAGCACAAGTTTGCATCCACCAGAGTACCCCCAGCCATGGACTGGCTTTACTACTGTTAAAACAAGATTGGCCAGAGGGTTCTGTATTAATCCCTGTCCGCTCTGAGTGCAGAACAGAGCCTTTCACTGAATCAAGTATTAATTTACATGTCTGATCTACCAAAAACAATAGAAACCTTTGATGCATTCATCCTGCATTGCAGCTCAGTACGAATTCTTTAGCTGGTGTTTTTGCTACAAATGATCTCATCAGAAAACGTGCTTCCACACCAAAGATTTCACCCCCAAAGACAAAGCTGTATTTAGCTCCTGTAACCATAAGCAACTAGTACTTCCAGTAAAATTTGAATCCCATGCTTAGAATGTTTATTAATTACTTTTGTTATTCGTGTACTCGCTTAACACAAGGCATTGTTGTATTCTAACATCCAGTGACTCAGCAGCACGGGTCTGCTTTTTACAGTTAAGTAGCTAATGATCTTCTGATGAGATTAGTGAAGTGAATCTGTAGGCTTTAAAAGTGGGTGTAACTTGGTGAACTGTCACTCAGATTTGCACTTACTGTTGAGTGTACGATGCCTCAGCATTTCAGAGATTAAAGGACAATATTTTCATCCTTCTTATGTATTCCATCATAAGGTTTATTATTAATACTTTGAGTGTTAGAATGAACCAGTGATGTCCCAAGGATAATATTGATTTAATAATGTAAATGCCTTGAGTCAGGGGAAGATCAAAAGGACGTGATCCAAGACCAGAGAATGGGGTGTTTATTTTGTATGATTAGGTGGTGCAAGAACCTGATTCATTCAAGTGAGTGGCAAAGCTACTGTGAAGTTTAACAGGAACAACAAACCATATGGACTCAATCTGCTGCCCACTAGAATAACTAGGACCCCTAGATCAGGTATTAGAGTCCAGATTCTTAAAGGCATCTAAGCACCTAACTCTGCTGGAGTTTTCATTTTGTGTTTTCAAGGGAGCTGGGTACCTAAAGATCTCTGAGGACTTGGGCCTTCAAAGAAATTTTTTGTAGGGTTAATCTGTCTTGAATACAAACTCCATTCTCAAATACTTACCCGTAAGTGATAGAACAAGAAGTATCATATGAGTTTGATTAAATCCTACTGGTATGAAGTACATTAACTTACAGAGTTAGATGCCAAAAACCTCTTTCCATAACCTTGAATTGAGTCACAGCAGAAGTCAACATCACAAACCTGCAACTTCTGTCCCATGAGTATATTAGATCTGTGCTTTCAGATTATTTTATACTCATGAAAACCAAAGTTACACGTTGCTGAATTGCACTCAAATTCCCAACTGATTATAACAACACTTGCGCTGGTTCCCATTAAAACTTCCATCTCCTTGAGACTATGGCAAAGAGAGTAATGGGATATTCTTTCAGACGCTGTTAAAACTCACTCCATTGTATTCTTTTATCAAATTCTGTCCTCTGCTACAAACATGCAACATACAGTGACTTCAGCAGTATTGACATGTTGATGAATGAAGGTAGAGCATTTGGCTATTTACTATGAAGGGATTTTTTCCGTTTTTACCACGTGCACTCTGAACTCCCTCTGTAAATGTTCAAAGAGGAGAATTGGTTCTATTAAAATTGTTTATTAAAATGCAACATTTTAAGACAGACAAATTAGGGTTTTAAGTTGCTAGCCTCTCCAAATCAGGCAAGCTGCAGAAAAGCAATAGAAAGCTTTAACTCTATGGTGATTCAGCAAGATTTGTCATGTATTTTATCCATTTAACATACCTTGAAACTCGGGTGTAGATACCATATTTGCCCTTCAGCGCACACTCTTCCCCCCAGCTAGTTATTCCAGTTAGAAACCAGGTGCCTTCTATTTCTGTAGCATGGGGGCCTCCACTGTCCCCTTCACAGGTGTCTTTAACCTCTGAATGATAACCCGCACAGAACATGTTATCTAAGACAGAAAATGTGCTGCTTTTCAGGCATGTTGGACGGTCAACAAAGGGGACTCTCAGAACCTGTAGGACTGTGGCCACCCTTCCCCGGAACAGCTGGCTCCCCCAGCCGCTCACGGTGCCGGTTCCGTGCCTTAGCAGGCTGTTCGTGAATTCCTTGCTAGCGATGCAAATGGGTGTGACATAACTGTTGAGCTCTAGTGGGGCACCCAGCTCCAGCAATGCGATGTCATTGTGGTGCTTGTTTTGGCTGGCATTGTAGGTAGGATGAGGAAGAATTTTCACCACTTGTCGATATTGCTCAGTGCCGTCAATGACTTCCGTGTTGTGTTCACCTGGTGAAATAAACGTGGTGCTTTTTATAGTTACAAGTAACCTGGGGGTGACCAAATACACTGTCCAGGCTAATAACCACATATAACTGATGCTTTTAATGTCACAAAGCCTCAGTTGGGTGCCAAAATCTTCAGTGGTTCAACTCCCACACTGGGAATTGGCTCAGACTGGCAGCTGACAGTGCAGTGCACTACAGGGGGTTGTTGCACTCTGAAGTGTGTCGTCTGGATGAGACAAGCGTTCGAGCCTCGTTTTGCCTGCCACTGTTATGCATTTGTGCCAACGTCTCTATTGACAGTGCTGAGCAAGGCCCTGGTCCTGCAAAAGGGAGTCCTGGGCAAAAACTTGCCAGCTGCAGGACTGAGAACAAAGTGTGAGACTAACTCCCTCCCTGGCATTTGATCCTGCAAATTGATTTTGTTGGCCTCAGAATCAGATCCCCTAATGTTTGCCCTGCAAGGGGTAGGGCTTATAAGCAGTGTCCTAACGCTGTGCCGGAGAGCTGTGCTGCAGGAGCAGCTCATGAGTTACGTCCCCTGTGGCGTAAATGTGACCCATTGCTCGGTGCGTTCTATGGGTCCCCCTGTGCTGATCCACCGAGGAGATGAGCTAGTGCAGTCCCTGACTCCAGCACTTTGACTTTTCACTTCAAGCTGTAGCATCTCATACTTTCAGCTCTGGAGCAGTGAGCACACTTGTGCAGGGACTGCATGAGCTGGGATAGTCAGCTAATGCGCTGTCACTGAGGGTTACCGCAACTCATCTTTTGTGGATTGGCCCAGAAGGGAACCTGCAACACACATGCATCCTGGCTTACACGTACATGTAAGAGTTTAGCTAGCCACATTGTAGGATGCGTCACGCCAGAGGTGGCGGCCACCCCAATTTTGCCAATTGTCAAGTCAAATCATAGGGCTGGAAGGGACCTCATGAGATCATCAAGTCCAACCCCCTGGGAATTGAACCCAGGACCTTCTGCATGTTAAGCAGAGGTGTTAGCCACTACACTATTTGCAGGGCCCATTAAAGAGCCAACTGCACTTGTTTAAAAACAAACAATTATTGGGGCTAATTCTAGCCTCTTAGAAAAACAGGTGGTGGTGATCAAAGTTTTGTAGTGTTTCAGATAATAGACATTTGGGGATTCTTAGCATCAGTGGGTCTCAAACGTTTTGGCTTCAGGGCCATGCACATAAATATAATTTTATAATCCTGAAAGACCAGCAATCTCCACCTCCTGCTGCCCACTGCAGCCAGAGGGAAGGAGTTCAGAGAAGAGGATCTCCTCTCCCTCTGGCTGCAGCAGGGAATCTGCATGCTTCGTGTGGGTCCCTAGGCATTGGCTCCCTTCTGCAGCTGGGGTAACAGATCAGTGACCCCCTCCCTCTGACACCAGCAGAGACCCCATTACCTAGGAATCCATGCAGAGCACTTTGCTGTGCTCTTTGCTACAGCTAAGGGGACGCGAAGGCTCATCTTCCATGCCCCTGGCTGGAGCAAGGAGCCTGCATCAGCAGCACACTCTGGTCACTTAGCCAGCAGCTGCCTTCTGCAGCCAGCCGGAAGGAGCCGTGGGCCGCTTTGAAAGACCCTGCAGGTCAGGGATTGGGAATGGAGACTACTCCTCTGTATTTAGAGACTTTAAAATATCCAAAGGCAATGGACTCTTACAGCGCTGCAAAGTTTCTCAAACCAAGAATATTACATTTTAAAACAGATCATTTATTAGCACAAAAATAACTCCAAAACAACAAGCAAACATTCTGTATCTTTGCCAGAGGGGCTGTGTCAACACAGAATTAGATGTAGGTGTTTGCTACCAGCAACTGGGACATAAGGCTGTACAAAGCAGGGGTATGCATCCCTGTCCCAATGCCAGCCTTTCCCAGTGCCTGCAGAGCTTACCCCCCACAACTTCCTGCACTTTCCTCTGCTGAGGATAAAAATCAGCTGGAGGCAGTTTGCTGCCTAGGGCTATTGCAGCTGATTTGTTGGCAGGCTGTTCTCCTCCTTAAAAGTATTTTCTAGCTAGGAAGGAGGGAATCATCAAGTCTGCAGGTGTTTTGATTCTGCAGTGCATTAAGATTCATTTGCTTGGAATCAGAGAAGTTCTTTGCTACCCACAGGAGATTCTGCCTGCCTGGCCAGCTTGTTAACTAGCTCTGCAATGCAACCAGCAGCAGAATCATTTCCCTAGACCAGTGTCCTAAATCTGCAGGTAACCAGGGTGGGATGAAGGGGAGTCCTGAGACCTGATCAACAGATTGTCACAAACAACCCACTTCTCTTTTTGTGGCCCAAGGTGGGCTGGATATGTTTAACCTTTGTGTTGACCTTCTTGCAAGCTTTGCTGCAATCTCTGGAATCTAAGCGGTTCTGTGAGTTTTATTTGAAGAGCTTTTGGCCTTAACAGTGCATTTATTGTCTTTCTTTTGGACCATGTCCTGAGAGAGCCTGAAGTAATACTGTGGAGGGAGGTGTTAGTTTTCTATGTTCATGTTAATGTTATTGTCAGATGTGGGCTACTATTGCAGTTTTGCTCATTACTTTGCTACTGATCTAGAGCCACTGTGTGTGTAAACTATAAATGAGGGGCTGGGAATTTCTTTTCACATTGTTTCCAAACTGTAAAAATAAGACAGATAAGGGGGAATCGTTGAGGGTATTTGTTCCCTTTTTTGCATTGGTATTGCTTCATAATTGTTTGGGGGGGAGGCTGAACATATGCTCATCTATGTGAAACTTGTGAGGGTACTTTTTAATTGCCTTTTTATTTTTTTTCCTAAATATATTTTGAGGGGTTACTACTGTGCTGTAGCTAATGCTGGGTGTTTGGCATGGATGGAGGGGCAGGGAATGAAATGAGAGAAGTGCAAAGTGCATGATTTTTGGCATCTACTTCAAAGTCACTGAAGACCTGCAAGCACAGTTTTTGTTTTCCCTCTTCACTTTCTGCCTGTCATTAAAATCCACTCCAGTAAAATATGGCTGCTCTCCAGAACTGTGACCCTGTACCCAAACGAAGGGGTGTGAAACATTTGTGCTGAAACGAAAAATTACTGAACTTGAAATAAAATGCAAAACAAGAAGCAGACCCACTTCTAAGCCACTGGGGGGGTGGACCCAGTGAGAGTCAAACTGTTTCCATTGTATAAAGAGCTGAAATTTTCTGGCCCTTGTTTAAGAGAGGTGAACTTTCACAGATGCAGAGCTAAGTGAAATTAAGTGGTAGAAAATGTGGTGCTCAACCTTATGTTGCAAGGCTAGACATTGAGCCTTCGTGGGCACAGTCTGTACTGGCATGGAAGGCCAGCAAAATCAATCAAGGCTCCACCTATGCAGTATCCAGGGCTAAGAAATCAGAAGTTAGTGGAGGATCAAAATGCAAAGTGTCTTGAGCCATTCTCAATGATGGGCCATTTCAATTGATGGGATTTGTGCTCCCTTGAACCTTAAAACTTTTTGACAATCCCAATCTTAAGCAATGCCTGAGTTGGTCAAAACTGTGACCCTTCTAAGTAGATTAGCTGGGTATATCTTATATCCTGGGTGTGTTCACATATAAATTGAGTCTGTTGTTAACAACAGCCACCACCAAACAGATTTTTGTCCCATCTGATGAACAGTTGTAATTTGAAACACACACACTTCATAACTGCTTAAGGAAACTGACTGGTTCCACACCTGGAAACCAATGTGTATACTCTTGCCAAATTCCTGCCCTGAAATATCAGGTTTCCCATAGGCAGTCATAAAAGCTGAGTAGCAGAAGAAGACAGGGAGGCTGGGGAGTGGGGGAGGCACAGGATTGGGAAAGATGCAATGAAATAATTTTGTGGAGCAAAATCATTTTTGACTTCTTACCACCAGTCTATACCACATAAGGACATTGGTGTGTGTGAGGAACTGTGCATGCACAGGTTCAGTTTCTCTACTTCAGTCCATAATTTCTACAGCATTTCAGTCTCTCAGGATCCTTTTCCGCCTCAGCTGTAGGATAATTTGGATTGTGGATTCTTCTTGTAGTAGTCACCACATGAGTTAACTCTCAGGTCTATGTGATGTTTGGGGTGAGCAATTATTTTTGTGAAAGCTTAAGGCCCAACAACAATGGAAACAGACAAGCAAGTTTTCACCAGTGACTAACCACTATTTTGGTCAATGCATTTAGAGGTGTGCTGTACAGAACCACCGATGGTCCCCTATTGGTGCAGCCAGCTGTGCTCTTCTAAGGTATTTCATGGTTTGTGTCAGCTAAGGGTTCTGAGGGGAGGTGGATATGTGTCATATTCTGAGTGGTGGTCTTTGGGAGCTTTGTTTCACTAAAGGAGGCCCACAAACACCTCCTTTTAGGGCCTTGTTATTGTTGTTAGGTCTCTTGGTCTTGGAGATGACTTGGAAGCCACCTGAGCTTACCCCTTCTAATGTACTGTGGGCCAGATTTTCAGATAACATCAACAGAACTAAACCAATTTGTACGAGCTGAGGACCTGACCCTGTATCTTTGTTTTCTATAGTCAGTGAACACCTTAAAACCTAAAGCACAGCTGTCTGACCTGGAGAAGAACAGCCATGTTCTAATACTTTGGATGTATAGTTGGAGTGGAATAATGTGGTTTTGAGATTGTAACACAGCCCCTTGTTCCCTGTGTCCCAAAATAAGTTGTCCCATCAATGTAACGAACAAACTCTGCTGGACCATTGATGTCCCTAATAGTGCCAGTCAAAGGACTTGACTTGGGGATGGGGCTGTTGGGGAAGCTTGGCCATGATGAACATGTCCATAACCAAAATAGCACCAAATGCATTTAGTGTGCCTAACTGAACATCCACAAATGCTTTGACTTCTTTTTGCTTACCTGCTACAACGGTAATCTGTGCACCAGGCTCGAGGCAGTGCGCCGCTGTCACTATCCATTTTTTATTGACAATAGACCCGCCACAGAATCCTATTCCATTACTGTTCTGCAAATGAACCTTGGAGAAAAAAAAAAAAAAGAGCCAAACCATGGGCACCACACAAAGCAGTGATGAAGAGAAATCAAACCACATAGTTGTATTAAAGGAGAGGATGAAGGGTGAGGACCAACAGCTATGAAGTGATATATGTGCAATCGGTGCTGTGAAAACAACTACTTGCTGTCCCTCGTGCTAGAAGGAAATTTCTAATGAGATCCAAGCTATCTTCCTCCCCTCTTGAGCTAGTCCCCTCCAGTCCTTTGGGTCCAGTGATGTTCACAGGACAGTCTTACCAATGTCCACATACCATCTCTCATTCTTCCTCTTCCTAGGTCATGAGAAGAGGAAACCAATCTGACACAATGTCAAGTTCAATTCCTCATCTCCTACAATAGTTCGAGAGAGAGTCCTAAACAGGTTACACTGGACAGAAGTGAGATAATGGCAGATCCCATGGTGTATGTTCTGCTCCCCTGGCAGCCTAGGGGTATAAATCTACATCTTCTACATTCCAAAACATAATTTCTAATTAAAGATGCAAACTTATTAGGCTCAACTAATTTCCCAGCCATGTTGTTCCTTAAATGCCATGTGGTTACTATGGGTTATCTCCTTCCTCCTGTAAGTGAACCTGTGGCCTCATTAGCCATGAGAATCATAGCAGTATTAATCTCTTATGCTTAAAACTAACGAAGAGAAACAAGTCTACTCATTGCAAGAGGTTTGTACCACACAGGATCAGCTTAACACTGAAAGATGAATCAGTAGTTTATATTTCACAGGTCTCTATCAACACTATCTGTTTGTACAGTTGAAAGATAAATGGCTGTATTAATTCCAGCCATGGTTTGTTCCACATCAGTCACTTGTAGGCTGGAAGGTACCTGGCCACTGGAGGGCACCACAGATTGAAAATTACAACAGTAAATATGCTGCCTAAAGAACAGACTGAAAATGGATGAATGTAAAAAAAAAATTGCTACTGATCTGAGATGGGGATCAAACTAATCTCCAGCTCCAACTGTTCCCAAGAGCTAAGATAGTTTAGAGCAGTGGTTCCCAACCTGTGGGCAGGGGACCAATGTTCCCCCTAATTTTTCATAGTCTGTGGGCACAAAAAATTTCTTTTGTGCAAATTTTCAGAACCAGTATCCAAATTTGTGCACACTCCAGAGAGTGTGTTCAAACTTGTGAGCGCAACAAAGCATATGATGCGAATAATATCTAAATTTTATTTTGATATGGTGATGGGAATGATTTCATAAGTTACATAACCTTATTTGAAACATGCTATTTGAAACTGCCTTATTAAAGTAGCACAAAAATATTAGCCCTGTTGAATTTTTTTGTGTGCTTTATTTTGTTGTGTGCACGGGTTTCACAACCTGTGTGCGCATGTGCACGCGCATAGAGGGAGCATAGCAGGGGACCCCCAGGGGTCCACGAACATGTTGCAGGGGGTATCATTGAGCTTGTCTCTACCGGGGCCAGAATCCAGCTACAACCCCAATGCTCCCTGCCAAGGCTGCCTTTCCCCAGCAAGGGCAATGGCAGGGGGCCATAGCTGCTGTGGCTCGGCTCCGCTTCCCACTGGCGCAGGCAATGGTGGTGGCAGCGCTGCTCGTCAGCTGTCCCAGTGGTGCCGCCAGAGTGGTGCAAGCCAGAGTCTGCCTGTGTGGGCCAGATTACATAATGGGCTGGGGGGCCGCAAAGATTTTTTTTTTTTGTTGTTGTTAAAAGGGGTCCCCTGCCTGAAAAAGGTTGGGAACCACTGGTTTAGAGGAATATCTGAATTTTGTGGATTGGGCCAGTGTCTATTTGCAATGTTTCAGATTTCAAGTGAAGTTAAAGGCCTTCTCTAGCATCATTGAGGCAGTTTGTACCAGTCAGTCAAGGAACCTACAGCACCATAAATTCCTGCCCCCAGATGGAGTACTGACAGGTGACGTTGTTAGTGCTGCACCATTTTTTTTCTTGCATCCTTGCCTGTCTCAGGTAGACAAGCCTACAAGTGGGGTTTTCTGCCTCAAGTTATGCAGCCACTAGAAACATCTCCTTTGGCTTCTAGTAAGGCTGTGTTACCTGCTGCTCTCCATCTATTTTCCTGCCTTGAGTGACTCACTCACCTTTAGGATACCATGCCTCAGCAGCATCAGTTCCCATACAGAATAGGTGGGAGGTGTGTGGAGAGATGCCTTCTGGGGAGGAGGACATTGGTGTGAGAAGCAGGAAAAAAAAATAGGTGGCTCCAGATGGCAACTCCACACTTGAGATGGTGGAGAAGAATGCCTTCAGGAATAAATGGAAAGGGTATATAGAAAGGGAGATGACTCATAAAGAACTCAAGTGGGGCACCAGGCCACTCAAACACTGGAGGAGGTAGCAGAACTTCTGACCATTGCCAGCTCTTCCAGGATAGATTTACTAGCTACTTATCCATTGGATGGTGATAACAACTGGTAAAGGGAGGGTGACCATATTTAGAGTAATAGGGGACCTGCATGGCTTGGTAAAGGCCTCTCTAGGTTTGGATAAGCATTAAAACTTGAAGGGATTTTTCTATGCCTTTATGGTTCCCTCATCACTCTTTCTTTTTAAATGTATTTCATGCAGTGGTGTCTCCTGTGTATAATTTTATGTCCTTGAGACGAATCATTGCACAGTGAACACCATCACTGTACAACATACGGGGCTGGAAAATATAGGACTTTGAGCATGTCTGGGCTGGTAGTAAAAGCAAGACCTCTAGCTTTCATTCCTGAGAATGCTGGGTCTGTTTTTCCCTTGATGTACCTAAATATTAATTTTTAGATGTCGAATTTGGGGCTGTGAAGTCTGACCACTTTGACCTCCAATGAAGAACTCATTATCACTTATTTGTGATAGTCCATGCTGATGTGAACACAGTTGATTTGCTGTCATCCTAATATGTAACATAAATGGCCACTTCTGCTAACCATTTAACTTAAACCCCCTCACATCTCAGGAACTTCAGCAAGGCTGTCTCTGCCTTTTATTGAGCTCTCTTTTTCACTGCTCCACTTTCTCAAAATGCCTTCTTAAGAATGTCAGTCTTTCTCTGTTTGAAACAGAACTAAAAGACCCCCATTTGATCCTTCTAAAGAAAGCCTTTAGATATTATTTTTCTTCAGCACTTCTTCTATAGACTTGCAATCCACATTACCAGCTGTGCTGTGGCTTAAGATATCAAAAGATTGTATCTCATACTTATTATTTCACTGTTTAGTTCTCTCAGCCATCACTGGATATGCCAGCCTCACCAAAGCAATGATGAACTTGAAGAAATGTCAAAAACTTTGAAGACCTTTCCATTTAGTTACAATTTCTTCTGCACCTTTTTTCTGTTGCTGCTGGATTTTTTTCTTTATAACTTTTTACACAGTGGTTGATGGGTGGAAATTTATTTCCATTTCCCTGGGCCAGAAGTCACAATAGCTCTCTTGGTGGGGATGGAGATATCTCTAATATCACAATATGTGATTTGAGATAAGGAATAAGTAGATGGAGTAGGTAAGTCTCCTTTAAATGTGTATTGGACCAGTTTCTCAGTTGGTGTAAATTATCATAGCTCCAATGAAACCGGTGGAACTATACTAATTTATAGCAGCTGAGGATCTGGTTCAATCTCTGCCTTGTACAGATGTTCTACGGTAACAGAGGGTGAGTAAAGAGCATAGTGATTATTTATATGATGCAGTACAAGTCATGCCTGATCAAACTGATTGCCTTCTATGATGCAATGAATGACTCTGTGGATGTGGGAAAGTGGTGGATGTGATGTATCTTGACTTTAACAAAACTTTAGATATGGTCTCCCATAATATTCTTGCAGCAAGTTAAAGAAGTAAGGGCTGAATGAATTTACTATAAGATGGATAAACAGCTGGCCAGACTATTGGGTTCAATGGTTAGTGGTCAATAGCTCAATATCTGGTTGGCAGCTGATAACAAGCAGTGTGCTCCAGGGTTCAGTCCTGGAGTTGGTTTTGTTCAACTTCTTCATTAATGATCTTGAGGGTGGGATGGATTGCACCCTTAGCAAGTTTGTGGATGACATTAAGCTGGGGGGAGTGAAGGATACGCTGGAGGTAGGGATAGGATACAAAGTGGCATGGCCAAATCCTCCAGTTTGTGCAAAAATCTGATGAGGTTCAGCAGGCACAAATGCAGAATTCTTAACTTAGGATGGAAGAGTCCCATGTGCTGTTACAGACTGGGGACAGATCATGTAGGCAGCAGTTCTGCAGAAAAAGTGCTGGGGGTTACAGTGGACAAGAAACTAGATGAGTCAACAGTGTGCCTTTGTTGCCAAGAAGGCTGATGGCAATTGGTCTGCAGGACCATTTCCAGCAGATTGAGGGAAGTGATTATTTCTCCTCTACTCAGCACTGGTGAGACCACATTTGGAGTACTGTGCCATTTTGGGTTCCCCATTACAAGAAGGATGTGGACAAATTGCAGAGAAAGAGAGTGACGGAGGGCAAAGAAAGTGATTAGGGGGCTACAGCACATGACTTATAAACAGAGACTGAGGGAACTGGGCCTGTTTAGTCTGCAGAAGAGAATAGTGAGGAGGGATTTTAGAAGCCTTCAGCCACCTGAAAGAGGATTCCAGGGAGGATGGGGAGAGGCTCTTCTCAGTGGTGGCAGATGACAGAACTAGGAGCAATGGCTTCAAGCTGCAGAGGGGCAGGTCTAGGTTGCATATTAGGAAAAACTTTTTCACTAGGAGGGTGGGGAAGCACTGGAATACGTTATTTAGAGAGGTGGTGGAATCTCCACACTTTGAGGTCTTCAAGGCCTAGCTTGACAAAGCCCTGGCTGGGATGATTTAGCTGGTGTTGGTCCTGCTTTGAACAGGAGTTGAACTAGATGACTTCCTGAGGTCCCTTCCAAACCTGATTTTTCTATAATTCTATGTGTGTGCAGGACATTTGCCAAGCAAAATGCAGCCTCGGACCCCAATTTAAGACCGAATCGTACAAGTAGGGAGGGAGAAAAATTATTCTTTTTAATCCCAATGATAGGACAAGAAGCAGTGGGCTTAAATTATGGCAAGGGAGGTTTAGGTTGAACGTTTGGAAAAAATTCCTGACTGTCAGTGTAATTAGCTTGTCCAATCTATAGACAACCTCCATCACTGGAAGTTTTTAAGAGCAGGTTAGACAAGCACCTGTCTGGGACTGTTTGAGGGCCCTGCCATGAGTGCAGGGGACTGGACTCAATGACTTCTCATGGTTCCTTCCAGTCCTATGATTCTATAAGTGTCGGCAGACCTTCTTGAAACCCCAGTTACGTCAGCAGGTTTCTGAAGAGATGTTTCCACATGGGTCAAATTGCAGGATTAGAATCTTAAATTATAAATTCTGATTAATTCAGTGACAACCTCAATTTAGCCTTAAGTCTTAAAACATGGATCTCCACTTTTTCTCTCTGAAATTGTGCCCCAAAATTTCAACATGTCAGTAAGTTTTGCTTCTTCAGAGAAGTTTTCCCTATCAGCTGCTTACAGTAACATGCTGGGAGTGATCTTGTATTATTTTGTCAGCAGCCAAAGCTGGTTGTATTGTCCAAGTCAAGCAAAGATGCAATCACTCCATCAGGTAGCTTGTTGCCAGTGTGGCCTTGAACTGGATAATGTTTTGCTGCAGCACTTGATAATGACTGATTTTAGGTTAAGAATCTAGGAGTCCTGTGGCACTTAATGACAAACAAATTTATTTATCACATGAGCTTCCGTGAAAGAAAATTCCACTTTGTCAGATGCTTTGAAGAAGGAGGAACTTCCGTGGGATTTTCTCCCATGAAAGCTCACGTGATAAATAAATTTCTTAGTGTTTAAGTGCCATAGGACTCCTTGATTCTTTTGCTGAACTAGACTAACATGGCTGCCCTTTTGGAGATTTAGGTTAGACTGTAGAGCTGTTAACTGTGTGACCCTGGCTTTGTGTATAACAGAAATGCTACTGTGTACAAAATTGTCAGAGCAATTATAGATTCATAGATTTTAAACTCAAAAAGGACCACTATGATCACCTAGTCTGACCTCCTCCACCATGCAGACTACAGAACCTCTGGCCCATTTCAGGCAACAGACAGGAACACAACATCTAGTACCTGCCAAGGAACTTCACCTTTCTTGCTTTCCTCTCCACCAACAACTCGTGTAAGTTTCTTAGAGATAGGTATGATACGAGTGGTATTGCCTATTTCTTCATCTTGATTATCGGTAGAATTTGAGGACCACGTGTCAAAGGTGTTGATAGCGCGGGTGTCTTTGCTTTTGGCTTCAGGAGCTGTAATTCTCCCACACGGAAATGGCACTGTGAGAAAAAGGAACAGATTCATAAGAGAGCAGTTGGGCTGGCCATGCATCATTTTCAGTGTGATTACCAATGAAGTGACAAAAGTGGAGATAAATTTGTCTCTTTGGGAAAAACATCTCAATGTCAGGATGACAAAGAGTCAGGGACTTGGGGCAATTCAAGTGGCTCATGTTTGTTTGCATTAATTTATGGTGTTATAAAGAGCTTTCATAGTTGAATGAACACAACAGTAGACTCTACCAGGAGGTCAAAAATAGGATTGCTAAGAAATCTGTATTTGGTCATGCAAGCACAAAGCTTTACTGGGCTTTAGAAATCTATTTTGAGGACTATAAAAAGAGGAAAAGGAAAAGAAAAAGAAACCTTGAGCAAGCGTGCAGATGTGTGGATACGATTAACTCCTCTATTCAGACCTCTGTTCAGCCATGGTACTTAGGCATGTACCCAACTTTAAGCATCAGAACAGTTTGAACTGACATTAGTGCGGCTACTTTGGTGGGTCAAGTTAGCATGTGCTGGAGGATTTGTGTGAATTAGGGGCCTCACAAAGTGTAGCTCTGCTGCAATGTTGGGCAAAGCTCCCCAGCCTATGTCCTTGCCACCTAACCAGTGGTTTATTAGTAGACTTGCAGAGGCTTGGGGCTATTTTGCATGGAAAGGACATCACTCTTGTCTAGTAGACAACTCAGGAAAACTATCAACATGGGCAGATGCTGCAGGTTAGACCAATTCCTTCACCCCATTGATGGTCAAAGAGAAATAAGAGTTTTAAAACTAGACTGGGAAACCTCTCCCTCTCTGAGGGATAAAAGACTCATTCAGCAGCCTAATTTGGGTCTTATGGTGCTTGGCAATGCTCTGGTCCCAGGTGGGAGTGCTTTGTTTTAAAAGAGCTGCTGGGTAGCAAAGCTGGGGAAACTGAACGTCAGTTGATTGAATGTGGGTGCCCTTCAAGGGTCAGCCTCTATCCAGGCCTGTTTCATGCAGTCACCTTGCCTGTTGTGATGCTTTCTATTGAGACTTGGCACACCATCCAAGACCATGGGTCATGCTATGAACAGGACGCCTGCAAGCATTTCAGTGATGCCAGGGATGTCCTGGAGATCTCCAGTCTACATCCTCTGGGTGTAGCTGGTTCTGCCTGCTTCCTTTTCTACCCTGCTGTTCCTGAATCAGTGGCCACTTACACTCTTGACCTTGCTTACTAGTCAACTGCTATGAGTCCTGACTCCCAGCAATTGTTGCTGCTAAAGAGACGAGGGGAGATTTTGAATAGGGGGGAAGTTGCCCCAGGGATGATCTCCACATTCTGAATGCATTTGAGGGCCTTTGTAGGAGAGGGGAAGAGAGATTGATTTTGCCCTCAATTACCAGATCCCTTCAAACCAACTGATGCTAGCGTCTTGCTTGACATCTGGTTCTACTCAGTAAAGTACATACTAAATGAGGACCAGATCTGTTGAGTATCAGTCAAACCTCATCACTTTAGTGGCAGCAGTAATTGATTCCTACTCTTGCTCCTGCTTGCTTGTCATTGTTCCTTTTGTCCACTAAACCGAACAATTCACACAATTCCAATTTACAGGTTCTGTTCCATTTTGTGTGGAAGAGTCAGAATTCCTTTAGCAAAGTTTCTACCTGGGACAAACAATAGGGCTGCAGGGAAAGGACTAACGCTGTTCTGCAAAACCTCTATCACTGACTCTGACACACAAGAAAGAAACATCTTGTTTTTTGCGTTGTTCAGCTTGCTTACTGAAATGATGGCTCTATGTGTGGCCTAGAGAGACTGTTGGTAGTCCCGTTTGGATAAATCAAACACTCCAAAAGGCATTGAGGAATTTCAGAAGGCCTCCTCTGGGTGGCTTAGAGCCTCAAAATTAGAAAACAAGAACATCAACTCTCCTGTTGCACTGAAACAGATACCCCTCCACTCCTCTCACTTATTGTAACCAACGTTTGTTTCGCAACTGACTACGGTCCAATATAAATACAGCATGTGTCTGAGCTGGAAGAGCACGGAAATTAGACTTCTGCAGGTAACCAGCCATGAAGGTTCATTAAAAAGATGTTGATAGATTAGTAAATGCATTCTTGAGTTTTTAAAAACATGTTAAATGCAAATAATTATTCTTTTCAATGACCTCTTAACATTTACTCTATATAAGGTAGTATTTTTTACTGGACTGACTTCTCTTGATGAGAGAGAAGCTTTCAAGCTACACAGAGCACACTAGCAAGGGAAAAGTAGTCATGTGACCTATCAATATGTTTATGGCCACCTGAAACAAGCAGTGGTCCTGATGCCTTTTCTTAATCATCCCATTTCTGCTCTGTAGAGTGCTGGCTTTTGGAAAAATAGGGGCATAATATGTTGTGTTTGAAGAATGGGTTTATGCAACCAACTGCATACGTGGCCCTTCTCTTCTACAAAAAGTCTATGGCCATTGGTAAATGGTCTGTACTGTTCATTTCACAACATGCTTTGTAAAACCACCAGGCTGAGACTTCCAAAGCCACCAGGGTGATTTAGAAGCATTCATCCCATTCATTTCACAGAGATTTGTGTGCCTAAATAGTCTAGGAAGCTTTGGAAGTCTCAGCACAAATCTTTAAACTATTTTCAAACTTCACCTGCAGGGTCACAGGATTTTCCGTCTTCATTTAGTTTATAGCCACGTGCACAGGAGCAAACAACCTTGCGGGGTGGGTCATTGCTGCAAAAGTGCTTGCACCCTCCATTCTTAGTAGCACAGGTTGAATCTGAAAGAGATTAAACCAAACCCATAAAACAATTTAGAAGTGCTATAAATGCAAAGCTGAAAATGATATAGATTAAAAGGAGCATGTTACTGAGCTGTTTACTTAGGGCCTAGTCTGGGAGTTATGGGTGGTTAACACTTCTTAAGATTAGGCATTTAAACTGATGTATATGCCTTTAACATATAAACAACTCAAACCATTGCATGGCAGGAGCAAATCTGCACCCTCCCTGTCTTCCAGTGAAAATCCTGATGAGGTTGAACTACAGCCAGAAATCTGTACATGGTGTAGTTAAGGGAACCAGAGCTGAGAAATGTGTTTAATCTCAGAGTGGCTAGATTCCTTTATCTGACTTGAAAACCTCAGCCAGTTTATCTAACCTATGCACATGTCCACCGAATCCATGTATAGTTTATGTGAGTCCAACAGGTTAAATCAGATGTAGTTAATTATTTTTTCTCTAGGCACACATTTCTTGGTCAAGGCTTAATCAAGGTTCAGACTGCAGAGAAAATAATTTAAAAAATACAGTAATAAGTAAATTTTGGGAGTGCATTCAGAAGAATCGGGCAGTCCTGATTTGATCTGTGGGCCACCTATTAGCTTTAGCCCAATCTAGTCAATTGTGGCTAGACTGGGAAAAGTCTGAGCTGGAACTGGATGAAACTGGTGGGAAAACGTATTGTGGAAAGAAATGGTGAAGTAGTAGTGGCTGCAGGTCCCTTCATTTATCTCTCTGCTGGAAAGGTGGTTTTTTGGTTTGGGACCTCTTCTCATTGCTGACCCACTGGCCATTCCCCGAAGCCTGCCCTGTGTTTCCTAACCTCCAGTGAGACAGTGGTTTCAAAGTGTGTGGAGGGGGAGCAAAGTCCCCTCCAGCAACCTCCTTTGTATGCTGCAGCAGCAGAGTTGTGACATTAATTACTTCAGCGCTGTTGAGGCCACTCAGCATTTCAGAGCTCTCTGGAACTTGGCAGCTCCACTTGACAGGGTTTGTATAAATATTTGGTTACAGGCCACGTGGGTTCCCCACAACACTCCTCATTCCCCTCTTTTCTTCCATTTGGATTTGTGTGATTCACAGGTGAAGAGTGCAGTATGAATCCTGGGCCAGAGCTTGGATTTCAGATTGGCATGGACCCAGAACCCCTAAGCAAAAGTCAGTTTAAATGATCAGGTTTTGCATCATAAATCAAGCAAACCCACAGTTTTCCATGACAGGCACCATAAATTCTTCCTGATCAACATGAACAGCTCATGAGCCTCATCCAACTTTGAAAGAAACTGAGTTGGGAGCTCATAATGGAAGCCTGTGCTAATGCCCTTGGATTGCTCATCAGCAGTGGGACCTCCACAGTCTAAAAAGAAAGACCCAACCAGTCCCCAGCTTTGGTCCCTGCCAGTGCCACCCCACCCATGAGGGTTAAGGATATAGGGGGCAGTCTGGGTCCCAAATTGAACTGGGAAGGCTCTAAAGATCAGGGCACACTTTGTCAACTAGGCGGGAGTATGGAGGACATGCCAATTTATATGACGGTCTATTTCCTCTCTAGTGGTGGCTGGATGAGGCTGGTACAGGGTGGTTAAGAGAGTCTTTTGGTTCAGACTGTAAAGGCTCATACATTTGAGATCCAGAGGTCCCAGGTTCAATCTGCACTGCTGAGGACCAACCCAGAGATACTGATGTTACACTCGTATTTCATTGAGTACACTTTATACACATTTACCTTTGCTGCCCTCTGCCTTTCTAGAATCTCATCTTCCAGGTGGCAAAAGCACCTACTCAACAGACTTGCTTTTAATTCTCAGTACATTTTCAAATAACTTCACAGTAGATTAACTTTCCTTCAACTCCCCAAGGACACATCCATTCTAATCGTCATGCTTACGTGATTGTTTACTATTTTTACAGTCACTTCCTATGCCTCATTTCTATTGCTATTTTTGTCTCAGCTTCTTTTCCACAAGAAGCCCGCAGTGGTTTGAGACTTTTATATTTCCTGCAAATTTGCAACACTCTTCTGGACCTCACACCTCTTCGTTGCCAGAATGAAAACACAAGTAGAAAGAGAATTGCTATTTAGTGCTCAGAGAAGGGACAGAAACAACCCATGGTACAGAGAGATCCTCTCTCTTCAACCCATTACTGGTTTTATTTTCAGAAACTCTTGAGTCCTTTAGAAGAGCAACTGCATTTTGTTAGGAACCGTGTGTGCGCACGCACACACTGATCCTGCTCCCACTGAAATCAATGGGAAAACTCCAATGTCATTTCTGTGGACTGTGGATCAGGCCCCATTCTCCTCTGTCTGCCAAGAAGGTTGAATGGAGCCATAGGGTGACATCCAGGGCCCTTTGCAGTCAATCTCTTGCTTTCATTAGGCCCAGGATTTCAGCCATGGAGTTAAATAGCCTTGACTAATATAATCAATACATGAGGGGCCCTAACCAGGGAAATAAAGGAAGTTCTTGATGTAAATGTTTGCATTGGCAGACATGATATTGAACAGACTGAATCTGATTCTTAGTTACGTTGGGCGATGACTGTAACCTTGACTAATGCCAGGGACTGAATCAGGAAACATGACAGCTAGAAACAGAAGAGGTGGCAGCTTGAGCTAAATCATCAAGCCTCACTAACTGAGGTTCAGAGGTAGCATCTTCTCTGTGGATCAAACCTGGTTAGACATACCTGCAATGCACACTTGCCAATGGACCACACTTGCCTCTTGTGTGGTCACTCAGTCATGCAAAGTAGGTATAAAACATCACCCAGTCAGCATGGGAGTTATTCACAATCACTTTGCTCAGGTTTAAGTGACTATGTATGGTGCAGAGTAGCACAAAATCTGGCCCCTTGGTACATACCTAGCTCACAGTTTCTTCCTTCAAACCCAGCTGGGCACCAACACACATAGGAACCAATGTCATCCACACAACGGGCTCCATTTTTACATGGATTTGAATCGCACTGATCTCCATCTTGGATATGAAAATATGACCAATTAATTAGCAGACAAGGGTGCAAACTGATAGGGTGGCAACCATGTTGTAACCTCTGCAGATGAATTACACACACAGGCTGGATTATGGTGTCAAACATGATATCAGTTGCGGTGTGTTGATTCCCCTGACTTCAGTAGTGCTCTATCTAATTCTCACAGGTGGGTGGTGAGAATTGGTCCTGAGTCTGTTTTATTTGAAAGCTGGAACTAGGAGGTGGAGTTTATTGGGACTATGCAAATCCAACTGTCTCCATATTAGCATTTTGTTTTTAAGTCCTCTTCCTTTTGTGAAAAAGACAGGGGCTTGGCCACCTGGTTTTGAGCCTTTACTGTAGGACCTCGAACTTCAGAGTTCAGACCTTCAAGTTTATCTCTGCAACAGTGAGGGCTAGAAACAGGCATTTTAACACAAATGAAAGCTGGGATTCTCATATATTCTTGCAAATCCAGGAGTGAGGGGTCTAAGAAAAATACCAGTTATTACTATTGTGAGAATTATTTTGAATTCCAAACACCTCTCATCTTTGACCACATACACAGCCATTTTTAATGCACTATTTCCAAGCAACCATATCATGCTCACAAATGTTTAGAGTGGTTGTTCATATGAAGGGCCATATATGCATTCAAATGGGGCATTTGCTACTGGCTATTTGTTCTCAAACCTTAAAATTACTTTTTTTCATTGAAACAGAAATGTTCTATACTGTTAACATGAACAGCCATACATGCCAACCAGCAAGTAGTCTGTGTGAGCTTAGAGTGAAACTTGCTTACATGAACAAATGAAAATATGAATAAACTTGTAAAAACCAACACTGTGAATTTCTTCCAAACAGAAAAGGGAAAAGAATTAAACTGGGAGACTATATTATTTGTCATGCATAGCTCTACTATACAACATATTCCATGAAATGGGAAATAGTGTTTCAACAAATACCTGTACCTTCCATCACCTCTATACACATACTGAAAATAAAATACAGAATGACCCTGTGGTTTTATGTATACGAAATATGGAGCAAGCAAAACTCTTACCAATATACACTTTCCAAAACTCCATCTATAAAACAAACAAACAATAAATGAATAATTTCTTTAACTTAAAATTTAAACAACAAATCTAGCAAGAAGAAAAGCCCCCAAAACTTTAGTTAAAGGATCCAAATAAAAAGTTTTAGGGGTTAAAATCCCTCTCTGGAGGTGGGTTAGCATAGGAAAAAGGGTTTACACAAGACTCACATAAACATAGGTGTTATGCTGGTCAAGAGGTTGAAATGCAGCCTTTGAGGAAAAGGCTTTTCCCACGATTGTCTCCTCTCCCCCTAGTAGGCTGCTGTTGCTGTGAATAATAATTTGTTAAACATTATGCAGTAACAACACTCACTGTTTTTTCTGAGTTTTCAAAGACTTCTCGTGCTTCTTCAAAACTGCATGTTTCTTCCTTGCATTCTCTCTCAAGATTCCCTGGAACAAACTCTTCCAGTCTATTTGAATTAAACCTCTTTTGCCGGCGCAAAATGGAGCTTGCTTGTTCATTTTTGATAAAAACTGCAGTTTAAAAAGAAATATAGGCCAGAGTTACATGATGGTACATTTCCCTTTGGAGTTTTAACTGTCATATGTGCTATGTTTTCAAGTACCGTGTTTTGCTTTCATGAAGTTTTTCATCATCTAGACACTGTAGCTTTGGGTATATCGCACGTGTATGAGTAAGTCAGTGGCAGGAAAATACAGTGCAGCTAATTTTGGCAGTCCTATGAAATAAAGCCATGTCTAAACTGTGCTAATGTGTGTAAAGCAGTGCAATTCCTCCTTAGTGTGTCAAGGCTAGTTCTGAATAAAATGGTAACTCATGGGAGGAGCATCTTTGTGCCCTTCCTGCTCCCCACATTTATTAAACTTATTTTTTATCCCATTTGTAGTCTTTTTCATGACTTTGAGGCATGATATGCATGCATGATTTATCACTTTTATAAGATGGGGGAGGGAATAGACAGGATTAGGGGGAGCAGAAGTCTAAATTTTGCAGTCATAGAAAGAGATCACGAAGTGTCTAATGAAGTGGTATATTCTCCCACAAAAGCTCATGCAATAAATATATTTGTTAGTTTTAAGTGCCACAGGACTCCTTGTTTGTTTTACTGAACTAGACCAACAGCATTGCCCCTTTGGATCCGCACACACTATGCGTTAAGCATGGCAAAAGAAAGGACAGTATTTATTTTGCCTTCTTGTATAGACAAGGATTTGGTAAATATGTCTTGTGCCTTATTAAATGTCCTTTATTAGTTGTGACTCTTCAATCCTTACATCATAAATATGCTTTTATAGTTGCACAGTAAAACAAGGTTCATAAGATCACAGCTATGCTTTCACTTCAGTTTGTTCTTATAGCTCACTGACTAACTGGGGATGCCCCCACCCTGTGAAGTGCTGGCTGGTGATATTGTCGGTCTAGGAGGTTTTGAGATAAATGTAGTTCTCAGAAAAGTTGAAAGGCTCTATGTGATTCTGCAAAGGTCCAGAGTATTCTAGGAAGCTAGTGGAAAAATTAATCCATACGTGGAATACCTGAAATGTTTTATTTCAAAAGTTCTATTTTCCCTTTTGTAGATAGCAACAAAATCAGGACCCTGAGCCTGGTGCCCCCCACAAGCCTCACCTGAATCACTCGCCCCTGAACCCAGCCCTGGATACAATTACACCAGTATAAACATGTTTATTCTAGTCTAATTTATTCCCCTTTCTATATGTATGTATGAGGTTCTATATACAGATTAGTGAAGTGACTCTAGAGGTTCCAGAAACAAGGAGTCCTGTGGCACTTAAAAACTAGCAAACTTATTTATCACGTCAGCTCTTGTGGGAGAAAATCCCACTTCATCAGATGCTTGGAAGAATGGAAGAGAAATAAATGCAGGGAAGTGTAAGTCATGGGAACAGGTTGCATTGTAACAGCGAATCAGAGCAGTTTTTAAAATTCAAGCACCAGGGAGCAGCATATAGAGGAAGATGAGGTCAAATCACCGGTTGTGGGGGAGAAAAAATCAAAAGTCCCTGTTAAGCCCTGAAGCAATGCAGTCAAATTTGCAAATAAATTCAATCTCTGCCGCTTCTCTTTGAAGCCTTGATCTGGTATTCAACTGTCTGAGCACCACAATTAGTAAATCGTTAATGGAGTGATCAGAAGGATTGAAATACTGGGCAAGTGGTTTTAGAATGTTATTTCTGATGCCAGATTTGTGCTCATTTATTCTTTTGTGCAGAAACTGTCCTGTTTGTCCAATATATAAGGCAGAGGGGCACTTCTGGCACATGATGGCATAAATCACATTGGTGCATGAGCAGGTGACTGAGCCTTTGATGGAGTAGCTGGTGGTATTACGTCCTGCAATAGTGTCTTTCGTTCAGATATGTGGGCAAAGTTGGCAGTGTGGTTTGTTGCAGGGGTATGCGCCCACTTTAATGGTTCTGTTGCTAGGTCTGTAGTTGCTGGTGAGTATCTGTTTAAGGCTGGGGCTGTCTGTAACCGAGGAGAGGTTTGTCTCCCAAGGCTTGAGAGTGTGAGAGATCATCTCATAGAATAGCTCCAAAGGGGCAGCCCTGTTAGTCTAGCTCAATAAAACAAACCAGGAGTCCTGTGACACTTACAGGCTGTAGATCCTTGATGATATTCTGTAGAGGTCTGACTTGGGGCTTGTAGCTGATGACTAAAGCCCAAGCACTAAATACATTTGTCAGTCTTTAAAGGTGTGTTCACATAGCATTCTTATTTCGAAACAATGAGGTTGTTTCGAAATAAGAATTGCCATGGCCACACGACGCACAGCCATTTCGAAACAAGCAAACCCCTTTGTTTTGAAATGGCAGCTGTTTCTTCAAAATGGCTTAAACCTGGTTTCCCGTCGAAATGGCTTGTTTCGAAACAATGCCAACGGGCCATGCTGTTTTAAAACAGCATTTGCCCCCGCAGCACCCTAGCCAGGGAACCCTGCAGCCCCCTGCGGACACTCGCGGGGTGAGGCGCTGCTGCGCTTCACCCCGCGGGTGTCTGCAGTCCCCTCCTGAGCGAAATAGCATGTCCACACTGTGAACATGCTATTTCGCTCCCTTATTTCCAAAACACCTTTTTTTGTCTTTGGAAATAAGGTATTTCGAAACAGCTTGTTTTGAAACAAGCCCTCTGTGTGTGAACATAGCCTAAGTGCTATAGGACTCCTTGTTTCTTTTACTGAAGTAGACTAACACAGCTGCCCCTTGCACACTAGAGGTTCCAATGGTATGACCGTATCAGTAGACAAATCCCAGTCATTATCAATATATTTATACCAGTACAAAGTCTTGGTGTAGACGAACTCCAAAAATGCCCATTAAGATGGGTTTCACTCCACTGCAGACATGCTTAAGCTAAAGTGAGACTTAAATACTGCTAAGGATTTATGCAGACCCTCTGCAGAGGGTGAGTTTGGGCCTAAAAGGAAATGAATAGTATTGTTTTTCACTTGTTTAATTTTTTTTCCCCAGAATTAACACAGCTTAAAATTCAGTCCATTAATTCCTTGGTAAACCAGGCCCGAAACATCATCCCGTGGGGCTGCCACATGGTAGATAAACTAACCTCTGAAGACTTTCTTAGTGGCTGCCTTATGTGGGCAATTTTTTTATCAGGGCTTCAGTGTTCCTGATTAATTTCTCCCATGTATTAAGCACCAGTGTGCTTTGTTTCACCATCGCACTGCAAACATTGTTTTGTGTGAGGCAGGCCTGCTTTTTAAAACAGAGGAACTTCTTGGTCATCTACTTTAGAGCCAGGTTTTCAAGGACTTTTCTTGTTAGTAACAACAGGCTCACAGTGAAAGACATCAGTCTCTCATGGTCACTAGATGGTGCTGTCAGTTCTGGCTGGGGGTAAAGTTGGTCATCAAGCCTGTGAAATGATATTGTTATGTACAGTTTGTGCTAGAACAGATTTCTGAGTGAATGGGAGTAAATTTAATTTGCCACTTCAGTCAGTGAGAGAAAGAGAGAGGAAACTCAGCCCAATGACCAGAAAAGGAACTTGTGAGAACTGATAACAGCCAGTCAAAATGTCTATTTGCTTTAAGAAGGCTAGCTTCTGTTCTCATTTAGTGCCTAATTCAATGCCCCTTGAAGTCCTCAAAGAAATTCCTATTAACTTCAATAAAGTCCTTACTCCAGATTTATACTTTAATACTTCCAATGAACTGAAATGGAGCCCTTCACCTAAAACTCTATCTTCAAGTGATTATTTTGACTTCCAACTGTTTTTATGAGCGTTTAAATGATTGCAAAACACATTTACAGTTCTGTATTCCTTGGGCTGACATTCGCTTTCAATTACCAAAGGAAACAATGAGGCTATGAGAATTAAAACCTTGATCTCAATAGAAGTACCTTGCTCTCAGTCTTAAGAGTCAAAAATTGTGTTCTCTTGGAAAGCAGGTCTTGTAAAGACTTGCGACTATTAATACAAATTGTCCCACAGCAATAACTTGGTTTGTGTTTGGGGGAGGGCTCAAAAATGGATATCCTTCCTTTTCCTGGCATCTGAATTTATGACCATTGACTAGGTCCCACTTAAAATGCAAAGGCATTGCCCATAGTAGCAACAATGAGTAAAATGGGAGAGCCATCTTTATACTTTAAAAACGAATCGCCCCTTTTGGAGGCAGCTGTGCCTGTGGAACCTGTCATTTTGCATTTGAACTGTGCAAAGGGGTCCAGTGTAGTCCAAAAAATGTTTAACTCCATGGGCTCAGAGACAAAACCAATAGTCTGAATAGCCTTTCACCTGGCTTGCTTTAGCAACTCTGCTTTTTTTGCACAACGGATCTCCAGACTAATTACACAGAAATTTAGAACATCACTTGCAACATTTTGACTTTCTATCACTTGTTGGACACTTCTAACCAACAGGAATATAATAAGAGCCTGTTCCAAACAACATATGCACAGCAGATAGAGAGAGCAACTCTTCAGCTGCCTCATTAGAAATATATTGCAAAGCATACTTTCATTATCTAGAATGGCAGAAATGGGTGGTCAAGTTGTGTTTTGAGGCTGCAGAACGTTTTAAAAAGGAAAACACAAATCCCTGGACAAAAGGCTGGTCAGGGAATGAGCATTTATTTCATCCCCAGGCTGGAAGCGACTGACAAGCCCAATTGGTGAATGAGTCAATGGAGAGACCATTTAAAAAGCCTTTGCAGTGCCTGTGTCTACGAGGTTTCCAGGAGCCAGGGCTAGCGTACAATTCTCTGCTAGACACAGGTCTTTGGGCTTGGGAAGAATTTTTTGCCATGGTTTGTTTTCAGGAAGTAACACAATGCTGCACTTTTAAGATCTCCCTTCTAATCACTGATAAAACACACTAGAAAGAATATTTTATTTTCCCAGCTAGGATGGGTGTCTAGTTTAAAATGAAATAAGAATATAATATTCAGCACTGCTGTAGTGTCCCTTTGATCACCCACAATACTGTAAAAACATAGATTCAACCTTGCAACCCCGGCTAAAGGGGCTACTATTTTCCGTGCATGGGACTTTGTCCAATTTACATTCAAGTATGTGGTAAAACTGCTTTTGGTTTTCCTCAAGGTGGGATCATGCCTCTGTATGTGAGGAAAGCTAAACCCTGAATGGTACGATATGTCTTCTCCTTCAGCAGATGACTGCATCAGGCTCATTTCTACAAAATCTTTGCTCTTTGGACAAACTATTCTCTTGCACAGTCATGAGCGTAGTTTAACCAGGCACTGGCAACCCAAAAGATAAAAGCCATTTTAAAAATTCCTTCAATAACCAACTGTTTTCAGAGCTGCAATGGATGTAGCTGCCTGGTGGAGGGTGAGTGGAGTTGGGAGCTGAGTCAGGCCACCTGCCGCAGGGTCCCTTGGTTGGGGGGCAGCCCAGAGTGGGGTCCCTCCCAGTGTCCCCTGGTGATGGGGACCCTGGAGCCCAGAGTGTGCTGCCTGTAGGATCCTCTGGTGGTGGTGTGGAGCCTGAAGCCTGGCGCGGGTGGCCCGCAAGGTCCCCCAGCGGTGGGGTGGGGGGGCTGGAGCCAGGAACGGGCTGCCCACAGGGTTCCCCAGTGGCAGAGGTCAGGGGAGAGCCAAAAGGGGACAGCCAAAGGGCTGCCTGCAGCTCTGGGGCCTCAGGTTGCAGACCCCTTGTTTAAACTCTTTCATTTGTATTCAGTCTGTGGTTGGTATTTAAATAATCATCACAGAAGCAAATCCAATGACCATATTATGTATGTATTGATACAGTTTTGCTATGGGATTCAAATATATAGTAAAAGACATAGAAGGAATTTTTGTAAATATTTTTCCTCCTATCATTTTATGTATATTAAAAAGGACTGGCTCTAGAGCAATTCCTTGAAAATGATAGCCATTAAATAAGCTTTTCTGTAAGTTCACCCATCTTCGAAGCATCTGAGGAAGTGGGATCTTCTCCCATGAAAGCTCATGCAAAAAATAAATCTGTTAGTCTTAAAGTGCCACACAACTGCTAGCCATTAAATAAGTGCCAGAAAAGCCCCATTCTTTAAATATAAAGCAGCACAGGAATTAATTTTATCACCAAAACAGACCTATATTTTATTCTCAAGAGAAAATACACTTTTTTTTTTAATGGAAAGCTGATAAAATTCAGCTGTCTTACTATGTGAATTTTGTTGCTGGTAAATTATTTATTCCTTATCAGAGGGCAGAAATGTAATTTGATCTCTGACAGCAACTAAAAAGCAGAGGACTTGCTAGATTTAAAATGAACCAACCTGTACATTCGACACTGAGAAGAGATCCCAGAAGACCCGTGGTGATTATGAGAGAGATTTTTGCCATTTTCATGTACCGTGCAATCCTTTTGCTAAGGAATTGTGCAAGTCTAGAGAAGCTGCACTGATAGTTCCAAAGGGCAGGCCCTTGTTTATTTACTTTGGGTAACCCTTTAATTTAAGGTCCCCAAACGTGCATTTGACGAGGGTTCTCTGAAATGGTAGCTTGGATGTGAAATAAGGAGAAACCGCTGCAACCTTGTTCAGGATAAACTTATTGCATATTTTCCACCTCCCAAAATATTGTGAGCTGGGTTATGTGGGTTTACGTTTGCTGCGGCCCATGTGAAAAACAGGCACAGGATCCTAGCAGCAGAATGAGGTAGGGTGAGTTTGTAATGTGGCAAACGCCTTTGTGCTAGCAGACCTGTAGGGGTCGGTGCAATGTAAAAAGTAGATGGTGCATAGCCAAGGAACATGCAGACTTAATATCTCCACTGGTGAGTACTCCAGCTGTAATTTTGGGTCTTGATTCAGAGCCTCTTGGAGTCAGTGGAAGTCCCTTTGATTTACTACAGTGGGGATTGCATAGTTCTCTTAATTCAGCCCTCTATGAGGGAAAATCTTAAGAAGTGCTCGCTGTTTCGCCCCTATTCCTTTCTCATCCCTTCCCTGTGGGCTTGTGCCTACTGCGTGCAAGCAGTCACACTGGTCCAAAGACGAGTAATTTGCATTGGCTTCTGTGAATCCAACCCCAATCCCTTGTTTGGTTGCTCAGGTAAAATGTCTTTTGGACTTATAGGGCTCCCTGCAGTTAGTGTGAATTAAATGTGTATTTATTTAAGGAAGCTAGCTGTAATGCAAGTATGAGAAACTGTGTCAAGCCTAGAAGTGTGTGCTAAATGCTCCCAACTAACCAGAGAGAGCATCACTTACTGAAACCTTTGAAACAGAGTAAACTTTTTTACTTCTGTCTAGATAACAGAGTCAGGGGGTTGACGCAAAACACCCAATGACTAAATAGAGCCAGAATTTCACACTACAGCATTATAAAGGGGCTCTAAAAACACCAGTTGGAACCAGAAGAGGACTCCCTAGGCTGCAGAAGTCATCTGAAGGGCTGCTTTCTTCAAAAGCCTTGGTGCAGGGCAAGGCTGGATGTGGGAGAGGCACAGTGGGGTCAGTGGGCATTTTAGAAGAGAAGAGCAGTGTCAAGGTTTCTAAGAAGAAACACACATTAAAGGGGATTGAATGTAATCTCTGGGCCCCCTTCTTGCATTTGACATCTGTTCAGCAGCTATTTGTAGTCTAGCTGATTTGCAAGGCCTTGGTCAGGAATTGGTTCCTTGTCCTGGGACCATACAAATGCTTACCTTAACCGAGTTGATAGTTGTACACCACCAATCAAATAACTTGGCTTGTAAGAGCACCCCTTTGCCCTTTGTGCTCAGGAGATCTTTCTTTTCACCTACCTTCCTGCTCAGTTTGCCCAAAAGAGATGGCTAATATGCTCATGATGTACATTACAGAATCGGGACTCAGAATTATGGCACCAAGTACCAGTATAAAGAGGTCATCCTTTAAACAAGAATCTCTGCAGTGGAATGAATAATAGACTTATCAACTGTGAGACTGTGCCCAAACCTGAAGATTTTAAAGCAGGATTACATTTTAAAGACTTTGTTTGGCACATGTTAATATTACCTCTCTGGATTCATTCTAATAACTTTCCTAGACGACAGGAAGAGCTGAGAAATTTCCTTTTGATGATTTTGGAAGGGTGATGGGCCGGAGAGGGGAGGTGCTCTGATACACTTCAGTGGTTCTTTGCAAAGCAAAATGGGTATTTTATTATTGTAATTGCAGTAGAATTGTGGGGAGCATTTCACTTAATAAAAAGCATGCACAAACAGGCTGACTTGATGCCATGTGGAATAGACTATGTGAAGTGTTGGTTATGCCTCTACGGTGGAGGCTGGAGAATGAGCTCTGTGAGACTATGGTGGTCCTTGAAGAGCTGTACAAGTGTTCAAGTTTATAAACCAAGAATATTGTGTGCTGCATCCAAAAAATTAAAACTGTTCTGTCCCACAGCTGATGTGAGAGACGTTTCTAGTTGTCTAGGTGTTCTGGAGTCTTTTTTGAATAAGAAGAGAATGGATAAGCTGCAGATTAGAACAAGAGGAGCTAAAATTGAGTTATGGATTTGTAAAATCTGTTGCCCTTTGCTGGCAAAGATCATTTATTTTTTGAAACATGACATTTCATTTCATTTTATTTTGCAGTGTTTGAAACTGTTTGTGTTTGACACAGCTGGTAGGGCTTCCAAGGGACCATTATCAAATTTCCTCTTTAGATAGATGAGTTAAGATGTGTTAATGTGTTTGTGATGTAAATTGAATGCAAAGGAGGGTTAGTAATAATCGACACTCATTTTCTGTGTATAAGAACATGCAAATGTGGGAAAACAAGAGAAGCAAATTGGTATGAAACGGTGGAACAATATGTGTTGCAGAGATAAAAGGAATGTGCAGAATAGCTGACTCTAACAAACAAAGGACAAATTAGATGTTCATTATTTTCAAGGTTTATTAATAAGAACATAATTCAGTCAAATTATTTTGGTTTATGGTGCGTGTTTCAGTTTTAATGGTATTTGCAACAGTAATGCTTATTAATCGCCCCAGAAAAAGCCATCATCATTAGAATGACAAGGCCATTAATATAAACTATTGGATAAGTCCACAGCTATTGCTATAAATTATTATGGCACAAAAAGAAAATAACGAGTTTGGTTTTTATTTATTTCATTTTCAAAGGAAATCTCCAGTGCTGGAATTTGCACCACATCATAAGTACATTTAGAGAGGAAAGCATTACTGTTCTGTTAGAACCCAGCAATGAAATATTGATCCGGCTTAATTTTGATTTTAAGCGCTTAAGTTCTCAAAATGGGACTACTTAAAATTCACAGTAAAATTCCATGATCTCCTGTAACAGGGATCCTGAAACAATTACCGCTGTCTGGAGGAGGAGGATTCCCTCCCGTAGCAACTTCTAAGACTTCAGAACTTGTGTTCATTCCACATTGGAATGAAAATAAAACCTTTTGTGTATTTTTATGAAGCACAACTCTGCCAGAATGTCTACTTTGGAATTAGAAAGGTCAAGTTTTTTTTTATTTTAATTTGGGCCTCCCTCTCTCTCTCTTCTTAGAAGAGACCAGAGTCCTGGAATTTAGAAACAGTCCCCTTGACAATGTTGTCAAAATCCATGCATGTGTGCAAAATAGTTTTGGTTTTGATGAAACAGCATATTTCAATGAAAGTGTTTGGACTGGTGCTTTCTGGAAACTTAAAACTATCAGCTCTAGTAGCATTACTCCTCAAATAATCCTTTATGACCGAGACACCTTGCTGTCTGCTCACTTCCTGTGGCTTCTCTGTGCTTTCAAAGATTTTGTAGAAGAGCCTTCAGAACAACAAGAAGTCCTGTGGTATTTAAAGACTACCAAATTTATTTTTGCATGAGCTTTCACAAGAGAAAATCCCACTTCGTCAGATGCTTTGAAGATGGGGGAACTAACAGATTTTCTCCCACAGAAGCTCTTGCAAAAAATAAAGTTGTTAGTCTTTAAGTGCCACAGAACCCCTTGTTTGTTTTACTGAACTAGACTAACATGACTTCCTCTTTGGATCTTTTATATGGAAAGTCTTTAGTCATTGGCCTCAAAATAGAACTTTATTCTGACGCTACATTCACACCCATGGTGATTTATCATTGATTTTAAACCTTTATTGGTGGTGGTATCCACTTGGGAGAGCAAAGAAGGGTAATTCTCCAATGACCCCAGCCACGATCATGAGAAGCAGGAAAGAAATCTCTGTGGGCCACACTGCCGTCCATAGGAGCTACATTTGCATTTGTGGGGTGAAATTCTGGCCCCACTGATGTCAATAGCAGTTTTCCCATTGACTTCAAAGCAGTCAGGATTTTCTCCATAGAGTTTAGAACAGATAACTCCTTTTGGGACTGAGGGAGGACAAGGTGGATGAAGTCAGCATGGCTGAATCTATCCTCTGAGATGAAACAGGAAGGGATTCTCCCCCCTAAACTGTAAATCTTGAGAATGTTTTTGTGCCTATGCTTTCACGCTGATGACCTTTCCTAGCTTTGTTGGGTTTCTGGAAGAGCGTGGCTCCAATTAGACTTCCCTGCTCTTCAAGGTCCTATGGGTGGTCTCCCTACTCTTCAATAACTGGACTCATCTTGTGCAATCACCCATACTGGTTTATTTGCTTGGCCTGAGGTTCTGGGTTCCTACTCTCCTTCCTGGCTGTGCCCCTTCTGGTTTCCCCCTGGCTTACTTATATTTTCCCTCCTGTGAGGTGAACAGCTGTTCCAGTTTACCCCATTAAGCCCAGTCCTGGCTTGGGTTAATCAGCACCTCCAATTGTTATCCTTTCCCTGGTGTCAGGGCTCTCCTGGTCCAGCTTACTCTGGGCTGAACAACCGTGGAGTGAGTTCGTAGAGGTACCATAGGGCTTACCTCTCACTTTGCTACACAGAGCCTCATGTACTCATAGGCTTTAAAGTCAGAAGGGACCATTATGATAGTCTAGGCTGACCTCCTCCACAATGCAGGCCACAGAAACTCATTCACTCACTCTTGCAATAGACCCCGAACCTATGACTGAGTTATTTAGGTCCTCAAATAAAGACTTCAAGGTGCAGAGAATCTACCAGCAAGTGAGCCATGTGTCCTCCTCCTACCTGAAGCTATGACTAACTGAGCTGAGTAAGGAGTGTGTAATGCTCAAAAAACTCCATTATAAACATTGGTTTTACCTCACTCAGTGTATTGGCCTATGTTCTACAGCCAGAGAACCATGCATATATATTATTCAGCTCAGTTATACCTTCATTGAAGGCTTAAGGCCTTCTACAGAGCAGGTCTTTTACAAAATTAGTTATCAAAAGACAGCACAAGAGAAGTGTTTGTTTTAATATCCTATTTTTATGTGTCTTTGTTGATAACAGTGAACAGATGTGTTGCAGCTTGATGATATGAGGATCCTATTAAGGGACTGTACAAAATACCCATTCTCACCAAAGAAACATGTTTTGGGGTGAGTTTTTTATTTTCCTCCAGAATTAAACAATTTGCCTCTGCCTTCTAGGACAACTACAGTACTTAGCTTTTAATTAAGTGACTAAGCAAACAAATTGTTCCTGGAAAACAATACAAGTACTGCATGCTGTGCTCCCAATCCTTCATGTCTCTACTCAGTTGCTTGAAGTCTATGGCTTTCTATCCTGAGCAAAGACTGCCAGTGTGTTACAGTTTTCTATCATTCTGAAGTACAACTTTATGTTTCAATGATTAACATACGTCAGGCAAATCAGGTGGTGTAACTTGTCAAATTTAGACTTGAAATTGGATGCGGGTTTCTAACCATTAGAGGAGTAAAGTTCTGGAATAGCCGTCTAAGGGGAGCTATGAGGGCAAAAAATCCAGCTAGCTTTCAAACTGAGCTTGAAAAATTTATGGAGGGGATGGGATGATGGGACGGCCTAGTTTCACAAATGACTTTTTGACTGCTGGGGGTGGGTTTGCCAGTGACCTGAGATGAGACATTTTAACGGGGTGAGTTCTGAGCCATTACAGAGAAATCTTTCTCGGGTCTTGTCCACATACTCACGGTTTGACAGATCACCATATTTGGGGTCAGGAAGGAATTTCCCCCTGCAGATTGGCAAGGGCTCTCAGGGTTTTTCACCTTCCTCTGTAGCATGGGGCATGACTTACTTGCTAGTGGATTCTCTGTACTTTAAAGTCTTTAAATCATGATTTGAGGACTTTAATAACTCAGTCATAGATTAGACGATTATTGCAGGAGTGGGCGGGTGAGGTTTAGTGGCCTGCATTGTGCAGTAGGTCAGACTAGATGATATTGGTTCCTTCTGACCTTCAAGTCTGAGTCTGAGTCAGTGCACCATTATAAAACAGAAAAGTGTATATTTGAAGTCAACAGAGCTACAACCATTTAGCCCATCTTAAGGGTTGCCCTTGGTCTTGCACTAGTTGAAAAATATAAAAGAAAGGGGAGGTGATGGACTATTGCTATATGTTGTTTAGAAATCTGATTTTGTGTGCATGTCTTTCGTTGTGCAGAGGGGTTTCAAATATGCAACTTGGATGAGATTTACACTGGGGCAGATGACTTGAATTGTTTTATGCACCATGTGAATCTCACTTAAACCCTCAAAGTAGCAGTGAAGTGATGCATGGGCTCTGTGTTGTCTTCTATATCTCAGCCCCTGTGAATAAAATATTAAAATCATACTCATGAGTGGGAAGCAGTGTCTTTATTCTCATGCTCTTAGTTTTGTCCATTCCTTTAGAATAAATTCAGGTGACTCTTGTCATTGATCTTTCCACTCAGCACAATGAGAAGAGAAGGTGGCTTTCAGTGGTGTAAGATGACAGTCACTTCCAAACCCACAATGGTGATGGTATGTAGTCCCTTTATAAAAAAAAATTATGGTTTATGCTGCAGTTGTTCGGCATTTGAAAGACTTTTTGTTTTTTTTGTTGCTGTTTTCTGTTCAGCTCAGGGTTTTTATTCTCTGTGTTGGGCACTGCTCTTCCGCTTTTGTGTGACAGTTTCAAAATGTTTTGCCAAGAAAAAAGCTTGCCTTGCTCTGTTGTCTCGAGACACATCCATCATGGCTAGGTTCTATCCCTCCCATTTATTTGCAGTTTAATTAGTCTTCAGGATGGGCACACAGTGCAAACTCTGCTTTCATCTGGGAGCTCCAGCGGGGGCTGTGAAATATTATGAGAAGTAAATAACTGTCAGAAAGGAAATAAGTCACCAGCTTTGCAGAAGCATAGAACTGCTTTGAAATATTGTTTTTCAAAGATAGTTCCTTCTGCTGAGTGACGGTAAGCAACGGTGAGACTGGCAAAAGATTCACAAGGAAAAGGGTAAACACAATTATTAATTCATTCACATGACACATTTCACTTTGGCTCTAATAATGTTCCATTAGGTCTATTTTTGAAAATGTATGATCTGACTTTCTTTTAATCTATGCCAGAAAGTGTCTTTTCTGGGAAAAAATGCAAGGTTGGATTGGATCCATTCCTGCAGTGTCTGAATCCAGCTGCACTGTTCCGACTTGCTTCCTATCGTTAGCACTAATTCAGGTATTAGCAGGTGGTACGCCACTGGTGCTCAGCCCTCGGTTCACAGATGTTGACAGGACTTGCAGGTCATCAGCTCTGGACTTGAGGATCATTTTTAATGATTATTTTCTAAAAGCCTGTAAGCTCAGCACCATATCTCTGCATTCCCTCCATGAGTACTGTGTGTGTACAGAAAAGAGGCTCTTTCTGTCTCTGTGTGTGTGTGTGTGAACTGACCGTGCCCAAGTTCTGGAAATGATTTCAACGATTTCTGAAAGTCAGATCTTCTCCTTTGCCCATCTGTAAAACCCACTGGGTTGATAGGTAAAGAAACCAAATGAGGCAGACAGAATGTCATTTGGGGTATCTCTGCTGATTTAAATGGCACTAAATTCATTGATGCAAGCTGAAAATCTAGCTCATACAACTCATTTGCCAGAAATGGCCTAATCCTATTCTGACAAGGGCCATGCCTTTTTTTGCTAAATGGTATTAAAGGGTCACAAGCTTGAATGCTTCTGGTAACTGAGTGAATTGGACACACCAGGAACTCCTTGCATCCTTCCATTTTCCCCCTACAAGCTTTCCATGTGTTGTCTTTCCATCCCCTTCTATTCCAAGGAGTCTGGTGGCACTTTTTCATGTTGTGAAACCAGACTAACATGGCTACCCCTTGGAACATCTATTCCAAGAACTCTCTCCAACTTCTTAGAAGGACAAGTGGTGTTCAGCCACCCAAGACTGAGCAAAAAGGATCCTTATGCTGGGGTTTTTGTGTGTCCTCCCCATTCACCCTTTTTGAATCCCAGGGGCTGTGTGCACTTCTTTCCTCTGCTATTCTTCTTTGTATTCGAGGTCATCACCATGTTAAACGGTCTTGGGCAGAGATGATGGGGTATTGTCACACTGGAAGGTGTTAATTGGTCCCATCAACCAGCTGTTTGATCTACAGATGATTATACGGTGCTTGAAATGTAGCTGTGCTGAACAGATGCCTGAGGCTCAATGTGTCTTCCACTTTTCTCCTCCTGGATTTCTGATGTTCCCCCAAATCAGCAGGGGTCTGCCCCTGGATGCCTAGAAGATTCTCTCTCTGGTGTTTTGGAATCGATCCAGTTTGGTGTTTTCACATTATGAACAAACAGAGAAATGCCATTAAGAGCATAAGGTCTTGCAAACTCGCCCAACAAGCTCAACTACCCACTCACGTTGATGCTTTCCATGCTCTTGTATGAATGTGCATGGTGGATGAAGCCGTCACTCCATGCCTCTTTTAAGACCCTGCCAATCATTCAGTTTGTCAATGTGGTTTGAATACACAGGCAGGAAACAGTAGAGTTCAGATTAAATTAAGTACTTTCCAGACAGTTTGGCCTCTCTGATGTTTCTCTTCTTTGGAGCTATATCCTAGAATAGCTCATACTTCTTCTGAGACTAATCATGGGCTATCAGTTGCTCTACAGCCTATCTACAATTACTGTATCAGAGACCACTGCCCTGTGAGGTTCCCATTCATTCTAGGTGAACCTTGCCCCCATGCAGATGGCCAGTGCAGTCCTTTGTGATAATCATTAATCTGAAAGCTTGAGCGGGACATTGCTAATTCCTAGGGTGCTGACCCTTTGCATAGCAGTGAATTTCAGAATCTGTGTTCATGATATTGACACAGTGGGGCTGCCTTCCCACAAGAGGTTTGAACCTCTGAGTTGTAAATATCTTCCCATAGGCCTCGTTGACACCTGCCAAGCACCTGGCATAATGTGGAAGTGAGTTACCGTAACTGGCATTCATATAATCAGTGAGGCAGACCTCAGTTTCATGGGGCAGCTGGGGAAAGTCTTGAAGTGGATGAAGGGTATGGAATGGGCAGCGTGAAGGGTCTGGATTCTAAACTGGCTTAGGCACTGTTGAAATCAGTGGAGATTAATTTATTTTGCTGAAAGTCAGTATTTACAGTGTTGTTTGGAAATGTCCTTGGGTTTTGGTGTTTAGGGTTATTTTGATTACAAATTTGAATAATTTTGAAGATTATATTCCTAGTTTACCTTCACAAATGATTTGTTCCATCCCACCCAGTCTACTTAGCAATTAAAGCCACATGACTAAATTACAAGTATACCATGTCTGAGCTGGAATAATTCCATTCTCTGAGTCTAGTGTTTTTTTGTGCATGGAAATATGACCACTTAAAAACCATAAATCTCTTTGATTCTCCCTCTCCCCTCCAAATCATAGTCTTTAAACAAATGCATGATTTCTTCAGCTCAGACTTAACCTTCAGTCGTTTAAACTATGTTCCTAGTTTACATATCACAAAAGGCATCCCCCTAATGCTCTTGATTGGTGCTTTTTCCTATCAGCTTTTTATCTTGAAATACAATGTCACACCAGTCGAAGAATAAAGAGTTTTCAGTGTGCGTCCTACGTTATGAATCCATAGACAGGAAAGTGTTGTACATACTCTATAAATAAATGAACACAGGGCTGTGAGACAAGACCTTTATTCTTCCATCTTAAGGAATGAACCACTGGGATCTCAGCTAGCAGTGTCATGAATTTCTCTTGCTTAGATTTCAGTATGCCTGTCTTGTCTTGAGTTTCTTACAGACCCAGAACTGAATTCTGCTTTCTCTTGTACTTTTGCAGTTTGGTCCGGTGAACAAGGTTTGTAGCATAAGGGAGGGCAGAAATTGGGCAGCTGAGTGATTTGGGAAGTGCCATGTAAATGGCAGCTCTCTCAACTTCCAGGGAGTTGTAAGAGAGCCTGAATTTACTGAGCCTTATGGACTTTTAAAGGACTCCATGTTTATTTTGTTCCAAAGGGGCAGCCGTGTTAGTCTAGTAAAGCAAAGATTCTTGTGGCACTTGAAGACTAATAGATTGATTTATCGCATGAGCTTTTGTGGGAGAATATCCCACTTCGTCAGATGCTTTGAAGAGGGAGAACTTACAGAATTGGAAGAAAATAAATGCAGGGGAGTGTAAGACATGGGATCAGGTCACACTGCAACAGCAATGTTGCTGTACTAGACTAACACGGCTACCCATCCAAGGCGGAGGCGAGCAGACTGCGTCCTGCAGGACAGATCTAGTCCATGAGCGCCTGTTCTCCAGCCCGCAAGCTGCTACTCCTCTCCCCCTGCCCCCAGCTCCAGCAGGGAAAGCTGAAGCTGGGGCAGAGATGGAGGGGCAGCAGTTCCCTGGCCCTTGTGCAAGCTGTTGCTGCCGGTCTCCCTCTCCCTGGTCCTGAGACGCTGCTGGACTTGGGACGGGAAGGGAGGGTGGCAAAAGTACTTACTCCTCTCCTCCTCCTGCCCTCCCAGCTTCAGTGGTGGCTCGTGCTGGGATCAGTGTGCTGCCATTTTCTCTTCTCCTCCCAGGTCCAGCAGTGGCTGGCGACTGGTGTGAGCTGCTGCTGGACCAGGACGGGGAGGGAGAGTGGCAGCTCACACCGGGGCTACAGCCTTGCTGCGGCTCATTCGCCTGCTCAGCTCTGAAGGGAGGGCAGGGTTCACTGTCCATGCTCCCTCCAAGCCCTGCCCCTTCCCCTCCTCTCTGGCTGCTTATGGCCCACTCTGAGTGGCCATAGATGGCATGTGGCCCTCAAGTCAAAAATGTTGCCCACCTCTCTCCTAGAACTTAACCTACGGACAAGGTCCAAAGGGGGAGCTGTGTTGGTCTAGTCCAGCAAAGCAAACAAGCAATCCTGTGGCACTGTTAAAGGCTAACAAATTTATTTATTGCACATGCTTTCATGGGAGAAAACCCCACTTCATCAGACTTCAACATGTCTGAGGAATTGCAATTTTCTCCCACAAAAGCTCACGTGGTAAATAAATTTAATCTTTAAAAGCGCCACAGGACTCCTTGAATGTTTTAATCTACTGAGTTGCTCTCTCTGCAGGGGGATACTCTTGATTTGAGCCTGGTGCCCGCTTGAATTCCTCCACTGGTTTTGTTTTCCACCATACTGAATTCAAGGCTCTTTCCTCTGGCCTGATTCATTCCTAAAAATGTTGAGGCCATCCAGCAACATAACTTAGCTGATTTTATTATCTAAAGACAAAACAGTGCACTATGAAAAGGAGACAGAATGCAAGTTGGATCTCACAGCATATGCAGACAGCATGTTTCAAAGACACAGTACTATTTATAGGATGACTTCACGAGTTACAAAACTCTTTATACATCACTAAAATCCAGCTCACAGGTTTTTAGAGTTTCTTTACTTGTTTTGGTCTGCATTTTTCTTCTCTCTGTTTTGGATAGTATACTCCAAACCTCTAGCTGGTAAAGTTACTTAGACCCAAGATATAGAGCAAATGTATCTTTGTGCCAAAAGTGACTTCAGCTTTGCAAAGTGATACTTGGTGTGAGCAAACAAGAGCAAGCACAATGCCATTTCTTGATAAATATTTCTGCTAACATTGTACATAATGTGTATTCACATGGTGTGCTCTTGTATAGCATATAGCCATGGGCTAACACTCCCCTCATTCCCACTTCCTGCTCCGTCATGATGCTGACCTTACTCCTCTGCTTGTGACTGGTTACTTGGAGACTAAAGTTAAAATCTTTTGTTCATTTTGTTGCAACTTCATTTAGAATTTGAACTTCAAAGAAGGAAACTCCCAAAGGCAGCCATGCCTCAAAGGGGGAAACGAAAACCAGCCAAAGCTGGCACCAGCCTCAAATCCAGAGCATCCTCGTGTCCTGGAGTTAACCCAAGGCACTGTTGGGCTGAGGGTATTCAGAGGTGTAATGAGCCCTCAGTCCTGTGTGTTTCAGATCTGAGTTTTGCTTGGACTCGTCTGTGATCATTAATGCCCTTTTCCTCCCCATTTTAATTGAAAAACACATCTTGTGTGAACATCTATCTTTCTATCTAAAGATGAGATTTTTCAGAATTGTTGGCTTAATTCTACTCCCCTAGAAGTCAATGCGGAACGCTTTTGAAAAAAAAATCTGCTCGGTTTTAATCCAGTATTATAGAATATGTGACATGGTCCAATTGGAGGGTTTCTGGACAGTATTGGAGGCCAATATATCAGCAGTAGGCTCAGCAGTTCCCTCTTCCAGTGGTAGCTGAGCAGGGGTCCAGACCCTCTTACTGAGATTCTGACTGAACTTTTCCTCTCACTTGTTTATCTATGCACATCCCACCCGTGGGCCCAGAAAGTCACAGGATCTCCTCATCCTAGACCTAGCCAAAATCACCATCTACAACACCAGGGAGAGGAGGTCGGCTGAGGGTGTATCCTTCCACTGTGGGGCCTATTTCCATTCACAGTGGTATCTGGGCAGAGTTCCTCTGGGCAGCATCCACTGACTCCCTAGATGCTTTCCAGGAGCAGTGGGCGTTGTTCAAGGGGTCTGCTCTGTGCCCCTTCCGGTTCCCTTCTTTTGTGCCTTTTGATCCCCACACCATCATTTTTCTAAAAAAACCATTTGGTCCTTGTAATTAGTTGAATCTCAGGACCAGTGACTCTTTCCTTGGGCTGAAGTAGGGTTTTTAAAAGTGGGTGGACTTGCCCTTGCCCGCTACCCAGGTTTCACTAGTAGCTGAACAGGTTAATTAGCACACTTGGAACTAATCAAGGCCCCACCCAGGACTTGTTGGAGAGCTACCAGAGTTTGTCTGAGGAGGCAAGATGTGGTTAGGAGTTGGACAGATCTAGGAGAAGGAACAGACGGCTGCTCAGGAAGACCCATGCAGGTACGAAGACTGGAGAGGGAAAAGCCCCTGGCTGAAGGAGGCAAAGGACCTTTCCCAGGCTTGGAGACCTGAGGAAAACAAACTCTGCCAGAAGGGGAAGATTTAACTGGGTACTAGCACACATAGTGTGACTGTCAGAGACCAAATGCTTCCCCTGGCCAGGAGGCCAGGAAGGGCCCCTGTCTGAGCAGAGTTCAGACATTAAGTTAAGGGGTGCAGGGAGGTAACACAGGAAATCTAGCTGGTTTCCTGAAACAGCAAGGCAAAGCAATGCTTGTAGGGTCCCTGGGTTGGGGCCCACAGTCAAGGGCCTTCCTGGCCCCCGTTGGCGCTCCATTGGAGGGACAAGAGCCACAGCAAAAAAGCCTCAGAATCAGGGAGCCAACAGAGAGCAGCCACTTTGAAGAGGCTGTATTACCCTCAGTCACCCCTAAAATGGGGGAGAATACGTGGGGTGAAGCAGTTCACTGACCTACCACTAGAAGGAAGAGCTGGACCCCCCAAGGTAGAGAAGGAGCTTTGACACAAATGTTGAAACATATTTTAATACAGGTGGATTGATGAATTGGTGCAGACTCCAACCCATTTATATTGTGTACAACTATTCCCAAATTTTTCCAAATGAATGCATTGTAAGGTCTACTACTTTAACTAAATCCTTATATAGATACCTTTGACCTCTGCTTGATGAATGAGGTGTAAGCTTGGACCCCACTGTATGGTCCCACTATTACAGGACACCACTCAGTTTTCACCACTGTTTTTTGTTTTTTTTGTTTTTTTTTTCTCTCAGTAGTGTTCAGCTGAAAAAAAGTAAAAAGGACAGCGCAGGAAAGAGTTAAAAGTCCCCTGTGACTCTCACAATGTGTGTACTGTTCCAAGTCACCTGCTTCTCTGTTGTGCTTAACATTTAATAAATGTTAGTTCTCACGTGTATTTCCTCAAGTTTTTTTTTTTTTAAATGATCTTTTTGTTTATCCTCATACAACCTTTCCTCATTGCAAGCTCTTCAGACCATTTGGGCAGCCAGCTGTTTACATCTGATACCACTTTAGAATTTTCTGCATTATTTATTCACTTCACTTCGAGTATAATTGTTCTGGACATTTTACAAAATATTTCCAGTGTCGTCATAAGCTTCTCCCCCATTTACCAAAAGATCTTAAAAAAAAAAAAAAAAAAAAGCAAGTACAGATTCATATTTATGTATTTTTTATGTCCCGAGGGGACCATCACTATCTAGTCTGATGTCCTGAATAGAACAATCAGAGCATTTTCATCTAGTAATTTCTACATCAAGTCCACAACTTCGGGTTAAGCTATAGCATTTCTTAGAAAGATATCCAGTGCTGAGTTAAAGATTGCAGGTAATAGAGAATTCACCATGTCCCTACATGGTTTCTTCCAATGATTTGTGATGTTCACTGTTAAAAATGTGTGCCTTGTTTCTAATCTGTTTGTTTGCTATTAGGGTCAAACCATTGAATATCCCTATATAATTTTCTATTGGATTAAAGAACTATGTACTACTGTAAACTTACTCCCTGCATAGCTACTTATAAACTGTGATCACGTCGCTGTTTAACCTTGGATAAACTAAATAGATTGAGCTTCCCTAATCTTTCTTTGTAAGGCTTGTTTTCTACTCTTTCCAATTTGTCAGCATCATTTTTTGAAGTCTGGTCCCAGTATTCCAGCAACAATTTCCTAAATGCCAGACCTAGAGGTAACACCACCTCCCAACTGTTACTTAATATTCTTGTTTCTGCATCCAGTGATTGTTTGACCTTGTAGCTCCTAGTACAATTCTATAGCTCATATTCAGGTGGTTATCTGCCATGCCCCCACATCTTTCCCAGAGTCACCATTTCACTCTGCCATCTTAAAAGTGTGACTTGACATTTTTCATTCATAGGGGTCTGATCTTGCATTTGACTGTTTTGAATTATTTGAGAAGGCATTTTAAATCAGGCTGTATACATATTATTGACAACACCACTGTTTTTTGTGTTGTTTACACATTTTATAAGCAATTATTTTATTTTTTATTCCAGTCATTGACAAAGATGTTCCTGATGCAAAGAACTTTTCTTTAATACAACTAGTAATGGATTTTTTTCTCCCCATTAACGCCTTTAGCTTTCCATATCCATGATCTGCATTTAATAACTATTGACTTGTATTCACCTCTATAAGCTTTCCTAATTTTTCCATTTATTGTATATTGTTTGTTTATCTCTGCCTCCATCTTCCCTTTTAACCACAGCAGTATTTTAACCAAAGAAACCTTTATTCATGCTTGTGGAATATTGCGGAGAGGAGGACAAATAAAATATAGCAATTCCCCAAAATTATAAAGTTATAACATATAAAATACAACCAATTCCCATTTATCAGTCACATTTTTACACTTAGTTATTTTTTCCCACTCAGTTCTCCTCAAGGGTTGTCAGCTTTTGGAACCTGGCCTTTTTAAAGCCCCAGCTATTTATGTTATTGGTTGGAAAACATATTCTATTTGCATCTAGGAAGAGAAATTTAGAACATGATCACTTATACCTAAGCAGCCATCAGATTTAATTCAGTGACCAATTCCTCTTCAGCCATCAGAATGAGATCAAATATAGAGCTACCAGGGTGCTCTGGGTAAGCAGAGTCCACAGGTTCCATCAGCTGTCTGGTTTTGATCTGCAATCAGACAAGAAGTGCATTAATACCTCACTCTGTAGGACAGGACCTGTAGCAGAGGATGTTGTCAATTCTGGAAGCCCCACAACTGCTCAGGTGAAACAGTTCAATAGTGGGTAAGTGTTTCAGACCAAGCAATGTGGAAAAGAAAAATTTTTTTTGAATGGGCACAAGTTGACTTACACAAGCAAGAGAAAATGGGGTCAGCAAATGATTTCATAACAGCACTGTATCATCTAATTGAATGCTGTGGCTATGGAGAAATGAATAGAGAACTTATCAAAAACAGACTTGATCCTAACCTTAAACTATAGAGAGACAAAACCAATAGTCTTCCAAAGTCAGTATGTAGAAAAGCAACAGATGGTTCTCAGGCATAAATTGGAGGAGGAACCTCCTAGAGCAACCACAGGTTGAGAGGAAAATATCCCAAAATGTTCAGAAACACTACCCTATCTACTTCTCCATCCAAGTAGAAGCCCAAAGGGATCCTGAGAGGGCTATGCGAAAATGGTACAAAGACAAAGGATACGACCAGAACATGCAAGAATGTTCATGGCGTAGCAAGTTACGTCACAGCAAATGACTCTGTCAATCAAGGGACACCAAATACAAGAAATATCTCTCACAGAGACATCAGGTAGCAGTCTGCCAATTGAAGAGCATGGCAGCAGCCATCTTGGAAGATGAGTACCCCAAAATCACTGAGACTTCACATATCTTGGAGACTTAGGAAATGAGCAGGAAGAATTGCCATAGATCACCATCATCTCCTTGGGACAGTGCAAAATTAACTTCAGAACTGATGCTAGTTCTGATGTAACAGTGATTCCAGAATGACTTTATAGGAGGGTGAAAGCACTAACATTTTGAGCACCAAAGCTATAGAAAGGCCTAGAAAAGTCCCCCATTAAATGGGGGAAGAAAAAACTTTGGTGCTTCACAGGGTTGTTTGCTCATGTTTCATACTGATATTTCATTTCTATTATGATCTTCAATGAAAAATGTGGATAAAAGATTATCACCTTTCTGTGATGCAGTATATGTCCCTCACTGGCACCAAAAGGATTCATTGGAATTAGAGAGCTCAGCTAAGGCATCTGGTTGCACCAGGAATCTAGACCACTGGCAACCAGCTGGGGGAAGATCTAGGTGGTGAGCAGAGAAGGAGGAAACCCAGATTAATAAGGGGCTGGAGGGCGAGAATTTGGCACTAACTCTCTGGTTGCTAGAGAGTGAAGGAAGGGCTTTGAGAGAGGTAGGTATGCCCTACCTCTGAACAATTTGGAAGGACTTTGACTCCCAGAGATTCCCCTCTTTCAGTGCCCTTGTGCTAAGACTTCTCTTACTGGTGCTAGGAGAGGGTCAATGCTTTGTTTTTGGTTTTGCAAATGGAATGGGTTGAGATGTGGGAAGGCCAAGACAGGAAGAAGTCCAGGGAAGCCTCAAGGAGTCTTCATGGTGCAGACTTTAGCCACTTCCTGAACTGGCACCCGGAAGAGAGGAAGAAGCCAGATTCCACTACTTGTCACCATGAAAACAACTGGCTCCAAGGGGAGAAGAACTGTTGGATTTGGAGCCAGATCTCAAGAGAGAAAGCCCTGGGAGATATTGCTTGACAAGAGCAGAAGGACAGCCCTAAAGAAGGGGCAAGGATTCAGAAAGCTGTGCTGGTTTGAGTTTAGTTTATTGCAGCCTTTGTGCACCCAGGAAAGATAGGACTAAACATGTCCTGGCTGGAGGGGCGAGTCATGAGAAGAGGCTGATCACAAGAAAAGTGAAGCAATTATTGGCACAGAGGTCTAGGGGAAAAAAGATCTTGCTATGCCACAAAGAAGCTTTCAAACTATGGGTGCACTCTTCCACATGTCTCCTTGTTCCTAAAGAGAGATGTGGTTTTAGTTGTAAATATTTGGAGCCACTATTTTGGGTAACCACTAAGGGGGCATGTAGTCAGGAGGCGAGGGTCAGGGCAAACACGAATTGAAGACAGTTTATGGTGTTTCTGCAGTCTCCTCAAAGATTTTCTAAGTACTTTCCAAGCATATAAGATGGGATGTTCTGTGCATTAAGGAGCTTTCTATGGAGACTGGACAAGTGCACAGACATGAGAGAAAGGTAACAATTGGGATGTTCCGTACAAATCAGCAAGGTTAACTACATGGTGGATGGGCAAAAGCAGATAGAGCTTAAAGTGGAGAGGATAGGAACCTGGGGATGAGTGCAGACAGGTCATCCCATGCATTAATTAAGAATATATATTGACTTCTGCGTATGTTGTATCATCAGTCTATTCACATTTTATTTCGCCCAGAACTGCCAGCAGCCATACTGCCAAATTTCCCCATTACTTTGCATCTTGTTCAGTCACCTTTACACAATGCAAAGTCAGGAGAAAATGCTGTCATATCCTGGTAGTATTTTACATTCACTTTGCATCGGCACAGGGCAGGGCAACAGGGAATTGAACTGTATTAAAATACTTTCAGCAGGTAGATCTAGGGCTCCTGTCCCAATGCTAGACTGAAAGTCTGAATTAATCAGAGGTGAGTGAGAGTAACTCACAACACTTTTTCAAGTCTCTCGGTCTGGATTCTGGCCAACTCACTGAGGCTTACTTCTAAAGCAGTTATTTATAGACTCTCTTCTCCAGCTCTGTAGTCTCTTGTGAAAGTTTTTGAACATCAGCTTTTTAAGCAATCAGCATAGAATTAAAACTTTCAATGTTAATGGTGAGCAAACAATTTAAAGAAACTGCAGTGTTATCCAACAAATCCTTTCTTTCACTTAAGGCTTACAGTCTATAAATATTAATCAGCAATAGCTCTGCTCTCCTCTCCTGTAATCTTAAAATACTCAATCTCATTCTAAGAAGGGAAAACATTCCATATGCAAAACCAAAAGCAAATGACACTATAATTTCCCAGGAAGCCCCTCAAATTCATATTATAAGTAGGCTTGGAAGGATTAGATCATTATTGGTAAATGTCAGTTGCACGACAGACCAACTAAAAATATGTCCATTGATGATGATTGAAATTTTCACACTGGCAACATGAGAAAAATGCTGCTTAAGAATTTAGAGCGTGATTTCAGGATATGGACTTTGTGATGTTGACTCTCCCACCCAATAATTTCACAGCAGTGTGAAAATTTAAATTGATTTAAAAATGTTTGTTTCCAAACATTAATAGCTATCAAAACTCTATAAAAAAAAAAAGCCCCCCCCCCACCGATTCTGCCAAGCCTAATTGAGTGCACAATGAACAGCCTTTAATTGTTTTATTATTTAAGAAATACAGCGATGGAAATATGTTTTTGCAGCTCCTGAAATGGGATTTTCTCCCACAAAAGCTCATACAATAAATAAATTTGTTAGTCTTTATAAGTGCAAGCAGACTCCTTGTTTGTTTTTACACAGACAGGTTGCCCTGTTCAACTGCACATGCAAAGTCATCTATGTCAGCAACTTCACTCATGCGAGTCATTCCACTGACTGTGCCTAAATGAAATTTTTCTCATGTCTTTGCAGTATCAGACCCTTTAACACTGTTCACAGCAACTTGCCTAGGTCTGAATTGTTCTAAAGAGGGACTTGAACCTAAAAAAGCTCCTTTTAGCTCCCCCCTGTGGTGAAAAATATTAAATTGCTATTTTGTGCTAAAAATTTAGAAATCTGAGGAAACTTTCCCACCCTTGTTGTGGAACAGCAGACTGGAACAATCTACTTTCTTTTCTTTGTCTTTAAAAAACCTTAAATTCTTAACCTAAAAATTAATCTCTTGTCTGTAGACAATAAAATGACTGTGAGAAGGATGGTAACACAAGAAGAGTCCAGAACATACTAGATCTGACCTTGAATTGAATAAACATTGTTTTGTTGGAGGCGGAGGGGGCGGGTGGAGAAATTGCTTGGTAAATACATTTTGAGCAATACATGAGGCTAGATTAGTCACTGTTTTCTGTATTTTCCTTTGAACTCTGTGGTTAGGTGCCTCAAGTGCAATATCACTGATAATCTTTTGCATGTGAAGAGAAACAAATGAAGAAAACATTCAGATAAATTGACGCTTCTCATGGAAAACTGTAGTCTTAGGCTCATGGTCAGTCCTCCATGTCAACTAAATGCTGCAGTGTCTTTCAAGGGTCCCCTGTGGTGACAGTGGGCAAGGGGATCATACCTTTCATTATTGCAACCACTTATAAATGAAGCATCCCTTATGGAAAAGTCCAGGAGAATCCAAGTGTTTGCCTTTCTGTCGCACATAGAGGTTTCAAGTGGGAGTGCCCGATTCTGTGCTGACGCACAGTAAAGCACTCTCTGCCCTCAGAGTTTACATTCGATGTAGGCAAAGGTGGGAGGGAAAACACAGACACAGAGGGATGACGTATTTGCCCATCTCACTTCACAAGTCTGTGACAGAAAATGGGGAAGAGAACCCAGGTTTTCTGAGGCCAGCCCAGTGCTCTATCTATTGGATCACAGGGAATTCAATAGGAATAAGGTCAGAAGTTGTCTAATAGCTTATAGAATTTAATAGTAAATAATAGCACGTTCATAGCCAGTCTGATCCAATCGGACGGATTGAGAAAAGCTGGATGGAAAAGCCATTTTTCAGTGAAGACACAGTTTCTCAGACCATTGACAATAAATTTGGAATGGGAGCTAATAAAGCAAAGAACTGTGTAGCACAAGCAATGAGAACTGGGAAAGTCTCATCCAGCCCACAGGAAAGTTAAATACCTATTGCATGGAACTTGCATTCCCTCTGACTACAACTTTCATGAACCAAGTGAAAACTAGCCCAGAGAAAGCCTTGCTCTGCACCAGAGCAGAGACAGACTTAAGACTAGCTCTGCAGGGTTTGAGAAGTGAGGCTGAACTGGACTAAAGATACCAACACGAGCACAGGATGGTCCTTGTTGGACTTTTGTTACCCCAGGAGGGTTCTGGCACAGGAGGAGCTACTGAAGACTTGACTGATGAGAGCAACAGCCAAGGCTGGGCACTGCAAGCAGAGAATATACAACAGGAGTGGGCAATAATTTTGACTGGTGGGCCACAGGGTCCATGGAGAGCAGGAGTGGGGACAGCGGGTGCTGGATAGAGCTAACCCTGGGCAACTGGATGAGGTAGATGGTTGGTGCAAAGTTGGCCATGGGGAGGGTGTAGGGTCTCCCTCCCAGCTCTAGGGTCAGCTCTCACCCACCCACGGGGCCCTGTAGCTGGTTGGGGAGGACAGTGCACTGGTGCAGATCCAGCCCTAGCTGGGGCCATGGTACAAAGCCCGCCACAGAGCCAGCTGGGGAGGGGATAGGCTGGTGGGTCGTGCAGCAGCTAAGAGCCTGGCACTGGAGCTGGGATGGAGTGAGGGGAGGCTGAAGCTGGGAGGAAGAGGATGCAGTGGCAAGGCTCTGGCCATGGAGAACCGCTGTTGAAGCTGGGGGCAGGGGAAGGGCATCTCCTGGGTTGTATCACAGGTGCTTGTGGACCAGATTTGGCTTGCGGGCCATGGTTTGCCTGCCTCGATATACAGATACAACTTTGACTGACAAGAAGTACTCACAAGCAGAGCTGTAACGAGGCATTTTGGTGCCTGGGGCGTTCGGCTTGGAACATGCCCCTTACAACGAGTGGCGCCTGGAGCAAGAAACGCGGAACACACCCTTTGACTGAGCTGCTCCAGGGTGCCTGGGGCAAAGCCCTGTTTGCCCCACCGTAGTTACAGCCCTGCTCACAAGATGTGAGTACGGACAGTCATGCAGGCATATTGGGTAACATCATCTTCTCACTTCCTCAGCTGACCCATGAAACAAGTTACTTTAAACATTCCTCAGAGTGAAATTCTTTCTTTCTTTCTTTTTGGCTTCCATGGCAGATATTGATATGTTCTGTAAAAAAAAAAAAAAAAAAAAAAATCATTTGCATCTGCTGAAGGGGATTGGAGCCCATGAAAGCTTATGCCTGAAGAAATTTGATGGTCTTTAAGGCACCACAGGATCTCTTTTATTATTTTTTAAATCCAGTGTCCTATTTTTTTGTAGAAAAAGAAATTAAAATGAAAAATTATCTGCATCCAAAGTGACTATTTTTCACTCTGGCTCATTGCAGTTTGACTCATTCCTGTGATATTGATGATAAAATGTACAATCAATTCACCAGAGAACTCTGCCTTAGCGCGTGCCTTTCAACCTCTTCCATGACACATAATCGTGACATTGTAACTCTGTAGTATTCTGTCCCCTAGTCTTGGTGGAGTATTTAGCAGTGGAAAATAGCCGATGCTTTAAAATAAAAAAAAATCAATGCATCTGCTGCATGTTAGAGTTAGCACCCTCGGTCTGCATCTAACACATTTTAACTCTCGATGGAATTGAAATTGGTCCAAAATAGACCATTTTTATTCCAATGACTTCACCATCTATGAATGGTGCAATATACTGAGGCATTATATCCATGAATCCCATCGAGTGTGGTGTTTTTATCTCCAGCCTCTTCCTTTATTTATTTGCTCAACACCTTGCCATGATTCCTCATCACTTATATCAGAAAGACTGGATAAGAAGTTCCCTGTGGTGCTGATTCTTCTGCAGTTCCATTGAGCAGCTGCCTAAGCAGAGCAGCCGTCCGGCTCCCAGTGGGGACTTGTCTTGCTGACAAGTTCATCCACCAGTGACCTGGCTTGGGAAGCCTGAGTCCTGTTTCATTTAGCAAAGCAACAAATTGCTATGGAGCAGCCTGCTTGCCTTTTCCTTTCCTTTTTTATAAAAATGCTTCCCACCACACCAGCACCTGGGAGCGGCTGCCTCCAGCCAGAGGTTAGCAATGGTCGGACAAGTGTGGAATAGAATTCGTGCCCCAAATCTCTTAGGGGCTGGATTTTCTGAAGCAAGTGCAGCTGTAATTGAGAGCATAGTTTTCCCTGTGAACTTTTCTCCAGAGTGCAATAGGAGCATGTCTGTAGGAAAAGACTATGCAGACCCCTGTGGTTAGAACGCATCATGTCCCTGTATCCTCCGCGGGGCTGCTGTGCATGCAATAAACCAGCAGTTGCTTGGTAGCCTGCTCTCTTGGGAAGGAAATGGTGGAGGGCATGATGGCACGGGCAGCAAAACCGGAAGGAAAGTTTGTTGTTTGGTACATGGTGGGTCTGCGCCCTAGTCCTTGCTCTGAACAGGAGGACGAGTGTTCCTTTGACCTCTTCCCTTCTCAGTACCAGGGCGGGCCCAACCATATAGGTGAACTAGGCAGTTGCCTAGGGTGCTAGGCTTAAAGGGATGCCAAATGAGGTGGAAGTTATTTTTTATCTTATTTAAAAAAAATCTGTTAATGTTATCTGTTATAAGATGGGGCGGGTAGTAAAGTCATAGTTCACCTAAGGTGCCAAAAGCCCTTGGGCAGGTCCTGTCCAGTACAGAAACAAACCCTTGGAGGCCCATCATCATCCTCCTTGGGTCCCCTGGCCAAGGCGTGGCTATGTTGTGCAAGCAGATGGCAGAGTTTCTAGGTGGGCTTCTCCAAATGGTAGCTTTCAGCTGCAGCACTGACCAGGGCTTAGCTAGTGAGTGGCAGAGCCAGAGACTCTCCTGCTATGCAGCTTGTCCCTCCTTGCTGACTCCACATCAGGGGGGGTTTCTGGTGCTGCTCTATGGCATGGCCAGGAGGGACTCCTCCATTTTGATATCGGTCCAGCACCAAGACCAGGCTACCTGGACTAAGGGCTGAGGTTTTGCACCTCCCCACTTACGTTGACTCTAGTCACATAGATGTGAGGAGAATCAGGTGGATTTTTCCTGGCATGGGTACCCACCAGGTATAATACCCATTCCAGCCTCCTTTCAAAAATTCTGCCACGGGATCCACCAACCCTACCTGGCACTGCCACTGGGTAGGGCCACCCCAGAGAGTCCTGGACTGAACCTGATCCAGGGACCTTGCTGCATGACTGGTCCCGCGCCAGCAAGATGGGTCACGATGGCTGGAGCAACGGCGCCTAGTAGGCTCTGTGTCTGATGAGGACAGCCCCGTTAACGTGCTCTGTTCTGGGCTCCGTGTTTGATGAGGACAGCCTCGTTGTCATTCTGGGCTCTGTTCACCATTGCCTAAGGTGTGGAATCCAGCATTGGCCTGTTCTCTGTTGGGAGGGCCCTAGCAAGGAGAGCCGAGTGCCCGTGAGCTGCCGTGGAGGAAGAGGCTGAAACTGGGCAGCTGTGCAAAGAGAACGTTTCAATGTTGTGCAGTAGTCAGCTCAGGGTTGTAACTAGGCAGGTGTGCACGCTGGACAAGCAGCCCCAAAGGTGCCCCCTTTCCACCTGGGCCCCGATCCAGAGCCCATCTGCTCCCCACACCAGCAGACAGAGCAGGTTGCGGGGCGTGTTCCCTACCCTGCTGCGGCCAGAGTCAGACGAGGAGCACCTTCCCCGGCTCTGAGAGGAACGTGCCTTCAAGGCACACTCCTCTTCGGGTCAGGAAAGGTCTGGAGTGGTGCCCTATCAAATTCATGCGTGGGGCTTTGCCCCATTCACCCCGCCATAGTTACAGCCCTGGGTTAGCTCCCCGCTGAGAGCCTGAGCACCTGTGAACTACAAGCAGGGTGATGGGGTCTCTCAAAAGCCCTGGGCTGTGGGTTAACATGGGCCACAAGGGGCCAGTTAACTCTGTGCTGCACCTGGAGCGTACCAGGAACTGCTAAGGCCTAAAGATGGATTAGCCCAGCTGGGGGAGGAGCTGGAGTAGACAAAAAGCTAGGAAGTGAACGCTAGAACAGGTTGTTCTCATGCCTCAGCAGTTCCCAGTCTGTAATGAAGAAAACAAAGCCAGAAGGATAAAGTTGAAAATGCTTCCTGGGAGGGTATAAAACGGTACCTTCAGGCTGATTCTGTCCCCCAGCCTGGCTTTCTGTACATCTCTCTGTTGATGTGGTGGGTCATGCTAACAGGTGGAAAAATGCCTGCTACAGTGAATCAGCGTAGAGCCACTGTAATAATCCAGGGCGCATGGGGCATGACGGGTGTTGCTGCAGGCTGGAAGGGGCAGGCAATAGCGTATATTGTTATGAAGATTATTCTGGGCCAGCGTTATGAGGATGCTAGGGATGACTTGCATTTACAGCTGGGGTCATTTTACACCCTGAAGCTGCCCAGAATCTCTAGGGTGAAAAGGTGGTTTAATTCCAACCCTCTTCTCCAGCTGCATCACTGGACTCCTTGTATTTGTTGTTCTTGATGCAGCTTTGCATTAGTAGTTCCCCATATTTCTCCAGATTAGTTTGGCTCCTCCTTGAAATTGTCTAGGCATCCATGCCAATGTCACCCCGGGCAACTGCTCTCTTCTGAATAGGAACCGGGCACAGGCGTCAGGCTATTGTTTAATTTCCCTTCCAAAGAAAGCATGTATCAAAGCAAGGGGGTGTGTAAAGGGACATGGTAGCTTCCCTCAGAGCCAGGGCTGGATGAAAGGCCTGAATGCCCCGTCCCCAGTTAGACTGGGGAATTGCAGGCCCCAGGGCCTGGAAGTGGCAGTGTGGGGCCAAGCCAGGAAGTATAAAACCCCCAGCTAGCAGCTCAGTAGGGGCTGAGCTGCTGAAGGAGAAGGATGTGTCTCCAGGGAGGTTGCCGGCGGGAAGAGGCCCAGCCTGGGTCAGGGAGCCAACATGGTCCACCCCAGCAGAACAACCCTACGGCCCACCCGGTCTCCCTGGACCTAGTAATTGGGAGGGGAACCCTGAGGCTGCCAACTGGGGAGGACACCCCAGGACCCATCAGGGCCTGGATCAGCCATCCAGTGATGAGGCTGACCCTCGCCTAGAAGAAGAGATGGAGGTTGACCCCCTACAACCCCGGTGACCTAGAGGAGCTCCTGTTGGCAGAGGAGGAGCCACTGGTGGCATATGGACCTTGCAACCTAGAGGAGTTACCCCTTGCTGATGGGCCACAGGAGTTCCTGGATCCACCACCCATGGATGCAGATGGTTTCATGGGGATTCCCTGAGCCACCTACGAAGGTGACTCCAAGGATGGCTACTCTCGGTGGACATAGGTACTTGGGCGGTGGTGGGAGGAAGTAGCCCAGGGAGACCGAAGTGCCAAACGCTGGCTGGAGTCAGCACGTTTCAGCTGAAGCCCCGCTGACCCAGTGGTGGACCTCTCTGCCACTGGATAGGGCCTTGGAGTGGGACGCAGTGGGGTGGGTGGGCCTGCATTTCCCTCCTCACCCCCTCTTTCCTTACCCAAACCACCCATGTGACTAACCCCTTGGCCAGACTCAATCTAGGGCAGCTACGGTGTCTTTGTGTTTGCCCGCCCTGCCTGGGGGCTGGAGCTAAAGGCTGTGGGTTTGCCCCACCTGAGGGATGGGGCTATAAGTGATGTCCAGGTGCCAGAAGGGATGCCACCTGAGGCTAATTCCCCTGAGTGCCAGTAGGAGGTGCTCTCCCAGCCCGCCGAAGACCCCAACCACTTACAGGGTGTTTTGATTGGTGGAACAGATTGGATAGATGATGATGGTATAAGTTGGCAGGTGGCACGCCATTAAAATGGTTCACTTCTTGGAGCATGAGCTGATCTGTGTCAGGCATGGAGTCAGGGGCCTGCAACCTGTGGCTCTGGAGCTGCTTGCGGCTCTTTGGCTGCCCTCGTGCAGCTTTGGCGCTGGGGGGTGGCCCACTCCAGCCACCGGGAGACCCCGGCACTGGGCGAAGATGGTTGGCAGGAAAGCTGTACACGAAGCCTTGCAATGTATTTGCAAGATGTGTGGCTTCACTGTGTGTTGAGGTTTAACCAGTCTAAAGAAGTCAATAGAGCCTTAACAATTATTACAACTATATGGGAATCTAAACAGTCAGCGAGGCGGCTATATCAGTGCTCCCTTCTGTTCCTGCCAAGTCTTTAGAAGGGGCTGCTCCTAGACTTGCTTCATCACAGGCCTCTGTTTAATTACCCTTCAAAGCATTTGCCCACTTTCAAGGGTGCCGTTTATGCTGAGCAAACTGCTGCTGGTGTGTTTGAAAGAGATTATTCCATGCTAAAAGCATTTTTACAAATAGCTTTAACATTCACTTTTCTCCCCCCCCCCCCGGGGCTGTTTATGTGTTATTGTCCCATATGTTCCCTTGTCATCACTCTGTACACCCAGAAGCCAGTTTTCAAATCATTTACCAGCCCCAGTAAGGTCTGAAACCTTTAATGGAGTAATGGGACTCCATATGTAGTCCTTGAATCAGAGGTCACAGACGTGTTTTGGAGACATCTTGGGTCTTATTCAGTGAAGCCTCTTCTGATTTACACCAGTGGACTTGAGAAGCATCTGACGCCCCATTCTAATATAAGATAAGTATTTTGTTCTGGTACTTGTCTTTTAAAAAAAAAAAACGGTTTTTTTAGTCCATGGTACCTCCCCCCCCCGCCCATTTGTTTAAGTTCCTTCTGATATGAAGAAAACATCTTATCTTATTGTGATTGTCCACACTGGGCGAGAGAGTCAGTATTTGGATGCCTGGTTTCCATTCATTTTAATCAGTTGTTGCTAAAGCTGGCCAAAATGTTTTGACCAAAATAGCCTACATTGTTTGGCTGCCAGTCAATCTAAAATGACCTTCTCTTTTACAATGTCAATTTCAATGAATTATTTTCAATGTAGATTTTTAAACAAAATGAAAAAAAATCTTCATTTCAAATTGAAATTTGAATTTTGGCTTTTAAAAAATGAAAGCATTGAAATTTAAAAATTTAGATTTTTTTTTTTATTCTAATTCCCTTTTCTCTTTCCCTCTTCTGCCACTGTATGCATTGGGATTTTTTCCTCCACTTTTATCCTTTTTTCATTCTCCCTCTTTGCCATTTAAAAAAAGTACTAAACTTTGGAAAACATTGCTGAATGGTAAAAGATTGGGGGGGGTATACATTTTTGATACTGTGGAACTTTTTCAAATTTGAAGGATCTTTTGAAAACTGGACTGGTAGAAAAAAGAATGAGATAAAATATTGGTGGGGAATAGGGAGTGCTTGACATTATTAATTGGCAGAAAGGAAAGAGGGGATGTGGAAGTTTAAATTTAAAAAAATCATGGTTTTTTTCAAAAAAATTCTGAAATATTGCTCTACTTGAACTCCCACAAAATGGTAGCAGCTCTGAAGTTTTTGCTAATACTTTTATCACACGATGAGCTTTCATGGGAGAAAATCCCAAATTGTCAGATGTTTTGAAGATGGGGAATTTACAGAATGGGAGGAAAATAAATGCAGGGAAGTGTAAGTCACAGGAAGTCACAAAACTGACATCAGAAATCACAACATTCAAAAACCAGTAGCTGGGCACTTCAATTTTCCTGATTGCTCTATTGATGATTTGCTAATAGATGTACTCAACCAATTGAATAACATATCAGGCCTTCAAAGAGAAATGGCAGAACTGGAATTCATTTACAAATCTGTCTCTTCAGGAGTAAATAAGGAATTTGGATTTTTTTCCATTGAAACAGGTGATTAGACCTCATCTGCCTCTATATTCTGTTCCCCAGTGTTCGAATCTTTACAACTGTTTTGATTTGCTGTTATAGTGTGACCTGATTCCATGACTTACGCTTCCCTGAATTTATTCCCCCATCGTCAAAACATCTGATGAGGTAGCATTTTTCTCCCATGAAAGCTCTTGCAATAAATAAATGTTAGTCTTTAAGTGCCACAGGACTCTTTGTTTGTTTTAGAGGGGGTATGTGCCGTCAATCAGAGGCTGTTCTCCTATGTCTTTGAATTAGAGCAGCATTCAGCCCTGAATACAGCTAGAGTATAGTTATAAACTGCCAAATCTAAAAGGAGCTGACACTGCAGTACTCATTTTTACATTGCAAAATAATATATGCAAGCAGATTGTTACTCTTTACATATCTGCACAGCCCTTGCTTGGGGACAGGAGCAGCATCACTATCTAAATTAGCCACCAAAATATGCAGTAGCTGTGGACTAAGCCCTAGTCTTCTGCATCCCTAACTAGTACAGTTGACTCTGGAAGCTGTGTGTAACTCGTCTACCCCAGAGCTGAGTGGCCCCCTTATTTTTGCCGTGACTGGCAAGGGTATATTAACTCTTTCATTCAGCTTGGAGAGTAAAAGGCTTTTGCAGGCTTCATTAGGAGTGCAAGTCCCTTGGCAGAGCATTTGGACTTTGCCTTATTCTGTGGAGATACCAGCAGCAAATAGCCCCTGCATCGGGTTGCAAAATTAAAAATGCCAAGCTGGAGGAAGACGCTGCTGAGTGCTGTTGAGGACTTGTTTACGTCCATGGCAGCTGCTGCAGCTGCCTCTGCCCGAAGGTTGCTGTCCCAGATTTAAGCACTGGGAAGCCCAAGCAAAGAAACAGCAGTTTCTATACTGAAGACATTGAAGTGATATCAGAACAATCGCTTAAAGCTGCATCTTCCTGAATGTTTCTGTCCCTGCACAGGCCACAAAGATTCAGTGTCCTCAGAGAGATTTCCATTGAGAATGGATCCAGAGAACGGGAGGTGGTGGTGGAGGGGAGGTCAGAGAGATGTTTTCTCAGTATGAGGCACACGTGCTATTTTAGGGCAATTAAATCCTTTTGGGGCTGAGCTGGATCTGTCATCAGAACACGACTAAAAATTTTCTGGATTAGCCATATCGGAGCATTGAATTTTGTGCCGCCTTCTGGATGGTTATGCGTTTGAATGGTAAAATTTGTTTTTGGCTCCAGTAAATACAAGCTGTTAAGTCAGTCTTCTGTTAGGAGGGTCCCTGGTTTTCTGTGGTATCAATGGATTGCACATTGGGGATGAATTGTGCTATTTGGTGTAAAGTCAGCAGGCTGTCCCACGCTTCCCGTTCGGTCTCTGGTGCCGGCAGGCACAGCTGCAGATAGCCTACGGTCAGGCTATCCAAGTAACGTCAGTGCTGTGTTTTAATGATTGCCTACGTTATTTCTTGTTAACTCAGTACAGTGCCTGACAACTGATCTTACTCATTCTTGAAAGATTGACTGAATGCCCTGATGGGGGTTCATCTAAATGGTCAGATCTACTGAGTAAGTGGGTCACCTTTTTTGGTGTGGTTTATGGTTGCACTGAGATGCTACAATTGAAATCTGGGACCTGTTTTGCTAGTCATCTTACCTCCTTCATTTACTGGTTAGCGTGTTGGGTGTCTTCTCCTGTGCCCAGTCCACACCTGGATCAGTCAAAGCTCTCCACTTGAGTAGCTGGCTCTTTAACTCAACCCGTAGAAACTCCATGCTTCAAGTCCCAAGTTCAGTCTTTTGTGTTTGACATGATGGTGGCCATTAGACAGATGCAGTAAGGAACAGTCTCTTCCCCCAAACATGAACATTTAATTGGCATCTTGTCTATGCAAGACAGAAGAAGAAGGGGAGAAATAAAGTATCATTATCCCCATTTTACTGATTGGAGAACTGGGGCACAGAGATGCAGGGACTTGCCCAAGGGGTCACAAGCAGAGCTGGGAATTGAATCATTCTAGTGGAACAGTCACAAGGCCACATTTCTTCTCTGTTGGTAGCAATTATTTTTTAGTCATGCCCAGGACAATTTGAGTGGAATGGGAGAAGGGCTTTCTTAGGAAGGCTGTGAGACTGCTTTAGTTGTCTTGATTTTTATTCCAAATAGTCTCTGTTGATTTAGAGAGCAGACAAGCCCAGAGTATAGGGATTGTGTGAGTTCTGTCCTCTGAGTAACATCTGCTCTTTTAGAGTGAGGCTGGGTTCCAGACTCTGAAAGAAACACCAAACCATGCTTGTTTGCTTTCTTGTTCAACATCCTGTATTGAGACAATTCCACAATAGAGCAATCTAGCGAAAGATGATGGAAGGCAGCGTCAGTGGCTGTTACTGGTTGTGATCCAGGAGTACTGATAGGCTTGCTTTAACTCCAAGATTACATGTTATCTTGATCTCTGGTGAAAATACAGCCCCAATCCAGGGCCAGATGTTGGTGTTTAATGCTTCTTCTGCATTCTCTCCTCTACTAAGTAGCATTGATATTTCTGATGGTCCTCAATATGGTATCTCCATGACAGAGAGTATCATGGGTGATTTCTGTCAATGTTCCTCCAACACCATGAGATGATTTGGTGTGACTAGCCCCATTTCTCACTCACGTTCTGGTCTCAAGCCAGGTTAAGGAAGAGTTTACAATGTCAATAGAGGCTGTTTGCCTACTGCTATTTAAATGTGGTAGATAGGCAGAGGTATGATAGCCAATCCTGCATGGATCTACCCTCTGGAAAAACACTTTGGCATTCACTACTAGAGAAAGCTACAGAGGATTCAGTCCTGTTGGAGACAGAGTCTGTAAATAACATGCAGCACATGAAATGAGCTAGTGGTATTTTTATGTAGGAAAGAGACAGGCAAATTACTCACCTGCCTAACTTTTTTTATGGTCTGTTTTATTCTCTCTGATTTCAAAACAAGCAGATTCCAGCCCCTTTCCTTCTGTGTTGCAACAGATCTCAGTTGCATCTGCTATCCTAGCCTGGATTCCCATAAATGGAGTGTGGAGTATCACTTCCTTTCGTCAGCTTCTCTCACACAGGGATGTGTACAGAAAGGCTTGCCCTAACCTTGGGCTCTGACTCCTTACTTTTAAGATTAAAGTGTTGTGGTGATAACAATGGGCTGGATCCTCTCTTCCACTGTGCAGTGTGGAGGGGGGAGAATGAGAACGAAAAAGCTCTCCTCTCCCTTTCCAAGACATACAAGGTTTCCCAGACTGACTAACCCAGGGGTTTGCTGTGGTTGGATTTTAGGTAGGGGTCATGCCAAGACAGGAAAGTGCAGAGCAAGGAAGTAGTCACAGTACAGAGCTACAGCAACTGGATTGCTGTCAAGAAATTTACTGGGAAAGCTGGTTCTGCTCCTTCCTGGGCTGGGAAATGCTCAGCTGCAAAGGAGAGAGCCAGTGGTGGCAGAAATCACGGGTAGCAGTATGGAGGTGCACCTGTGGATGGAAAGGGCTCTAAGCCATGGACTCGCTCAGTTCTTTCCCCTGAGGCAGACGTCTCAAAATCAAATCACCAAGAGGGCCGCATGAGGACTAGCAGAGGGCCGCATGAAGATTAGGACATTAGCCCAAGTGCCACTCCACTGAAGCCTTTCCATACAATGATATTGCAAATATGGGTAACAATTGTGTCATTGCAGGCCACAGGAAATAGCTTTAAGGGCCACACGTTTGAGACCCCTGCCTTGAGGGAAGCACCAAGTCTCTTCTCGGAGGACTGCTCCATTTGTGGACAGGAGCAAAGTATGGGCACTGTCAAGCTTTAAAAAAAACCAAACAAACAAACAAACAAACCAAACAAGCTATTTATTGAGGCCTGAATTTGCAGTCCCCTACTCAAGCCAGCAATAACCTTGAAGGCAATGGGGGAGTCTGAAGCAAGTGCTATATAGCACACGAGTTGTGGAGCTGAGCTGTTAACATATCTTATCTGTGTGGCTTATATTCCATCTTCCACTGTTTTTAAATGTCTTTTAGTGGACCATCTTCTGCTGGTTCAGTTGGTCCAATAAAAGATGTTACCTCACTCACCTTGTCTCTTTAATATCCTGGGACTAACACAGCTATACCAGCATTACGGATAACTGTTTTAAATGATGCATTTGCATCAGGCATTGGGTCTGATATTGAACAATAAAAGTACCAAAGAGGAAGGATGGGCAGAAACAAAGATCTTGGATCAAAACACTCTGAAAGTTTGGAAGATTTGGATTTTAACTTTGCAGATCTGTCAGATATTTAAAACTTACCCTTTACATCCCAAGATTTTTCTGAAATAAGAATGAATAAGAAATTAGACCTGGAGGCATTGTGTGCTGTGAAGGATTAAGGAGCCTACACTCTAAGCTTTATAGAAGTTTAATCTTGATATTTAACAAAGGTGCCTAAGAGGTTAAAGTGCAGACAACTGCCTACTGTGATTTTTTTCATGTGCCTAATTCAAGTGCTTTTGAAAAATCCCTCTAGCTGTCTATCTGCATCTTTAGGTGCCTGAATCCTCTTGTAAATCTGGATCTATGTTTATAGAATGTTCTCCTGAAATGGAAAATAACTTGAAATCAGCTCCGTCTCCCACTGCAGTCTATGGAAATTTTGCCCTTGCCTTTGACAGGATCAAGAGCTATGTTGCACTGTACAGTAGAATATCATTAGTGCCTTTTGAATCCCTGAAATGCAATTGTATCTGAAGTTCAGCTGTCTTACCAAAGTACAAACAAAATGTCAACTGCTTTCCATTCTAGCGAAACAACAGCAGGCATTAGAGTTTCTGGAAAGCTAAGTGTGGTTATAAAATACAACTGAGGGACAATTTTCTCCCCAGAACTGAAGTGGAATCTTTACGGGCATTGTGTTGAAGGTGGTGGTGGGAGTAACATGCTGCTGACCTTGCCAAATAGAACTCCCCAGTGTGATAGAGTCCATAAAATAGAGTGTAAAAACCAAAGGAAAACCACAGATTTACTTCAGAAATAAGGTTACCTGTAATGGTGAAGACAGCTGTATTGGCAAATCGACTTTTGATTGAAAGAATCTTTACTATAAAAACTATATTTAAATTTCTTATAGCTCTTTGAAAATGCAAAGTCCTATTGCCCCCACAGATAATATGGTATAAACAGTGACTGCTTGCAATGCCAGGCCCCTGATCTCAAGACTGCAGTGTAAATACTCCACAGTTACATAACTAATTGGTAGCTCTTTACATTATCCACACTGTAGCTCTCTTCACCTCTCCTATTTTGCAGCTTTTAATTTCAAGATATGGCAACATATGCACATTTCAGATGTAATGGGAGTTGATAAGCAGGCTAAGAGAAACACCCTGTAAATGGTTTGCTGAAATACACAGACAGCTGTTTCACAGTGCTCTTACAAGACAAACAAGGTGTCCTGTGGCACTTTTAAAGACTAATAAATTTATTTATTGCATGAGCTTTTGTGGGAGAAAAATCCCACTTTGTCAGACACTTGAAGATTAGGAATTTCTTCTTCCCATTCTGTGAGCTCCCCATTTTTGAGCATCTGACAAAGTGGGATTCTCTCCCATGAAAGCTTCTGAGAAAAATAAATTTGTTAGTCTTTAAAAGTTCCACAGGACTCCTTGTTTTTTTGCCCCTTTGGAACTTATGTGACAGTGGCTCACACTTCATTAGACCTTTTAATCTAGCTAAAAACCATAGCTTGAACGGTAGCTATTCCTTTTCTTATTTGTCATTTGTCACCTACAGAATATTGATTCTATATCTAAGAACTGTGCAAATATTCTAACGTATTTTGCAAGTGGAAATCTCAGTTGACAGAGTAGTTCCTGCAAAGTGAAATAAAATTCACGTTTTTCTCATGACAGGGTGTGGTAACCAGTAGGCCATGCTTTTTCAGCCATTGAGGCTTTACTGAGCCCAAACATTGTCACTTTTCAGAAAAGAATAAGGCAAAATGCTCAGGTTTTGATGCCTAGAGGTAGGCACTTACCTTCACATAGCTGTATAAAATGGCCTCTGTGTCAGACATGAGATGCACTCACAAAGTCTACTGAAGGCAATGGGCTCTCTGGATACATGGCATCTTTTAAAGTTTAGATCCCTTTTAGGATCCAACGTCAGCTAGAGTCTTTGGAGCAGATCCTTGGTGCTTAGGAGCCCATATTTGGGCTTGTGGTGGGCTGTCTGCCTCTGGTCTGGAAAGAGTAGGGAGGGCGTTGGAGAGGCTCCGTGAAAGGCAGTCAATAGGAAGAGAGGCTATGTAGCAGCCAGTCATGGCCTAGGAAGCCAGTATCAAAGGGAGCTACAGAGCAGCTCAAGGGGAGTGACTCCCAGGAGTTCAAAGAGGAAGACCTGGCAGCATGCTGGACAGAGCAGTGGCTAGCTGCTGGCAGGCTGAATGTCCAGAAACAAGGGCAGAAGACATACTGGGGAAGTGGCCCAGGGAAATCCATTGAGGCGTTGGGGGAGATGCAGCAGAAGGATGTCATGTGCAGGGTCTCTGGGCTGGGACCCAGGGTAGTGGGCTGTTTCGGGGTTCCTCCTGCCCCCAGTTGCCATTGGTGTGTTAGCAAAACTGCAGTGGCTGGAGTGGGAGGAACGGACTGCAGAATCCCAGGAAGAGGGGAGTGTATATTTTAATTCATCCTGAAGGCCACTTCATGAGAAGAAGGGTCCAGCAGAGGGAGGATAAAACGTGAGAGACCATGGAGAGGCGTATCTGCCCAGCTGAGAGTCGATGGCTAGAAGAAGGTGCCAAGGCAATGAGCCAAACTCTGTTACAAGGCTTCTAGATTTGGAGATGTTGGGAAGGCATATGGGTATCTTATTGTTTCCTCTCGATCTGTGGTTGTCTTGTGCCAGTAAAGTACAGTAATTATTTGGGAATCTCTTCTGCAAAGTGGGTATGTTCTCTTGTGTGTGCTCTCTCAGATTTCCTATTCACAGCTGAGGGACACAGAAAGAGAAAGTCTTTCAGTCTGTGAGCTGTGCTTACGCTGCTGGGATATTTTAGGACGTAGAGCATCAGTACTGGATCTGGGGTGGGACCAGGAAGTCCCATCACTCTGAAAGGGTAGTAGACAGTCCCAGCAAAGAGTGTGTGAGAGGCGGGAGCCAAAGTCAGTATTTAGTGAGTTTCAGGGAAGCATAAAGCTTGTCAGTCCGGCATGTTGGGCTCCAAACACAGTGGCCTGGTGCGTGTCAAGTCATGGGACCTCTGCATGGGCTGTGACACATTTGATACACATAATCACTTAAATCATCACTGGCTAATGCCCAAGGCCACAATCCCTCTTCTTTGCTGTACACCTGGTCATCTTCACTCATTTAGAGACACATCTGGCTTTTGGCGCGTGCTCCCAGCAACTTGAAACTGTTCTTGGCTCTTGAGATTTCAGGATTTTTTTTTTTGTTACCTATGAGAAAGAGGTCAATGGGCTGACGGACTGATGTGCAAATGCCCAAGAAAGCTGGCAAACCCTGTGCTTGGAGGAGCAGGAGCTTGGATATTGTCAATGAGGTGAGAAGGATAAGGTTTGTAGACCAGTCTGCAGAAGCCGCCATTCCCAAGTGGCTTGAAAGGGTTAACCCAGCACAATCTATAGAGAAGGCAAAAATGACTGGAAAGCCAAGATAACATTTGTATTCCAAGGCCTTTCCAGAAATCTGTCATAAAAAGAACATTTGATTTGGGCCCATATATGTGTGTGCTGTCTTTGATTTGTGTATCATGTGCAGAATCTTGCTTCCCTTGACCCGTAAGTCTAAGAAATGCCATCTCCAGAAACCTCATTGGCCATGGTCTGTCCCATAGACATGATTGCTAAGAGCTTCAAACACCTAAAGTTTGTATAAAATGTGCAGTACTTGGGGGTGAAATGAAGAGCCTCACTTTAAATGAAAAGGGATGGTTCCTCTATCACAATTCAGTAGTTCCTCTTTCTGCTGGCTTGCCTTAATTAACATGCAAATAAACTAAATATTTAAGGCCAATTGGAGTTTTAAAAAAGCCATCACGGCAATGCTTGATGTTAAAACGTGTGGTATTAAGCGAACAATCATAGAATATTGAGCGCATCCAAGAAATGTTTTCAGTGATTATTTTTTGGGCCCCAAAAGCTTTTACTCAGTTTTAGTTTCAAGTCAGCTGCTCTATTTAACGTGGCTCTTCCACAGATGCACTGCTAGTCCTTGATGCAGCCTTGTTAATATTTTAGTTGCTGTGCAGTACAGATTTCCAGCATGGGGTAGAGGTTAATTGTATTCCTTGAACTGGCAGACAAACAGGTTTGCTCAGCTTGGTAGCTTCCTTTTTGTTAATGGAAATTCAGAGAAGCTACTATACAGGGTAATGATGAAACTTCTTGTTTGAAACTATGATATTCTGTTGCTAACCCTTAAACATCTTTCTCATGTCATTGATTTAAATTTCCAGAGAACCTCAGTCTCTTCAAAAGCTCCTTTGTAGACACACATCAAACTCCTACAAAGACAGAGATCAGGTCTAGGAGATTTTAATATTTAAATAATACTTTTTTGGTCTGCTTTGCAGGGAATTTGACCCATTTTTTGCTTTAAGAAGGTTATAACCAACAGATTGATCCTGCCAAATCCTAGGACGAGATTGAGTTGGGCTATATGGAGGATTCAGAAAGAGCCCCCATTAGTCTCCTGTGACAGGGTTAAAGGATCATCAGTCCAGGTGATGAACCAGGCATGTAATAGGTGGGTAGGGAGAGATGGGGAAGGGCAAAATGTTGGTTTCCATTGTCCTTATTCAAAGTCCAGTGGAGACGAACTGGCCATTGTATTTTGTTGCCAGTATGGGCCAGCCGTAAAGGATTACTCCTCCAAGAAAGCAGGGGAGGAACTGTGGCTCAGAGGGATGTCTCAGTGCAGTCTACACAACATACCATTCCCTGCTTAAAGATGTGCCTGAAAGGAATATTTGGTGTAGTAAACACTGAGATGCATACTCACAGCATTGGACTCTGTGCTAGTAGTCACTGGATGGTGAGAAGAGCAAGATGGCCCTGACACTAATGACTCATTACAGCCCCATGCTCAAGGTGACCCTAAACCTCCACTCCCACATTTAGAAATCTGAATACAGAAGGATGGATCATGCCAAAGCTATCCTGGTCTGTGCACTATTCCTGAACCTAAGGGATGGGCCATAGTCAGAGAGAGAATACTAGGCTGACCCAATATAGCTTATTCTTATGTTAAAACTCAATTTAGGGGACTGATCTTGTAAGGTAGGCTTAGAAGCTGTGCCTAGCAGCTTCTGAGGGAGGAGGAAACTAATCTGCATGGGTTCTGGGTTTGCATGAGCACAAAGAATGCATTAGCATAATCAAACTATGGGTGCGCAATGTTCCCTCTAATTACTCGTAGGCTCTGTGCACAATTTCTTTGTGTATGCAAAAACATTTCTTTGTGAGCACCAATATTAGCACTATTGAATTTTTTTGTGTGCGCAGGTTTCATGACCTGTGTGCGCATGTACAAATGCACAGCTTAGAAGGAACAGTGGTCCAGGGCAATAGGGGTAATGCTATTTGGGGTTGATCTGATCACAAATCTGTCAACATCTGTAACTCTACTGAAGGGAAATATGAAATACTGTCTTTGGTGATATGCTACTCTCTGATTGTTCCAAATCTGTTTGGGTTAGTTAAAGGGTAAAATATACCCTTAGCTAAAAAGAGACTTGTAAGAGAGGTCACTGCCTGTGTCAGCCTGGAAAAAGTTAAGACGGGTTGGGTTTGCATAGCTACTTCTGGAGCTATCCTTGAGGCATTTGCCTCACCCCAACCCCACTGTCAAATGATAGATCTGGCTGGGCTTCTTTTGAGGCCTTTCTTTGTCATTTTAATGGAAGTAGCTGTTTGCAACTACTTGAGGTTTAAGAGCTGAAATCACTAGACAGAGGAAACCCGCTCTCTCTCTGAGCTGAGATCACCCGAAGGGGAGCAGCAGATGGAGTGAACAGTGGGCGGAGCTGGTGGACAATGAGACCGGCGAGCTGGGCGGCGCGAGTGACTGGTGGGCGGAGGTGGTGGACAGTGGGTGGAGCCAGCAGACAGAGTGGCCAGCGGTGAGCTGGGCAGCACAAATGACTGGTGGGCAGAGCTGGTGGACGGCAGGCAGAGCCGGTGGATGGTGAGAGCAGCCAGCAGCGAGCTGGGTGACGTGAGTGGATGGTGGAGCCAGTGGACAGTGCTAGTGGATGGAGTGAGTGACCAGTGGCTGGTGCCACCAGCTGGTGTGAGAGGCACTCCCAACATACCCTAGGGTTGGTTGGAAGCCTGATTAGCACTGATTCCCCAGATCAGTGTGGGTTTTGCCATTAAGTCTTGTGTGTTCTGTTATGCAGTGTGGGTTGTTGGGAACCTTGCTCTGTACTGATTTTCTAGATCAGCGCTGATTTCTGTTATTTGGCCTGTTACATTCTGTTTTTACTACTATTAAAAGTTCTGTATACTACACACATCTTGTGCTTGCGAGTGGGGAAGCCTTACCCCTTTGAGGTGCCCAGGGAATAGTGCATGATTTCCCAGAAATCTGGGTGGGGGCTTGAGATGGTTGGTGGTGCTACATTATTTGGAAACCCCTAGATGTAGAACCCGACCCTTGTCCTGCCATCTGACCCTGACAGAAGAGTTACTATCTTACATGGGGAGTTACTAATTAAATTGAAGATGGGGATTAAGATGGGATTTGAAAGGTGGATAAAGAACTGATTGAAGAAGAGACTGTAATGGGGTCATATTGAAATTGTCAGGCCAGACGGAGGCTACAGGTTGCCTTCCTCAGGGACTGATTTTGAGACCTACCTTACTCAATATTTTTATTAATGACCTTGGCGCAAAAAAAAAAAAAAAAAAGTTATAGTGAGCTAATGAAGATGCAAACTGAAACAGGTACAGAGAAGGGCTATTAGGATGATCCAAAGAATGGAAAACCTAGCTTCTGTGAGGAGACTCAGAGAGCTTGGCTAATTTTATAACCAAAGGAATGCTTTGGGGTGACATGATTTGCTCTCTATAAATTACATCAGATTAATAAGTAAGAGGAGGTTAAGCTGAATGCCAGTGGGGACACAAGAACAAATGGAAGCACAGCGGACATTAACAAGTTTAGGCTTGAAATTAGACAAAGCTTTCTTGACATCAGAGGAGTGGAGTTCTGGAATACCTTCTGAGGGGAGCCATGGGGGTAAAAAACCTAACTGACTTCAAGACTGAGCTTGATAAGTTTATGGAGGGGATGATATGATGGGACTGCCTGAAATATCATGTTGTCAATCTGTGAGGATTGCTAGGAGCAAATAACCCCAATGGCCTGATAGTAGCTGGGGCAGGCTCTGAGTTACTATAGAGACTTCTTCCCAGATGCGTGGCTACTGGAGACTTTTTTGGATTTCTGTGCAGCCTGGGTCACTTGCTGGTTTAAACTTGTGTTAAATGGTGAATTTTCTGTAACTTGGAAGCTTTCAATCATTATTGGAGAACTTCTCTTGTAGACTCATAAGCTCGGGCTGAGTTACTGGAGTGGGTAGCTGAGGTTCTGTGGCCTGCAATGTGCAGGAGATCTGACTAAGGCCAGAAAAGACCAGTGTGATCATCTAAAGTCTGAGTCTATGAAAGAGATGCTATTGAGAAAAGAGTTACCAATGAGAAGCTATGAAGATTACGGTCTTGCAAATAATTGCTTTAATCTGCTCTAGATATTACCACTGTTAATACATCTTAATCTGAATTTGGGGGAATTACTGCCACAGGTAATCAATTAAGTAGGAGTGGAGCCTGCTCTAATGAGGGCGGTTGCTTCTTGAAATCTAAAGACTTCAAAAATGAGTTACCAGTTGGTTTAGTACTCCCTCAGATCTCCTAGCTATTTTTATGGCCTTACAATTGATTTTCCTATTTGTTTTTTCCTCACCCCTTTGTGCTGTGTAAAATTTTGGCACAAACTGAAAAGAATGGCTACAGAAAGTGCTGTCAAATCCACACACTAATAAAACAGTGGGACTCTGCCTGTAGTGAAACAGACAATACACAAATGACTGACAAATGTACAGAGTAAACAGACAGAAATCTAGTGTTTTGCTCAAATATTTGTTAGATATTTTAAGTATGGCTTTCAATAATAAGTAGATAAAAGCCTTCTGAGGAAAAAAAGCAATTTAAATAAAAGTTTCTTGAGTCCTCTTAACTGTTTAATGTACAAATAAAAGAGAATGGAACCTGGACATGCAGCTTACATGATGGAAAAGTTTGGCTTTAGAGTATTGGATCAGATACACCTGTGGTCTAGTCACAATTCTGTAAAATGAAAGATGTTTGTGTGCTCAACATGGGTCATCAGCATATGCATGCTTTTTTAGTCTGCGTTGTATATCCCATTGACTCCTGTAGGTTTACATTCTTGTTTAAATTTGTGTGTGCGCTCAAGTGTTGTTCTGGATTAAAGTTTTGGGTACCTTTATTTAGCTATCAGTTTGACTTAAATGCCAACTGAAGCTAGACCTAGAAATATGCAGGGACAATCCAGAGGGAAATTAAACACAGGTTTCAAACCATTAAAGGAGTAAAGTTCTGGAATAGCCTTCCAAGGGGAGCTGTGGGGGCAAAAAACATAACTGCTTTCAAAACTAAGCTTGATAAATTTATGGAGGAGATGGTATGATGGGGCAGCCTACTTTGGAAACAGAGTGATCTTTGGTCTTTGGCTACTGGTGCTGGGTATGCAAGTGGTCTGAGAAGGGAGGGTAGATGGGGTGGCTTCTGAGTCATTACAGAGAATTGTTTCTTGGGTGACTGGCGGCTGAGACTTGCCCACATGCTCAAGGTTTAACTGATTGCCATTTTTGGGGTCAGGAAGGAATTTTACCCCAGGGCAGATTGGGTAGGGCTCTGGGTTTTTTTCGCCTTCCTCTGTAGCATGGGGCATGGCTCATCTACCGGTGAATTCTCTGTATCTTAAAGTCCTTAAATTATGATCTTAGGAGGTAAATAACTCAGGCATAGGTTAGAGGCTTATTGGTGGAGCAGGTGGGTGAGGAGTTGAGGCCTGCATTGTGCAAGAGGTCAGAGTATCGGGTCTCAAACCGACAGCCCCTAAAGTTATTTCTTGCAGCTTATAATGATACTGTCACTTTCAATATTTGCAATACCATTGTATGAAAAGGTTTCAGAGGTGCGGCCTTTGGGCTACCATACTAGTCCTTATGCTTGGTGCGGCCCTGGGCTAATGTACAAGTCCTCATGAGGCCCTCATGGTGATTTGAGTTTGAGACCCCTGGTACATGATCGTATTGGTTCCTTCTGACCTTACAGTCTATGAAATAATGAGGAATTACAACTATAATCACTGTTTACATTATGTTACTATGAAGTGTTTCTACTACAAACTAAACCTCTGATTTACCTAACCACATTTTTAGGTGTGCAGTTTGGGGGGGGGGGGGTTGGGTTAAAGAAATCAAAGTGAATCAAATTCAAAATAGCTAAATGTAGTCTCTGAAGAATAAAGGATCCTATAAATCACATTCTTAACTGTCATTACGTGATTCATTTGACAATGTGGCATTTCCATTTTAATGTCCTTATGATAAAACTGACAGCTAAGATGGATCAGAGTGGAGCAAAAGCTTGACAAAAAGAATTAATGTGGTTCTGCAGCCTTCTTTAAGGTATGACAGAATGTCAGAAGGAAACAAAATGTAGTAATTCTGTTCTGCAACATAACTGGTAGGTTAAAACATATTCTCCTTCAGTAAATGATAGTGTAGAGGACGTTAGAATTAAGGCAACTAGCAGATAAGTGCTTTGCTGAATCAGGGTCTGGAGCATGCTTATGGGATGCTAGATGGGTGGGTTTTCAGTTATTAGAGAGGATTCGTTTTGGGTGTCTGGCTGGTGAGTCACCCGCATGCTCAGGGATTAGCTGATCTCCATATTCAGGGTCAGGAGGGGATTTTCCCCAGGGCAGATCAGCAGGGCCCTGGGGATTTTTCACCTTCCCCTGCTGGAGCATAGACCCATGCTGGTGGTGTCTCTGTACTTAGAAGTCTTTAAACCATGATTTGGGGAATCTATGATTTAGTCTCAGGTTAGCAGTTTATTACAGGAGTGGAGGAGGTTTTGTGGCCTGCATTGTGCAGGAGGCCAGACTAGCAGATCATATTGATCCCTTCTGACCTTAACATCTATGAAACATCCAGTTAAACCTAGGCTCTTTCTACTCTAGAAGCACTACAGCAGTGTATTTGCGGTACGTGCAACATAGACACTTGATATGGGACAAAAGCGATTTTTCCATTGCTGTAGGACATCCACGCCTCAGAGCGGCCAACAGAAGCAGCATCTATCGGAGGGCTTAGACCTGCTTAATTACATCATTCAGGGGTCTGAAAGATTGACAGCCCTGAGTGACATAGGTAGGCTGACCATAGACCAAACTAGCGAGTTTACAGAGACACCGCTATACCAATGCAAGGTTGGTTTTGTAGCTACTCTGCGTGGATCGCTGTGCACACCACCACTGATTGTGGTGACACTAACATCACTCAGTGGGGTGTTTTTTCACAGCTCTGTGTCACAATCATTTTTTGCTGACAACCTTTTTAGCTGTAGAGGAGTCTGTAGAATGATTTGCTCATCTAATATATACTTTGTGCGTGCCTACCACACCACCTTCTGTTGATCTGCCATGGGGGTACAGCTATCAGCCAGCATGGCTAAGGGACAGCTTGCAATACAGTCCAAAAGAACAGCGGAAGGCAGGTGTTACAAAGGTAACCCATGCAGTGTCAGATCAGCTTTCCCTATTCCTCCCACCCACCCCACCACAAGATCTCTCTCCTTACTTGTTGTGTGAAAGTCCCACACACAAGGTAAATAAGGATGCGTATGAGCTAACCAGAAATGACTGAGAACAGGAAAACTTCTATGGATTTATTTCCCACCTTTTTCATTGGCAACTTTAATTTTACTTATTTTATTTTAATTCCACCCAGTTCTAGAAGTAGAGAGAAATGGGTAAAAATGCTTTTGTGACAACGTCATTAATTTTTTTTCTTCTTCCCTTCCCCAGTTAATTTCAGCTTAAAACTTTGGGAACTTTTAACCAGCTGTGGAGTGAAGCTTAATTTCATACTTATTTGGAGCATCAGCTCCTAAGTAAGTTACCGGACTGCAGTAATTGCAAGAGCAAGGACCGAAACTCTCCATTAATAATGCTGTGACTCCCCTGACAGTAACTTTATTTAAGCTGCCTTAGTGATAAAGCAGGGAAATGTACACAGCTGTCCATACTGGCCCAGGCTCTCAGTTAGTGAATCAGCATAACAAGAGAGCTCTGCAAATCTGTGGATTTTCACTTCTTATCCATAGACCGTTTTTGCAGATCCAATAGAGATTCAACTTTTATCCACACAGGGCTCTAAACAGGGTTGGATTTTATGACAGGCAACACAGAGGACTGCCTGAGGTGCTAGGCTCAGGGGACGCTGGGCTTGAGGTGCTGTTTTTATTGTTAGTGACAAAAGGGAAACCAGAATGTTTGAAGTAAAATGTTTGTTATTCTTAAAATGTTTCTATAATCTTAGAGGAAATTATTTTTTTGTTTGATTATATATGGAAAGAATAAATGCATATTTATGGATCCTAGCCTTTAAATTAATCATCTTATGACTAGGATAAATGAAGCATGCAAATCATGCATCAAAGTTGTGAAATGGCCTGCTAATACAATAAAAAGAAAGTTTTCAAAAGTTTATCAGTGGGGTGTGCGAGTGCCAAAGATGCTTCTTGCCTGGGATGTTGTTTAATCTTAGGCCGGTCCTAGTTCTAAGAATAACCTCCAGTGCCTTCAGTGTCACTACGTAAGTTCAGACTAACTGATGCTCTATTCTACTGCATCTGCGGTTTGTGGTGTTTCCAGTTGTTACAAGGGAAATGCAAAGCCTTGAATAGAAATTGTGAGTTAAAAGGCCTTTATTTTCCAAATGACATCTGTTCTTTGGCTCCCCCTATTGTAAAAATTTCCTGTGGCTAAATCAGTCTTCAACATGACCAATCCAGCAGGCAGAGCAGTCCATGCAATGGAGAAAATCAATACATTTGTTGTAAATGATTTGCCCAATAATTATGTTATAAATAGTGCAATGCAAAGGAGCATTGACAGGCTGCCCATGTGTTGCAAACAGGTAGCTAAGCACGTAGCAAATCCCTTATGAAATGACTGTAAAGGAAAAATCTTCCAGCTGCCATTTGTTTCTGGTGGGAACCATTTTAGTCTTCACTTTAGAGAAGTTATTTGCCATGTTTCATTTCTGAAAAATAATGTGAAATAACTCTCTGACTCTTACATTCTTCATGTATTTATACTCGCAAGAGGAAGCGGCTTTCCAGGGCCCGAGTCTCCAATGCTTGCAGTTCGAGTCATCAGTCATATGTGTGCAAAGCATTTAGATGGCTGTTAAACTGGGGGCAGAATTTTTCGCACTCACTTTGCATAGGCATAAATAATGGCAACAGCTGTGAGGCACTGAAGACTTGTGGCCATAATTTTTATACATGTTAAAGAAGAAAAATTATTCCAAGGAGCTTGAATAGAAAATTCAGCTAAGAGTGGCTGAGTTTTCTTTTTGGTAAATGACCAAGTTATAAATTCTGGGAAGTGCTGACTCAACCTTACTATAGTCACAACCCACCCTGCTATAATTCTGAAAGAAGAGAATAGATTGCTCTCAGCAAATGACTACATTTGTCAATTTTAAGAGCAATTCTCTTGATGCTTTAGCTGTATTTACACTTGTTTCAATACACTTCAGAGTTTTGTTACTGAATGTCAAGGGCACCTCAGGTATTAACCAGAATTACTAACTTGTTCCCATACCATCTATTGTAATGGGATTGCATTTGCTGAAAGGGACTGTTGTTAAACAACCAAGCATCATTATGATCAGACCTGGGCTCATTCTGATTTCACAATGGGCAATAAATTGGAAGGAACCTACTGAAGGAAATAGTCTCAGCAATGTAAAAGTGGTGTAATTGGCATGGAAATCAGGCCCCGTTGGTGGAAACTGTGAAAGCACAGTGCAAGCCAGCTATCGACCTCTCTGATCTCTGTCTACAGTCAACACAGCTTTGTGCATTGGGACTGGGCGTTTCAGAGAAGCCTAAGGATCCCACAACAGCAGCGTTCTGTGTCCACTCTTAGCTTCCTGGTCGTAATTGGAAGTTCTGCTTCTAATCATCTAAACTATGAATGAACTGAGTAATTTAGGGGTCATGGCTCCATGGATGGCTTTCAAACATAGGGACTGCATGCCCAATGAGAAAGTCTTGAAGGCCAAAATTCAAGCAGCTTCAGCTGTAGGCCATGGGTTGTGGAAGAGGCTTCAGAAAAACGGAATAGAGTAGAAGCTAGTCTAAGCACTGTTAAAGCCTTTCCAGAGAATCACAGCGTAGCTAACAGAAGCTAACACTTGGAAGGATGGTGGGTGGGTAGGTACGAGGGAGGGGAGGGAAGAGACGAGAAGATGAAAGAACAATGCCAGTACTTGAAAGTGATCCAAGCTGATTAAAAAAAAAACCAAAACCTAAATGAGGGAGAGCAGAACTCGCTTTGGATTTTATTCTTGGAATGCTCTTAATCTGCTATGTGGCTGATTGTTAGGAATTGTAGGACATTTAAATCCAGTGATTTAATGGGGAGAAGTAGATTGTTCAGCACCTCTGAAAATCAGACCTCTTTATTTAGGAACTTAGTTAGGATTTCAAGGGCTAATTTTAGGTGCCCCTGTTTCTCCTGTCTGGCAGCATCATAATCTGAAACTTTTCAACATTCCCTGTTACCTTTGGATAGTCAACCTTTTACAGTACTGTAGGGCAGTTTGCAAAAGACAAAACAGCCATTTTTGCAAATAGTTTTTATCTGGATAACTTAAGAATCGGTTCCATAATAAAAGGGCAGAACCCCTTCAGAAATGAAACATTTACAGACTCCATAATGACAAGATGTATAACTGGGACATGAAGCCCTCAGATCCCTCATTAGGATGTTTCCCCACAAGCACTTAGGTGAATTGAGCCAAGAAGCTGCTCGTTTTTCAGATCAGGTAAAACATGACCATGATTAGCCTCATTCTGGTCTTTGGAACAAACGGCGAACTCTGATTCTTCGTCTTTAACTGAGCTAACAGGATTTCATTTGCCCCCAAAGTGTGAACAGCATTTTATATAATATTCATTTTATAGTTGTCTCATGCCAGAGATTAAATCCTGGCTGATGAATGAACCAGTCCAATCTAAATGTAATAGCTCACCATTAAATCTTTAAACTGGCAAGAGTCCTACAGCACACACTCAGTGACACTGAAAAGCTGTAATCACAACCTTTCTACCCTATCACAATAATTCCAGTCTTCCTATGCCTTATAAAGACTAAACAGTTGCATCATTGTATACTAATGTACCATATTATTGCTCGTTCATTCCAACATACACAGCCCCCTTTTAGTTATAATCAACTGAAAATAAAAAATGTTTTAATTCTATAAATGTCAATTGCTTCCATATCGCTTCCTGTTTGCAAAGCATAAGCAAAGGATGCCAAATTGATGCTAATATACAGTGTGTTAGCTTCTGAAATAAATTCTTATTTATTTGATGTTGGGCTAGAGAACCTTTCTTGCAGTCTTGCTTCTGGATCTTTAAAGGAAACAAAAAAAGGTGATAGCTAACCCTTCCTTCCCACTCAGCAGAAAAAGAAGCAATTAGCTAAGCTCGCTGACAATACAAAGGCAAGTCAGACAGGCATAGCATTTATATCACTATTTCATATACAAAATCCAGACTCTGATACGCCATGGTTCAGATCCTCATTTGTGCAGACTGGCATAGCTCCAGTGACTTCAATGGAGTTAGCTGGTGTTAACTGGCAGGAGGATCTGGCTTTGTGTCACGTGTAGCATGGTCAGCGCTGGGTGGGATGTCGCCTCACTGTCAGCAGCAATTTAATCCTCACCAATTTAGAATGTGAATTCCCTGCTATAAAGATGACAAAATGAAAATGTAAAGGGGCACAGAGGGGAAAGAGCAAAGCTTATTAAGAGAAGCAATGATGAGGAAAAGAGCAAAGTGCATGGAAAATGCCAGGAAAATTTATATTCAATGCTACAGATTATGGATTTTTATCCACAAAAAGAAGTTTAAACAGTCCTTAAGTATTAAGCATGCTACAATAATAAAAATTATGAGGCTGATGTTGTCATCCACTTGATGCAAAGAACATGAAAACTGGGAAGAATTTCTAATGAAGGTGTAACACTACCAGGATTTGTCCTCATTGTCTATGCAATGTAAGGCAAATGTATTCTTCAGTAGGCTACACAATCCTGGATTGGAATATAGAGGCAAGACTTTTTTCTGTGGAAATGTTGAAAGTTGCCAAAAGAAAAAAACAGCAAAAGGACCAAAGAGCTCAGATTGAGTCCCTTGGTACCTACCAACATCATGATATTAACATCAGTTCTTGTTTGCTGTACCTCTCTCATCACTAGAGAGGAGATGGATTCTCCATCACTTGCAGTCTTTGCCAGTGAGTGTCTTTCTTAAAATTACCTCAAACAACGTGGTGGACTTTATACCAAAATTATTGAGTGAGGTTTTCTGAGCCATTATGGATGAAGTCAGAGAAGATCATCATAATGGTCCCTTAAAACCCATGAATCTATGTACAGTTACATGCTAAATCTAATAGAAGTCAAAATCTTTCCCATCACACCATGCATCAGAGAGGGTAGGGGAAGGAATTCTGCCCTTCTTTCAGGCTACATGACAGTAGCAGAGGAGCAGATGATGATGTCCTTACTTGGCCAGTGGCTGGTCAATTCACATAGCAGAAGATCCAATTGCTTCAATTAAACAAAGAAAGGAGGAAGCTGTTGGATGATACTTTGCTGGAACTATTTGTGGTAGATGTCTCCATAAGTAAGGGACCTTAGATAGAAAAATATCATAATCTTTTAGACTAAGAACATCAAATGTCATGGGTTAAGATAGAATGTAGCCTCATTCTAACACCCAACACACCCTCTCCTTGTGGGATGCTCTCAGACCTAACTGGAAGAAGGGGTGGGGTAGGGATGGATGCTTATCTACTGGATTTTTTCCTACCTGCAAATGCTAAGTTGCAATGCTTAGTTTTGTCTTATTCCCCATTTAGTTCTTTCTTGTATGACTAGCAATGTTGTCGGAGCTTTTTCTCCAACTCTTAGAACTAATATGATCCTGGACAGAAGCTCATTCTCTCAGCAGCACTTTGCCCTAATTTTTTGGGCCAAATTCTACCTAGCACACATCCACAGGTATGTGTGCCTGTGCGTGAGAGAGGGAGAGAGAGAGAAACCTACTGACTTCATACAATCATGATTTGAGGACTTAAATAACTCAGTTGTAGGTTAGAAGCTTAATGAGGGAGTGGGTGGGTAAGATCTAGATGATCATACTGGTCCCTTCTGATCTTAGAGTCTAGAAGATCATGTATGTAAGGGCACACATGATTCTTAAGCCTCAAATCTGCTTTCATTCAAATCAACTTTCTTTCACTCCACTGGGTACCAGATTGGGACCCAATGTGCTATCAGAGACCCTGGGGTTTAGAAATGGAATTGCCGGTGGCTAAAAAACAGTCTGTTTAAGTGGGCAGGGGCTGTCTGAAAAGTCCCCTCGTTCTGAATAAATCAGGAAATTATTAAATGACATCTCAAAGGCACAAGGGAAATTTTTAATATCGGATACCCATGCTATTGTTAAGCATTTGGGATTTAAAATATTACAAGCCTGCTATTTTTAGTGCAGTGCAACCTCTTGTCATTATTCATTTAGATGGCTTATCAGAATTAATAAATAACAGCAACGGTTACTGCTCCAATTAGATCTGTCTCTGTTTCCATGGCATCCAGTCTGTTGTCTCCAATAGTCTTGCCAGGATTTGTACTGGGACTCCGGGACAGCAACATTTCTTGTAAGGCTTTGAGAGAATTATCCCCTGGCAATTTCAACTCTATGGCTTCCATGAAATCCTGGCATAAAAGGATTTGTCTGAGATGTGTTAAGGCTATTTTTATATATTTTTACTGCTGTCTATTTTTAGAAGCACTGTCTTTTTTTTTAAAAAAAAAATTGACTGTCTCTCCTTTTAAATACTCTGTGGCTGGACAGGTCTGACAATTGGGCACTTTTAGGATGCTTCAGTGGCTTTGGGTACTTTATCCCATAAGAGCAACAAATGACTTTGACATCACCAGTGGGGAGAGTTGTGCTGATTTATATGTATAGTCAATTTATTCTGCCTACTGTTGCAGTTTGATAGTAAAAATGCTTGAGATCAAATAACCAAGCTCAGCCAATTTATTGCCTTCAGACAGTGGTATGGTACAGGAAAGGAAGACTTAAAGGATCATCAATCCTGCCGGGAAGCAGGTTCTCACAGTGTGTTCAATTCACCTTACCCAGAAGGTCCGTCTCTAAAAAATGCTCCCAAGACCACTTATATTTACAAGCAGGGCTGGATTAAGGGGCCTCAGGGCCCTGGGCTGCCCAACACTACGGGTCTTGTCCGATTGTGGTCCTGGATCCTCACTATGAAAGCCTGCGGGCAGGCTGGTGCTGGGCAGGACGTAGGGCCAAAGGCCACTCTGCACAGTACTCCTGCCCCAGCCCAAGTCTGGCTGGTTGCCCCCATGGGGGTCCTGGATGGCTGCACTCGAGGCTGCACCACATGCCAGGAAACCCCACCTCCAGAGCAAAGCAAACATGCACCAGCTCATCTTGCCTCTGGGGGCAAACCAGCCTGCCTGGAGTTTAGCAAGAGTGCTGCAGAGCCTGGCTTCTGGTCCCAGGGACCTGCCCCTGCAGGGCCCTCCCAGCATCCGCCGGGACCTGCTGGTGCTGTGCCAGGCTGAGTGAAGCGGCAGGGGCCAGATCAGTTGGGCGCCTTAGGGGACGGAGCCCAGGACTCCCGTTTTGGCTGGGGCCCAGGGCTTAGCCCGTATAGCCCCTGTATTGGTCTGACCCTGTTTATGAATGGATTGCTTGCAAATTAGACAACACTTGGTACATCAGCTACAGTCCAACCCACCAGTTTGTATCAGCTCCCTAACTTGTTTTGTACCTTTCTCAGCTTTGTTTGGAATATGAGCTTTCTAGGTACTTGTCCCATGACAGTACAGAGGGACGCTGTTCGTGTAGTTTGCCTTTGACATTTTTCCAGTCCATTTATGCCAAATAGTGAGTTGCTCCCTTCTAAAGGATAGTGGGATATGTTAGTGAATGAAAGTGAAAAGCACCATGGGAAAAATGGTATCATTCAGTTGGCTAATCATCCAGCATTCACGCCTACGGTGTGCCTAATACACGTTAATGTGATGTAAGTAATACACACAACACAGATTGTGACCAACGGTCCAGATGCCACCTCTTAGGAACACGGCAGAATCCTGGTGGAATAAAATGAGCTCCAGTGACATATGGATGTCTGTTACTGCAATTTCACCACCCGAGGATCCACAAGGGATTTTTGAAAGCAGCTGCCCTGGAGCATTTTCACGCATCCTAGGACACAACAATATAATCATTTTTGGCTAAAAGTACAGGGATGCTTTGGAGTTCTGTGGCACGTAAAGACTAACAAATGTATTTATTGCATGAGCTTTTGTGAGAGAAAAATCCCACTTTGTTTTCAAAGCATCTGATGAAGTGGGATTTTTCTCCCAAGAAAGTTCATGCAATAAATACATTTGTTAGTCTCTAAGTGCCACAGGGCTCCTTGTTTGTTTTACTGACCCAGACTAACACAGCTACCCTTTTGGGTCTTGGCAGTGATGCTTTGGGTTATCTAAGATCAAGAGGAAAATTGCTGCCCATAAACACTGGGTCCAGTGAAGGAATAACTGGTGAAATTCTTTGGCATGTCTTTTACAGTAGGTCAGATTACATGATCTAATGGCCCCTTCTAGGCTGAAGTCCGTGAATCTATGAATGAAAGTGATGGTTGTGATCACAACTTACGAGTCACATGGTGTATGTAGCACAGGAACGTGTCAAGATCGCTTATAACAAGACAGAGGGGAAGAAATGCTCCTTGTACTGTAATGAGTGAATTTTTCCCACAGTGTCTGAATTAATAGCATTCACTGCTAAATCATTCCACTCCTGTTTCTCATCGACCATTATAGAATCTAAGAATAAGGCTTTCAATAATTTTTTAATTTCTAATGTTAATTTGAAATATAAAACCATTTGCCTTTTCCCCTCTGGTTAGCACTAATTTCTTTTGACTTTATTTGCTTCCTACTGTACAAAAAGCGGGATCTGTAGCAATTTTAAAATCAGTTTTTAGGTAATGGGCCTAACCTAAACCCATGGTGATTTATGATGATTAAGGACTAGTTCTGACAGTTTCTTTATTCTCAAAAGAGGGCATGATGTGGGTGCTGTTAAGTTTATTTCCTGTATCTTTCTTTTTCTAGTTTTTCAGAAAACTTTAAAATAGTGCCAGCCAGATCATGAATTGGCGTAAATTGGCATCTTCTCCACAGACTTCAGAGGCGCTATACTAATTTACACCACTTGAGGATTTGACCTTGTACCATTTATCCTCTTGTTCTGCAGTTGACGTGAAAGCTGATTTTTGTCCAAACAGTAATCTAAATATGTGTTTTAAAATGGGAAATAGCATGAGTGATTACTCCTAGGCCAGTAATTGATTCATTCTTATATAGACAAGGCAACTCTGTTGGTGCAGAGGCAAATGGTGCATGTTCTTATTTGCACCATCTGGTGGTGCATTGGTGCACTCTAGTCACACAAGAGTACCAGTTGCTGGAGAATGGAATATGCTGAATGCACATATGGTACTTCCTCCACTCACTGCATTGTGGGGACACAGGAGTGAGGCAACTCCGCGTGGGTTAATATAGTAAACAAATTCTTTCTTCTTGGGCTTTTTGCACAGAAAAGATAGATATGTACATATTACACTAGGCAGAATGAAGTGTCTTGTTCCTTGCAAGATGCCCCATGTACAATGTTGCCTTGAATTGGAGTTTTAAAATGTTCCCGTGGTTTGTTTTGGTGACTTTTTCAGTAGCAGCAGGGGCCCAAGATGTCTCCTGTGGCCCTTGCTCCAGCAGGCAAGTTGGTTTCCAGGGTTTATTGTTCCTCTGTCTCCATGCCCACCTTTCTCTGGGCCTGATGCATTCAAGATTGACCACTGCAGCAGGAAAATGAGTGTGTTTGATCAGACAATGTGTAAATACCTTTTTTCCCCCTGTGGTTCTTAACTGCATTGGCTGACCTTGCAATCTGCATTCCTGCCAAAGTTACGCTGATGTCAGTGACTGTTTGACAAGGCTGCAGTGTCAGGCCCTGTTTTCTGCCTAGGCCACTCATTTTCTTTCCTCTTCAGTATTATTCCACTTTTGTATCTCACATGTGGATGCCCCATGCAAGAGTCTGAGGAGAGAGCAGAACTCCTGTGTTAGAGCCTCCTTGCCTCTGTTTCCCATGCCCCAGCAGGCTGTAGTCCACAGGTGAGGAAGTAGGGAGAAGAAAGTGTGGGCTCACATCCCATGGCTGGCAGGGATGAGATCTAATATTCATTCCTCTATGAAGAGAGGTAGCACAGTACCACCACTGCCAGCGAGAGGAGTGGCTGTGCAGGCCCTAGATGCAAAGTGTCGCTGAAACTAGATTCCCAAACCACTGGAACTCGTACTCTCTTTTTCTATAGGTGTAGGCAAATTCATGTGAACAGCTTTTTAACTGATGCCTTCCTGAAATGGAACCCTCCCCGGTCTGGAGAGGAAATTAAAAATATTGCATCTGCCTCTCTTCAGCAAGGCCTTCTGGCCCCACCCACATTGGAGTATTTTAGATTTGGAAATAACCCCAAATTCCCTTCCCACAGCAGCAGAGCTGAGCATTGTGAGAATCCAGAAGAAGCTATCCCATAATGCATCCATAGCCCCTTCGTGGCTTCATCAAAACTGTTCTGTGCAAAAACCAGGCTTGCCTAGTGAATGCAATAAAGTAGTGCGAGTGAAAATTTCAAAAGGATCAGTAATATGATGCATTCAGCATCCCTGAAAAAATTCTCTTCGTGAGAACTGTACAAAGGTAGGAGCAGATCTGGTTTATTCTTGTGTTTTCTGTAGTATTTATCAAATCTTCTTGAAACCAAGACCAACTTGTCATGTCCCCAGAGGCAACACATTGGGAGAGACAATTTCATATTTTACTTCTTAGGCTGATTAGAAGTTCTGTGAGCTGAAACTAAACAGAGGTACTTCCAGGTGGAATTTTCAAAGTTACTTTTGAAATTGGGATTTTGATTCCTCAATTACTTAAATGCTTTTGAAACATTTTTACATTTAATATTGGCATTTATGGGACAGAGCCCTGATCTGTACTCTTACCACAAAGGTTTTTCCCAGGATGAAATGTAGTTTTTTCTGTTCACCCAAAGTTTACAGGTATAGGTGCACATAGGGCAGCACAGATATTAGCAGAATGATTTTCAGTGCCTATACAGATCTGAGGATGTATAATCCCCCTCAGAGCTCAGGGAACGGGATTTACTGTGACATTTTTGCAGATGGTGGTCGTGTATTGAGCAGCCCTCGCATTTACAGTAAGGGAACCTTGGAGTGAGTGTGGCTACGAAGGCAACCGCAGCCGGGCACGCCGCAACCTGGAATGTAGCTATTCCTGGTTCTTCATCCTAGCGTGCTTAAATGTCACTGTCTCTCTCCTGGCCCACTGTGGAGAAGAGGTCTGCGGGGTTGGGTGTGTGGGAGAGCAAGCTGGCTGTGTGCTTACCTCAGTTCCTGTCCTGCAGCACTGAGCCTGCTCCAGCCCATTGGTTTGCTCCACTAGCTGATTTCCTGGGGCAAGCTCCTCCAGGGTGTGTGTGTGTGTGTGTGTGTGTGTGTGTGTGTGTGTGCACGTGCATGCACATGCGCATGCTAGCTATCTGACTGCCCCAGAAAGCAAGGAGAGAGGGGGCTGCTGGGTGGACCACAGGAGACCTGAACCGTGGAAGGTGTTGGTGTAGCCAGGACCTGCAGACATTCGAGATGATCTTACAGAATCGTAGAACTGGAAGGGGCCATGAGTGGCCATCAAGTCCAGTTCCCTGCACTCATGCGTCTTGTGGATAGATGAACTCGGGGGCTGGGGTGGTGGAAAGACCCTGGGTTGGAGCAGTGGCGATGGTGCTGGAAGGGTGGCTGAAGTAAAGCAGGAGACTGACAGGCTCATGTTGCCGCCACCTCTGTGCTGTAGGGAATCTGGCTGCTTGTTGTCCTACTTCTGGGCAGCTCAGCGTCAAGTGGCCTTGGTGGTCACCCGTGGAGCTGGGCTGTGCACAAAGTGGCCGGTCACTTGGAGCTGGCGAGCCTGAGTCCTCTCTGGCCCCAGCTACCCGCCTATGCCTGGGCTCAATCCCCGCGTGAGGTAAATCTGCTGTGCTCTGTTGGAATCAATGGGCTACCTCTGTGCGTGGAGAATCTGGCCCTTTAAGCCAAACCTGCCAATCCCTGCAACTTTTCCAGCTCTTCACAAGTTGACATTGTCGTCATTTTGCTCCCAACTGAGGAATGGAAAACAAACCTTCATGGCTGAAAACAGATTCTTTCCCATCCGTTTCCCTATGCTGGTGAGTGTTTGACTTCTCGTCTCTGCTAGTAGGCTGCCACCATGTTCTTTGCCCAGGCCAAACTTTGTAATGCAATGGGATGTACCTTCCTTCAGCCGCCAGGGATGGAGCCTCCAACCTTAACAGAACAAATGTCATGTGTTGGGAACTGTCCATGGTTTTGGTGCTGGGATTTGGGAGACAGGTTCAACTCCCTACTCTGTTGCAAACTTCCTTGAGGAAATAATTTCAGGCTAGATTTTTAGCACCTGGCTAATGCTGATTTCAAAGGGAGAAAAGTGTCTAAATACAGTTTTTAAAATGTAGCTATTAGTTGCTCTGAGCCTCAGTTTCCATCTGTAAACTGGGATAATATTTCCACCTCCTCCCAAGGGTGGGCACACATACTTAAGACAGACCTGGTGTCATTTATCCACTTGTGGCAGGAGAATGTGTTTGTACATAAATTTTTGTCATGCCCCATTCATTATTTTTGCTTATCTTTTCTCTATCTGCATCAGGAAGCTTATATTTCTTTTGCTAACTACAACACAAATGGGTTGTAAACAGATGGGGTGTGCCCCAAAGAGTTTCCAGTCCAGTTTAGTGACAAGACACAACAGGTGGATGCACTAAAGAAAGGGGGACATTGAAACAATAGCAAATGCTCTAGCATGGCCCGCAGTGTAGCTCACCATCTGCCTAGCCATTAACAAAGAAAAGATGTTTGTTTCCTGAGCGTGCATAATCTGCGGCACCTCCCTTTCCATTTCCAAAAATATCATTCTTTTCTCAGTTGCACACTAGCTCGTGTTTAATACCAGTGCTGTGTTATAAATACCAAGATTGTCCCAGCAGTCAGTGCCTAATATTTCATGTACTGTATGCAGAAGAGGTGAAAAACAGTAGTCACATGATATAAACCATGGCCATAAATGTGTCTGGGAATTAAGAGTTTGTGTCTGTCGGACTTAATACACTGAGGTTGAGGGGCACCTAGGGAGTGGACCTGAAATACAGCAAATCAATAATATAAACTCTGAGCTTTGTGGGCTAAGAATAAACACCAATCATAGAAGAGGCATGAGCTGCACAGTCAAATGAACCTGGGCAAGAGACACGGGGGAAAAATACCGGCAGTGTTTAAGGTAATATGTGGCTTTCATAGTGGCTTTAACAGATTTCTTCTCCGTTGTTACGAGACTCACACGAAGCTCTGAGTAGCCAGAACAGGTGATGTTTGAAAATGATCATTTTAAAGAGATGTGTAATAGTGAGAGAAATCAAGGCTAACTAAGTGAAAAAATGTCCAAGGGCCATTGTCCCCAGTAATTATTGGATCAAAAAGGTGTGATCAGGAATAGCCTTAATTTGCTCTTGGTGCTTATTTTTCAGAACTTTTGATAAGCATCACTTCTGCTGATGGAGTTTTACAAGCACCATCACGCCCCACTGTCTGACAACGCCCCAGTGGAATCAATGGCGATCTTTCCATTGGGTTCAGTGGGAGCTGGAGCAGACCCAGTAAGTTGCAGACAGCATTACAGTCTATGTAAGGTTTTGGCAGCTTCCAGGAGGACACAGTGCATTATACTAGTGATGCTCTAGTTATGGTTGAGAAAGCAATTTCATTACACAGCCCTATTTTTAGACGCTTATAACTCAAAAACATTACGCTTTGGGCTGAAATTTATCACACTTGTTCTCAGCTCAAAGGTGATGTATAAGGTTTGGCTTATGCCCAGATATCCCAAAAGCAGCTGCTTGGCATGTTGCCAAACTGTGGCTTTCACCAGTGAAGGATTTTATGTTCTGACAGTTTAAAAACATCTCAATCAGATGCTGCATGTGCCCAGCATGTGGGTTGCAAATTCAGAAATTTGTTTCTAAACTCCATTTATTTAGTCATCTCCAGGACACACTTTCTCTTGAAGAGTGATCCATGGGTTCATTAGAAACATCACCATCTACTCCATGCATAGCTCACCCATAGCTCTGCAGAACGGTACTTGGTCCTGCCATGAGTGCAGGGGACTGGACTCGCTGACCTCTCATAGTCCCTTCCAGTTCTGTGATTCTATAATCAGGAAGTGCACAACCTGAAATGAAATTTCTTGTGTTTATTTCTAGGACTGTACTTCCAAATGAATGCAGCTGTTAAGCACAGAGCTGTCTTCAGCCAGGATGGGGTGTCCTGGGGTAAGCCCTTCCTGCCGCCCCCTGGTAGGGAAGGGGCATGAGTAGGGGGGGTGCCTCTGCAATCTCCTCAGTGCTCAATATCAGCAACACCACACGGCCTTCTCGTCAGGGCAGCACAGCCTAGTGGCTACAGAGTCAATACACAGTCTGTGAGCAGCCCTCGGGTCAGGGCAGCATAGCCTAATGGCCACAGGGTTAACAATACAGAGTCTATCAGCAGCCCTTGGGTCAGGGCAATATGGTCTAATGGCCACAGAGTCAATACACAACCTATAAGCAGTCCTCGGGTCTGGGCAGTGCAGCCTAGTGGTCACAGAGTCAATACACAGTGCCCAGGTAGGGGGGGCTCAGGCCCTCCTGCTCCACTGAGCCCCAGTCCAGGGTGCTATCAATGCTGGGGGTTAGGGGGATTACAGCATATCATTAGCAGGGGTCCTCACCAAAACACACTGAGTGGTTCTCACACTACCCCCAGGTCTATCCTTCGGGCTACTTCCTAGCTGGGCTGGGAATAAGTTCTTGCTGGGCGTTGGTCTGTCTTCCTCCTCCTTGGGACAGCTGTTGTCAGCTTCCCTGCAGGTCCTGGGCATCAGCCTCAGGGCAGTCGTTGTGGGGCAGCTGCTCCTTGTGTCTCCGGCGGTTTGGGGCTGATGCAGCTCCTGGGCTGGAGCTTACAGCACGCGTTCTCCCTCTTCACTGGTCTGCCCAGTTTGAGCTGAGCTGCTCCCTTTTATGCAGGGGCAGCAGTCTGAGCATGCCCAGCAGGGCTCAAGAGACAGAGCTTCTGCTGCCCATGGTGTTTGCTGGGCTTCTGCGGTGCAGGGTAGGTCCACCCCGTCACACAGGGAAAAACGTTCTGCCTGGGAATGTTGAAATGACGGAGGAAAACATTGTGCATGCTGTGGGGTTTTGTTTTTCTCGCTCTTCTGAGTACCCAAATGCAGAACAGGTGGCTAAAATGAATGGATGGGATTGATGGACCCCCTTTAAACCAGGCCTCGACAAATGTTTGTTTCTAGTTGCCATGGTGACCCGTTTTAGGAGCCTGTCGCCTGGCTCTGCTGCAGAAATGGAGGAGCGCCCTCTGGTGACTAAAAGTAAAAGTGCTGGTGCCTAGCTGTGAACCACTTTCATCCATCCTTGCTTTAAACATCATTGTGATTGAACTGCTGAATTACTGCTTAATAAGATGAAGGAGAATCATACTTTTTTCCAAGGAATCTGAAGGTTCCCCACATGGTTGTGAAACTAGCAATTGTCTGAAGAGGAGCATGCTTGGATGACTGGGAAATTAGTGATGCAGGAACTTTTTTTTCCAAATGAAAGACTGAATAAGGGGCTCAGCTCTTTGGGGCTAATAAAGGTAGGTTTGTACTGCAGTGGGTATAGATGCAACCAAGGTAGCTTTGCTCTAACTGTCTCACCTAGCAATAAATGCAAAGGAAGGACAGCCCAGGCTAACCACTTATGCACATACACCCAGGAGCCTGGATGGGCTGCTACAACTTTGCCGTGATTGTTTAAGCAAACAACATCTGAGGTAGGCTGGGTAGGGCTATATGTGCATCGGTCACACCTCTGCTTGCAGTGTAGACTACCTGAAATCACTTTGGGAGGAGGGATCTACCAGCCCTAAGTGGTACCATTATTTTAGGAGTCCTGAGTGAAATAGGGAAACGTGCTCTTTTAGAAGTAGTGCTAGTTGGAAAAGATGTCACCTTAGCTTTCTTGGCAGCTGTCAGGACAGATGAGCTTGTATTGCTCTCCACACAGAGGGGAGTAGTTTAACTTTGGAATGGCCTTTTTAACATGCAGTTTGCAGCAGGTCTTCATTTAGCAGCCTGCAGTGAATGGAAAAGGGCAGTGTGGGTAGGTCTCAAACTAAAGCTAATCTGTGCTAAACAGCTGTGTGCACGAGAATAGCCCCATGCATGAACAAAGCTCCGTTCATTCAAGAATTTATGCTTTACAAAGGTTACCCTGGGAGGGTAGGCAGAGGTGGCTTTTGGGGTGGGCAAAGCAGGCTCCCGCCTACAGCCCTGAGCAGTAAGGGGCACATCCCTAACTCAGCGACAAGCAGGGACAGTCACCTGCTTCGCTTACCCTAAAAGTTGCCTCTGCCTCGGTCAGCAGCAGGAGGAAAAGCTGACGGGGTGGAGTGGGGATGGCTGGGACCGGAGCTGGGGCTGCAGGGAGGTGTGGGGCCAGCAACAGTCAGGTGGGGTCATCGGGGGGCTGGTAGCAGGGAGCTGGGGTGAGTGGCAGGGAACTGGGGTGACATGGGGGGGCATGGCGGGGCTGACAGTGGGGAGCTAGGATTCTGGGGAGGCTTTTGCAGGGGCTTATGGAGGCCCTGCAATGGCCCTTAGGTCCCCAGACAGCCTAAGGCTGCCTCTGAGAGTAGGACAACGGCGTCCCTTCTTTCAGCTGGATCCAAAGAGATAAAATGACCTGTCCGAGGGCACACAGCAAGTCTGACCGAGTTAGGACTAGTCCACAGCAGCCAGCAGAGTTCCTTCTCTGGAGGAAGTTATGGCAAAGGATTTTGCAAGGTCAGACACTAGGACCCATGCAGTGAATCTATGTTGTCTTCCAAGTACAGATTTACAGGTCTGCAGCACAGATGGCTTCGTGGTAGCCGAGGTTGCGAGGGGAGTACAAGTTTACTCCTTGTAGACTCTCCACTGAAAAGTGTCTTTGTGGTTTGAGAGCAGGTGGCGGTAAGAACTGGAGCATATGTGGCTACAGAGACACTGATATGCTTTCTGGGCAAAGCAAAGGGCGCTGTTCAGAAGCCAGTGAGCACAGCTGGGTATTTGTACAGAGAAGGCAACTTGTGCTGGCTTTAAAGAAAGGGCCTGAGGTGCAGGCAGCTGACACCAATTCCCTTACAGGCCTGGGGTCCCATCCGGAATAAGCAGAAATTCCCTTAGTTTTCTGCAGATTTTGCTCGCTTTCAGTTTCAGCTCAGAGGCCAAGAGCTGGATCTCATTTCTGAGCCTTGGGAAGAAAGCTAGTACCGATGGTGAGGGGAGGGAACCAGAGTGCGTGAGGGCTTGGCCACAACATAAGGCTGTGGATAAGACACACACGGAAGGTATAAAATACAGTGATTTTAATCACTCCACTCACCAGGGATGTGATGGTGCCTGGCCCTAGCAGAGGTAGATAGTTCCTACAAGGAACTTTCTACCTGTCTGTGCAAGGCCAGACTCGAGCATGAAGGAGCACAAGGACTGCTCCTTCCTACTGCCCCTGAGCCCCCATGTCCTCCTGAAGGAGAAAAGAGGCAGCATCCAGTAGAGTGGCCCAGATGTTCTTGAGGCAACAGGCACCCTGCCCCGATGCTCACAATCTAGTCTCTCAAACAGTAGATGCTTAATTCCTCTTCTGCTTAGATTGAAACTAAAGGTCTATCCCTTGTGTGATTCCTTTTTCTTATCCTGGTGTGGCCCGTGACCACTGTGATGGAGCAGAGAAACCTCACACCAGCACAGAAAGGACTTGTGACAGGGTGTCTGCCCCACCCTGGCTAGGAAGGAGTTAAGAGGGCCCTGGGAGCAGCAGCCAATGGGCAGGGGCTGTGAAGGAGCCAATCAGAGTCCAGAAGCCCAGTATAAAAGGGAATGGTGAGCAGTGTAGGGTCAGTATGTTCCAGGAGCTTGAAAGGAGGTGAGGGTTTTGCAGTGGCTGGCTGCTGGGACTGAGCTGAGCCAACGCCCCTGAAACAAAAGTGGCAGAAGTACTGGGGCTGTGAGAAAGTGGTCCAAGAAAAGTTGTCCAGGAGGTGATTAAAACAGACTGTGCAGAGGGTCCCTTGGCCAGGATCCAGAGCAGTGGGCAGGCCTGGGCCCCTACCCCAGACCACCATAGGAATGGCAATAAATTTCAGCTTCATTAAGATAAGTAGCTTAGTGAGAAGGGCAGAGCTCCCCAAAAGCAGGAGGAGGGGAGACACAAAGTGTGGCTTGGCTGGAGGGCTGGATCATAAAGACAAGGTGGTGGGTCCTGAGGGAAGTAAGGAGGACTTCTGGTGGACCCTGCAGGGTGATGGAGCACAGGCTGCAGATGGGGTGTTGGCATGAGCTAATTCCCCAGGAGACCAGCAGGAGGTACCTGTCCGGTGGTGAGAAGAGACCAGTTTATCACAGGTTAAGGAGGAGCTATGGTCACAGCTAGCCCTACTCATCTCTTCCTGTGGCCAATGCCTGGCCTGGAGTGGGAAGACAAGGAGGGACCCTGGCTCAACTCAGGGCTGACCAGCGAAAGAGTAGCTTTGCCTCTCTAAATGCAGGAGCTTCACTACAAACCAGGCATCCAGGACAGCCTCCAGGGGCAGAAGCGTTGCATCTTCGATAAAGGGAGATGGCGCACCCAGGAGTGAGTGAACTTTCCAAGCTGACTTTAAGGATTTTAAGAGGCTAGGCTTCTTAGCTCCTGCTTAGGGGACCTGAGGCTACAGCAGGACACCGCAAAAGGCCCACAAAGGCATAGGTGAGTCACTGTAGGCTGGTCTGTAGGAGGAAATAGCCCAGGTCAACAGACATAGACTCTCCTTTTGGGTCTTATCTGTTGAGTCCCACAGGGCTCTGGTAGAGCAGGAAAGCCCAGGTCCCCTCACCTCACACCCTGAAGGGCTGAATCCTCGATGTGGAATACCGATCCCAGGACTTTCTCCTTGAAGTCTGGTCAGCTCTCCCAGTTCAGGAGGCCCTTCAGTCCCCTTCCCAGGTTGGGACTTGTGCTTCAAATGGTCTCACCTTAAACAGGAATTCCTGGCTCGCCTCCTTTTCCCCAGAGCCAACCTTCCCCTGCTAGTTTCTGCCCAGCTACGAGTTCCCTTTGTCCGGCTCATTCCTAACTAGCTTGAAAAGGGAACTTTGCTCCACCCACTGATGGAACGTCTTTCTGATTATTCCATGTTCCTGGGACCACTTCCATTTTATCTGTACCTCCTAGATACTTGTCTATAGGTCCTTTGTAATTTTTACAGGACTGTGGCATGTTACAAGACTGAGCTGACCACAAGGGCACTGCATTGAAGGACAGACTACCCTTTCACATGTACTTTGGATTCAAAACAGACAGTTGGCTCTGTTGATCATAACTGAAAAAATATTTCACAATGAATAATTTATCTGATAAATTTAGCCACTTAAACTGTGGTTTCCTAGAGTTCATTTGTCATCTGAAAGAACAGCTGGGTAGGAGAGGGAGTGGGGAGAGTCAGAAAAATTTTTTTTTTGCAAAAATTTGCTTCCTTTTTTTAAAAATCGAAACAGCTTCAAAATTTTCCAACCAGAGCTAAAAGCAGCTGACTCTATTTTCTGCAAATGTGGTAGATTCTGGATTGGCTGTAAACAGATGTTTGTGGATACTTGATATTTATGCTGCGTTGTTTAATCATGACTGATCAAATCAAGTAGCATTGTTACTGTTCCCCAAATGGACAAGTACGCAGTTGCATCCAGTGTAAATTTTTGCACCATGCAAGCCCCCAATTTAAAATCTGATTTCTGTCATGAGTCATGCAGACAACTTTGAAATTCATGTCATTTTCCTATGCACAGTGATTGCATCCATGTTAACAGGAGGCAAACTCATGCATAATCATGGTTTGAAAATTTGTCAGGAGTTGCCCATTTGTCTAGGCTTGTATAAGTTTTCTGGACCCTCAGTGTGCAATGTTCTGAATTGATCTTTTTTCTTTCTCTTAACACGCTGAAGCACCACTGATATAAAAAAGGTTCTTGTGGCAGCTTTACAGGTGACGTTCCTTTTCTTGCCTTCTCTCTCAAATCTTGAGATATTTGTGGCTCAGGATGGGAGTCAAAATAACGTAGAACTCAACTTGTCATTTCAAAGTCAAAATCCAGGCAAAACTTGAGTTTTCACTGAGCTCTTCCCTTTGAATCTTTCTGAGAGTTTAAAAAAAAAAATTGTTCCTTGGTATTAATGTGTAGTCTGTCTATGACAGACACGGCCTCATGAAGCTCTGATGGCCTTGTGCATGAGAAAAAAGTTTGCACAGCTGCAGGTCATGTGAGTTAGCATCTGACGCCTAGCCAGCCACTGTTGGAGTCAAATATCTCTTTAGCTGCTGCAAGTGTAAAGTTGTTTACGGCTCAATTTGCAGAGGAATTTCGCATGCCTTCCCTTTGTTGTTTCAGCATTTTAGATGAAGCTCTCCTAGAAATTTTTGTAAATCCAAAATCAAAGCTGTGCCAAACAGAAGCCCCTTTCTCCTGAAGATGATCATTTCCAGCATTCTTGTGTGAGATAGTACAGTATATGTTCACAAACAATTAAAACTGTCATTTCCCATGATATCCTGGATATGATACAGGGTGCAGAGATGGTTATGAAACAAATTTAACTGTAATTGTTCCATACCTTCTAAATTAAATAAGTTACTTTTCCTATAGCAAAACCTTTATTTATATTTTTATTTTTTTAAAGCTTAAGTTGCCTCCTGGCCATAGGCCGACAATCTTCTATATAAGATAATGAAAGTATTAATGATCATCATGGTAGGAATTGCAGTAATTGAGAGCTAGCAAAAAGAGAGCTGCTTGTATTTATCCCATCCCATGGCAATGTAAATTACCAGAGCTCCAGTAAAGTCAGGGAAGCTCTGGAGATCTACACAACCACAGCTGAAGATGTGACTTACAGTAAATGGGTAGAAAATTCTGTATTTACTTCCTTTGATCATGGTTAAAAATGACCCAGTAAAATGAGAACAACTCTTAAACTATTTGTTTTCTGACTAAGAATGTAATTACTTAGATACTGAACACATTCTTCTTCCTTGTCTGTGATATTAAAACTCCCACTGCCCATCTCAGCAGAATATTTGGTCTTCTCTTATAACCTGAAATGCCAACTGTTTGCAAAAATTCAGATCAGGCATTCTGTGCCTGAGTCAAAGGCTGAGATAAGCAAAGACAAGAAGACTGCAGTAATTTTTTATTTTTTTCTTTAATCAGAGCCTCACCTGAGAAACCAGGAGGCTGATAATCCCTTCACTGATTGATCTCTGAAATATAGTATATTGCTTGATCATTAAACAGACTGTACCTGCCAAGTAACTTTAACAACAAACTTGTCTAGAAGCTGGGCAAAGAAACAATTAGTTTGCTGAAAGTAGATCTACCATCACAATAGCAAACCTTCCTCATTACAGACAGAAAAATCTTCTCTTTCACCTCTATGGCTAAAGTATTGAAGACTCAGCCCAGAGTTGTGCACCGATAATTAGTTGGTTAAAAACCTCCAGTTTATTAGTGCAAGACAAGGGAAAGGACACAGGTGTTCGTTCCTACCTCTTCTACATCTAGGTTTGGAGCACTCTGAATATTCACGTTAATGCTTTAAGGGCTGACTCCTGCCCCTAGTGGCATCAAACAGAGCGCTGGAGACAAGGGGATGGGTTTGACTGCCCAGAGACAATCCAAGGGTTCTGGAGTCACAAATGAGAGAGGAGAAGACACGCTCCCTGCCCCAGAAGACATAACAATCTCATTTGTCTTTCCTGCACAAGAAGTTGAAAGTAACACTCCCAGGAGCCCGTCATTAGGACTCCTTGGCTTGCCAGGAGAGTCACTGCAAAACACCATACAGCATAAAGGTGAGGAATGCTGTTTTAAATATCACACCCATATTACCTCCAGTATGCTGTGAACTGGCTGTGTGTTTATTCTTGTTGCTATTAGTTTATAAATGATGACCATTGTTTAATCACAGCTTTGCTGTATCGGTCTGTAACCACAATTGTAATTCCAGCTTGATTTGCAGCTGATAGGACAAGGCTCTTCAGTTTGGAACTTTTAATCAAAGAAGCTGAGGGTTGGAAGGGGCCTTAAGAGGTCATCTAGTAGTCCAATCCCTGCTGAAAGCAGGACCAACCCCAACTGAGCCATCCCAGCCCAGGCTTTGCAAAGCCAAGCCTTAAAAACCTCTAAGGATAGAGCTTTCACCACCTTGCTAGGTAATTGATTTCCAGTGCTTCACCACCCTCCTGCTGAGAGAGCTTTTCCTAGTACAGTATTCGGCTTAGACATCCACTGCAACTTCACACCATTGCTCCTTGTTGTGTCATCTACCGCTGCTGAGAACAGCCCATCTTCATCTCTCCTGAAACCTCCTTTCAGGTAGTTAAAGGCTGCTATCAAATCCTCCCCTCATGCTTCTCCTCTGCAGACTAAACAAGTCTAGTTCCCTCAGCCTCTCCTCATAGTCATGTGTTCCAGCCCCTAATCATTTTTCTTGCCCTCCACTGGTCTGTCTCCAATTTGTCCACAACCTCTCCATAGTGGCGGTGGGGAGGACAACAGGCCACAGTACTCCAAATGTGGTTTCACCTGTGCTGAATAGAGGGGAATAATCTTGTCCTTCAATCTGCTGGCAGTGCTTCTAAAATGCAGCCCAATATGCCATTAGCCCTCTTGGTAACAAGGGCTCACTTCTGGCTCATATCTAACTTCCTGTCCACTGTAACCCCCAGGTCCTTTTCTGCAGAAATGCTGCCTGGACAGTTGGTCCCCAGTCTGTAACGGTGCATGGATTCTGCCATCCTAGGTGTAGGACTCTGCACTTATTCTTGTTGAACTTCATCAGGTTTCATTGGCCCCAATCCTCCAATTTGTTCAGGTCACTCAGTATCTAGTCTTTACCCTCCAGGGTATCTAGCACTCCCCCCAGCTTAATGTCACCTGCAAACTCGCTGATGGTGTAACCCACCACATCATTAATGAAGGTGTTGAATAAAAGTAGCACTAACAATGACTGCTGGAGCAGTGTTTGTTATTAGATGCCAAGTAGACATTGAGCTGTTGATCATGATCTACTGAGCTTTCTATCCATCTTTGGCTGTGTTCACACAGCCTCCTTATTTCGAAACAATGGAGGTTGTTTCGAAATAAGGTTTCGGCTGTTCACACGACGCACGGTTGTTTCAGAACAACGGGAGCCGTTGTTCCGAAACAACCTCATTGTTTCGAAACAAGTTAAACCTAGTCTGTGGGTGAAACAACGTTGTTTTGCAATGATTGTTTCAAAACAACGCCATGCAAACGTGTTGTTTTGAAACAACGGTGGTTTCGAAACGACTTGTTTCGAAACAACTGTTGTCTAAACATGTTGTTTCAAAACGACGGTAAGTCGTTTAGAAATAACTGTTGTCCGGAATTGCTATTTCGATTCCGGCTTTTCTCCTTATTTCAAAGTGACTTTTTTGCTAATTTGAAATAAGTCACTTCGAAATAAGGTGTTATTTCGATACAAGTTGTTTCGGAACAACCGTATCGAAATAACCCCCTGTGTGTGAACACAGCCTTTCAGTCCATTCCTCCAATCCATATTTCTTTAATGTGCTGATAAGAATATTGTGGGAGACTGTGTCAAAGGCTTTGTTAGTATCACATTCACCGATCTCCTCATATCCACAGAACCAGTCATCTCATCACAGGAGGCAAGCAGGTTGCTCAGGTGCTCTCGGTGAATCCGTTGGCTGTTCCTGATCACTGTTTTCCCTTGCAAGGGCCTCAAAACGGATTCCTTGAGGACCTTCTCTGTGGTGCTTTTGCACTATCATAGCTAATATTTCAAACAATCTGGCCCCAAAAATGAGGTTAAAAAGGGCAGCCAGAGTCAAGACTGACAAAGACATGTGTCCTCAGGCCCAAGAACTCTACAGCTTTGTAGCTGATATCTTGTCAGTTCCCAGCAGCCCCCTTTAAGCACTTATTTATTGGTGCTATCAAATATGATCAAGCTGTTTATAGCCTGTTAACATACTATTGGAAAAGAAAGGGAAGGGGTGGAATGAAAAAAATAGCAATCTGGATTAACGTGCCTTTTATGGGTCTTGGTCTTTTATTTAAACAAAGATGTTAAATACATAGTACATTGAAAGGATAGATATTCGAGAGAGAACCAAACTAAATCTCTGTATCTAAACCCTCACAACATTTGGGAATAGATTCTGTTCTGGTCCATTCAGATTTTTATGGTGTACCTCATGTATCTGAGCACCCTTGCAGAAATGTAATAAGGAATATAACTTTGTCAGGATAAAAAATTAAGAGGATTTGGGCCCATCAGTAATAAGTACAGAATTGCTGCCTTGCTACCAGTTATTCTATAATTCTTATTTTAATTTATTCTGTTTGAGAAAGAGAAGAAATTCTCAAGATGGCAAAATCTTTGGAAAAGGGGGAGATAAAATATGTGGATTCTGCCATCAATAGTCACTTTACATCAGAATGATAATTTGTATTCGATCAGCCAGGTTGCTGTCCAGATAGGTAAACAATAAGAACATCGGTGAAACTACTGTGCAATAGCATTTTAATTCTGCATGACAGACCTGACTCACTGGTAACAGCCCCCCAGAAGTTAAGCATCAGCATCAGGAAGCCTCATGTAACTATGACGATGAATCAGACCCTGGAGAGGGCATTCATGTCCTCTCTGATACTGTGCGCAGCCCAAACATGAGCCTTCGAGACACAAGAGGAGAAACAGCTATTTACATTTCAAATCAAGTGTTATCTCCTTCCCAGTAGCCACAACATAGCACTGAGCTGGCAGAAAAAGCCCCTGTGGAAGTCAGGCAGCCATCAAAACATTGAATGAGCCAAAGTGACGAAATATGAGTCATTGTTTTGAAAAAACTTGCAAAAAGAGGCTGCAGGAATTTATCCCATTTCTCCGCAAATGTGGAAGCTTTAGGAAACAGTCATTTTGTACTCAAAACACTCAGTACACAAGAAGGCATTTATTTAATACATAAAGTTGCTATACATCACAACTTTGAAATGTCTTGTAGACTTATGACTAACTGCTCAGTGACAAAGGAATATTGTCAGCTACAGTGTGGCTGGGTAATCACAAGGAGACGTGTGGCACTTAAAGACTAACAGATTTATTTTTTGCATGAGCTTTCGTGGGAGAAAATCCCACTTTGTCAGATGCTTCAAAGATGGGTGAATTTACCATAGCATTTTTATTAACACATCCAAATGTTCATGCTAAACAATAGACCCTTAATAAATATTGAATAGTGACATCAATGCTGTTTCTAAACATAGAAACTTGGTTATTAGCACTAGATCCGCTAGGAAGTGAAGCTTGAATGTTAACGTACAGGAATGCACTTTAACCCACGGCATTCAAGAATCAAAAACACTATCTCTGCTTTCATTAGGACCTGATTTTCGTGTAGAATAGGAACATAAGAATGGCTGTACCGGGTTAGATCAATGATCCATCTAGCTCCATATCTTGTGTCTCAGTGGCCGTTGCCAGGTGCATCAGAGGGGACAACTATCAAGTGATCCATTCTCCATCGTTCAGCAGGCAACTGGCTTACATGGGTTTGGGGACCTGAGCTTTCCAAAAGGCAGCCTGGAGCATTGGTGGAAACCCCGTGTCCTAACAAACCAAGAGCTGCATTGTAATTAACATTGTGGTGGTGGTAACCTTGAGAGATTTCATGCGGAAAATAAGAAGAGACCTTTTCATTTCACTAGATGTAAAACAGAGTTATTAAGATGTATTTCATGTGTGATTTAAGAATATCTTTTTAAAAAGATATCAGGTAACATATTTGCACTGCTCATTTTGGTCCACTTACACCACACAAATAGTGACGTCATTTGGAGTAACCTGTAATTCAACACTGCATGTTGGTTGTGAACCCTCTGGGCTTGACCAAAGGCTACATAATCCTGTAACAAGCTCAGTTTAGTAGAGTTAGTGATGCAGATAAGACATGATTTTATCTGACTTCTTGAAGAGTGTAGAAATGTACTTCAGAAAGCATGGATAGCTTTGGGAAAAGGTATCATTTATCAATCACTACTCTAAGAGCAGCTGTGTCTCCCTTTCCACCCACCCTAACTCCCCTGGCTCAGCAGGACAGTCTGGCAACCTCATCTCTAGCGTCTTCCAGAGCTTCATATTGCCTTAGAAGATAACTGTCTAGATGGTTTTGAATCCTTAAATGTAAGTGGGCTGTTTCAATGGGAATTTCACCGACATAACTGAGAGCAAAATTGTGTCCCGGGAGAATTTTGTCCCAGCAAAATTGTCCCCAATATTGTCTGGTATTGGTAAACCACAGAAAATGGTGAAATGCTTCGTCACTGCATGAGTGCATCCTGGGACAGTTTTGTAAGGAGGAGATGTTGTTCACGTTAACAATTGTCATCCATTGTCTGAGCCACTTTCTTGGTGATTGCCTGTGCCTCAATATGTTTTTGTTCTTTGGTGACTTTTCTGTGCTCTTAAATACAAGACCAGGCATAGTGAGTTTAAAGGCAGTAAATATTTATGATATAAGAAATCTGTCCCTCTCAGGGATCAAAGCTATGTATACAATAAACCTATCATATTCAAGGGGACACCATCCCGAATATTAAGGGGCTAGAGCGTGGCTCCTAGACCCAAAGAAATGTAGGGCTGAAAGGCAATTCAAGAAGTCTGCAAGTCCAGTCACCTATGAAAAGGTAGGACTGAGTAAGACTTGACTGCTGCTGACAGGGCTTTGACTAACCTGTTGGTGTTCGCTGCCTGTATGAAAGAGCTTAGACTGAAGAAACAGTGGTGCTGAGTCTCAGAGATGCTGAACAACTGAAGTCAGTAGGAGTGGTGGTTCCACCACAACCCTGGAAATCAGACACTTTTAGTCTTGAACAAGGGTGTCAAAATCATTTTGCTAAGGTGGGCCAGATTTGACTTAAATGTACTTCAAGTGGGCTATATATACAATAAATCGAATTCCTGCAGAGGACTGGGTGTGTGAAACTGTGCTCTGCAATATCTCCCCTGCCACCCCTTGGGGGGAGAGCGTGGACTCGTGGAACGCAATGTCGCACACCCAGTCCTCCGTGATGTCCTGAGACCTGACACTCTCGTGTCATTGCGGAGTGCTGGGTATGTGAGATCACATTCTCTATTTCTCTCAGGGAGAGAATGTGGTCCCACGAAATGCGGTCGTGGGCCCAATGGAAGCGGATTGCGGACTGCATGTTTGACACCTCTGGTTTAATGCTTTTGCTTTTATTGAACTAGGCGCTATCCTTTCACTTCCAGATATGCAGCTCTTCTTGCAGAAGCCTGTTTGAAACTGAAACAGCTTGCAAAAATATTGTATGCCAGAAACAGAAAACATTATTTCTTCTAGCAGAAACATTACCCTGTCATGCTTAATATCAGTAAATAGATATGTTGGGATTTGCACCAAATGTCTTTTTTTGAAAAAAGAAGGCAATGTGAGAAGTTTTAGTCACACAAATGACCACATTTTCCCTTCTATTACCAATTAATTGTGCTCATGAATACATCAGTGATAGCATCCTTTTATAATAAAAATAACCATATGTTGAAATATAAATGCAATAAGATTCAGTAGCAAATACTGCATTGACTAAATCTTTAAAACAGAGCTGTCAATAAACCACCGTTAGGGCATCCAGTTAATGCAAAACAATTTCACTAGATTTTAAAAAGTAGTCACAATTAATCAGACTTTAAAAAAGATAAAGAAAAGAAATAGTGAACAATTCTGTTCACATTTAAGGGAGATAACTCTGCCTTCTTCTTATGTATAATCTCACCTGAAAGTGAGAAAAGGCTTTTGCATGGTACTGTTGTAGCCAGTGTTGCAAGGTGTTTATGGGCCAGATAAGCTAAACATTTGTATGTCCTTTCATGCTTCTACTTGTTGTAGGCTCTAAAGTTTTATGTTGTTTAGTCTGAGTGCAGTTATGTCTGAAAAAGTCTACATTTGCAAACTGAACTTTCACGATAAAGAGATTGCACTGACTACTGTTGCTTGTATGAGATGAATTGAAAAGTACTAGTTTTGTTTTTTTTGCCTTTCTTGCAGTGCAAACATTTGTAATCAAAAGTAATATAAAATGACTATTGTAAACTTTGTGTTCTGTGGTGTAATTGAAATCAAAATATTTGAAAATGTAGAACATACAAAAATTGACAAGTCCCAGAGGGGTAGCTGCGTTAGTCTAGTTCAGCAAAACAAACAAGGCATTTTTAAAGACTAACAAATGTATTTATTGTATGAGCTTTCAGGGGAGAAATCCCACTTCGTTAGATGCTTGAAACTGTGACTTTTCTATTATAGGAGGGAAAAATGAATCCAGTGAAGTGTAAGTGACAGGATCAGGTCAGACTATTTCAGCAAATCAAACAGCTTATAAGAAGGCGGGGAGGCTGAGAAAGGTAAAACTAACAGTCTGTAATGAAAAAGCCAGCCCATATCTCTATTCAAACCCAAGTTAATGGTGTCAAATTTGCATATGAATTCTAAATCTGTAGTTTTTCTTTGAAGCTTTGATTAACAATTAACCCATTTAAGTACTTCAACAGAAATGTCTTTCAGGGAATAATAAGGGTGCTTGAAGTGATCGCCTATCGGGGTTTTATTGTTGCCATTTCTGATGTCAGATTTGTGTCCATTTGTTCTTTTGCACAGAGTCCAGTGTCTCCAATGTATAAGGCAGAGGGGAATTGTTGGCACATGATGGCATATATTGCATTGGTGGATGAGCAGATGAATGAGCCCCTGACAGAGTAGCTGCTTTGATTAGGTGTTATGATGATGTCATTTGTCCAGATGTGTGGACGGAGTTGGCAGTGGGGTTTGTTGCAGAGGTATATAACTCGCTTAGTGTTTCTGTTGTATGTATGATCTGTAGTTGCTGGCAAGTATTTGCTGAAGGTTGCAGGGGGCTTGAGAGAGTGAGGGACCATCTTATAGGATAAGCTGTAGATCCTCGATGATATGCCATCCATCAGTTGCAGGGCAGCAAGCTGCACGTGGAATATGGCTTACTCTGTAGTCTGCTGGGGCTTTTTGTTTGCTTTCTTTTACAAGAGCAACATAACTATAGTCTGGGTTATCTTGATATGCACAGCACAAATATCTGCTGGCAGTTGGCATAGGAGTGATGATATTCCTTGGGTGTCTGCTCCGCTATTACGAGAAACCACCTGTTTTTGGGGTAGTGGGCATAGAAACTGAATGCATTGGCTAGGTATATTTGTCTTGTGTGCTTGATTGAATTACCTCTCTGTCTGCATTATGTGTATTCCTGTCTGCATGCAATTTGTTGGGTGGCTATCTGTAGAGCCCTGCACAGATGCAAATACATGGATCCGTATCCAACCTGCATCTGCAAGAAATGGCCCGTGGATATCCATGTTGTATCCATGGATGTGGGTATAATGTGGATATCCACGGATATCCACATATTTGCAGGGCTCTAGCTCTATGCAGATAAAAATATGTGGATCCATATCTGATCTGCATCCACAAGAAATGGTCCATGGATATCCGTGTTGTATCTGCGGATGCGGACATAATGCGGATATCTATGAATATCTGCGGATTTGCAGGGCTTTAGCTATCTGCTTTTGCTTGCCTGTGCCTTGACAGGATTTAGCCCAAGTACTCTACTAGCAATGTTGATTCTCTGCAGGGTAAAAATATAGATGGATTTAAATTACCTAGTTTTTCTCGTGGAAAGAAAAAATTAAGTCATTAATGATTAAAGAACTCCTGTTTCCAGGAAAGATCAGCATACTTTGGTTTTGAAATGCTAATAATTCAAGTGCCACATATTTCCTCTGTAATAACGTTACTAGAAAGTCAGATAAATACATCTCAAAGTTTCAAACTCCACCCCATTTAAAACAAAAGCAGGTGAGTTCATGCAAGGCGCTGGACTGACAGCTTTGGAGACTGAAGCCTTCTTTTCGGAGTAGGACAAGTATAAAACCACTTCAAACTTCCCCATCAATGGGCCTCAGTCCTTAGTACAGGAACTATCGCTAGGCAGTGGGGTTTGGCGTAGTCTTCCTGTAGTTTCAATGCTTAGTTTTTCTGTTGGGAAGGGATTGGTTCACTGCTAGTACCTCCTCGTGGCCAGGTGTGGCATAGCAGGGCTTCTGCCAATGATTACTCCACCTCTGTGGTGCTCTGCCTCTTCCTGGGGCTTGACTTTCCAACCAGAGCACTTTGTACCCTTCCAAGCTGGTCCATGAACAGAAAGGCAAGGAGAGTTAACACAAATCAAATGAGTTAATAAGAACTAGGGGAAATGAATCCCTCTTGAACATCAAAATCTGGCCCTCCTTTCCCTCAGGGAGAGTCCTTCTGGCAATTGTCCTCTGGGAAGTTCCTGCCTTCAGTCAATCCTTTCTTCTAGGAGCTAAAGGTCCATTCTCTTCCCTGGTCTGCCAACAAGCGAGCACCTCTGCTCTCGTTATTTTTTTTTTCTTTTTTTTTAAACTACTCTTCCAGCCAACTCAAGGCTTGCTGGAGTGGAAGGGGAAAGCTCCCTGAGCTCAGAGCAGTTCCTTAGCTCTTGTTGTCCAGCATAGGGTCTTACGTGCCTCATCGTGCTGTTCCTTTTATGCCCTTTTTCCCGCACAGGAAGCAACACATGGTGGTGATTTCACATCTAGTTTATAATTTGAGTTACCAAGGAATTTTCTTTCATTTTCACCAGCTCTGCAAGGATTACCCTCTAGAACAGCTGTGTCCCCTAGGGACCGTGATTATTTCCCCAACGGGCATCATACAATATGGGTCTTCCCCCCCACCCTCTACCTTTGGTGTGGTACAAAATGCCAGCACTCATGTTGTCATGAGATGATGAGTGTGGTTTCTTATCACCTCAGATAGCGATTTATGCCACCGGTGCTCAGAGAATAGAACAATTTTATGGACAAGATATGGACTCCACTTGTTTAATTAGAAAATTATCTCATTTGAGAATAAGATGGTGACTTCATCGCCTAGGAAAATCTGTCAAAACCCTATAAGTACCATGTAATAAATTCAACTGATGCTTTCTTGATAGGAAATTATGGCTTATTATAGGCTTTTCAAGCGTTTTGGGTCAAGCATTTGTTGGAACCAATAGTGAAATCAATCATTTTGCTAGTATCCCTTGTATAAAAGCCTATACATCCATCTGGTAAGATTTTTTTTTTTTAAACTTTCTTTTTATTATCGATCAAGTTAACTTTTTTCCTTAGGTTACAATCTGTATGACTGCCATGATTTATGATTTGTACTATTTTTCTTTTCATATAAAATGTCTGCGGATGAGATTTATTTTTTCAAAATTACTTCTGAGATTTGTATGATTGTTTTAGCTATAATGACACAGAACTAATGGTACTTAGCACACAGTCAAAGCAATTTGGTAAAAAAAAATTAGTAATGATGCTGCTGATTTCTGCCTAGTGGCACAAGAAATAATGTTACAATCATTTTTGAAAAATACAATACTGCAGTAACAAAACGTAAGGATGAATCTTCAGACCCTTACATTTGAGGCCTGGTCTGCATACTGTAGCTTGCATGTCTCTTGTTGACTTGCACATATTGACATACCATGCCATCTTCACTGTGCTGCATCAACGGGAGATGCTCTCCAGTCAACACAGCCTTACTCTTTTTGGAAGGATGGATTAATGGCAGGGAGCAGAGAGCTCTTCCTAGATCAGTTGAGCAGGTCGCCACAGCCTGCTCAGTCAATTGGGCTGCATGGATCCATAAATGTAGACATATCTTCGGGCAAATGCCCATTCACTTTAATGGCAGTACACCTGACTCAAGGCCACAGGATTAGAACAATAAAGAAGGGGTTGCATGGTTCACACGCTCACATTTGAACCTTTCCTGGCTCCTTTTGTACTGTGTTGGCATGTAAATAGCATAACGTGCTACCATTTTTCGCTTGCCTGCCCTGCCTAATGAAATCATGAGTCAGAATTAGAAATCTTTCAAACGAGTTCTTGACTCACAAAGGTAAAAGTGACAGTGCAGTGGGAGTCGTCACTAGAAGAGAGTCTGAGTTGAAATTGGAAGTTTTTCATAGCGCACATGGGTGAGTCAGTGTATGTTACGAAATCAGTGTTGATTTCTCTTAAATCAGGGAGTGTGTATAGAACATTAACCTCGTGCTTTCCTGGATGATCTCTTAATTATCTCTTGCACTTGCCAAACACTCACACCAGGACTGATTTTGATGATGCACCTTACTTGGACACTTTGCATGGGTCAGTTCCTCTTTCATATTGAGTTTAAGGGCCTGATCCTGCAAATGAATTTCCACAGGTGGACGCTGGCACCAGTGCAGAGTCTTGCTCAGGCCTGTCAAGTTCCATGCAGGCATGAGAGGTTGCCAGCGCAGCTGTAATTGAAGGATTCATTCACCTCACTGAAGCTTAGGCATTCTTCACCAAACACAACTATCTTTTGGAGACTAGTTTGCATAGCTTTTCTACAGTTCTTCAAAGCTTCGTGGTGCAGATCCTCATGGACATTACCTCCCTGATGAACTATACAAACAAGTAAGGAAGTGCATGATTGTCTCCCTTCTGTGTGGAAGCCATCAGTTGTTGGCCACGGTGTCACCAACAGGGGATAACTCTGACTCTTTACCTCCTTGGTGTCAGCAACAGCCTATCAGACTTCTGAGAAGACAGTCCAGTTACGACTCATGAGTGGTCACTGCAGACATCCACCACAGAGCAGATACTTCTGCCTTGGGGACCCCCATGAAAATCTTGTTTACCACCACCAACTATGCCAAACTTTTGTTCTAAGGGAAGGATGAGTGGATAAGCCCAGGGTTGTTATTGGGCACCTTCCTTTGCTAATAGACTAAAGAGCTTTTTATGTGCCCTTCCATTGGTTCCCAGGGTGACTTCCAGGATCAAAAGAGACAGACTTAGACAGTTCTTGCTGATGGACCTGCTATAGATAATTGCTTAACCTCCAATCCAAGGCCCAGATAACCTAGACATGACCTTGCAGCACTGTGATCAGATTCGTCATCCAAACCTGAAGACATTGAACCTCATGATCTGGGTGTTGGTATCTGTGCGCCATGGACAGAGACCATGACCCTTGTAGATCCAGGAAATTTTCACCTAAAGTAGGAAACCATCCAAATGGTAGAGTTTCTCAACATGGGTAGCTCACCACTGTCCCCAGTCTTGGTTTTAATGGAGAAGATCCTTAACTACTTGTTGCACTTAAAACCAATCTGATTTTCATCTAGGTCTATTTAAAGCCCAACTCAGAACAATTTCATCTAGGCATATGGCTGTGAAAGCATTCTCAGTCTTCTCTCACCTGAATGGAATTGACTTTTCTTAAGGGGCTGTTACATACTTATTCACAGGACAGAAAACCTACTCTTGACTAGACTCAGGATGATCTTCCTGCGGCTCATCGTGCCACCATTGATGTCTCAGAATCTCCCTTGCACCACTTCCCTTGAATACACCAACCCCCAGAAGAGTAAAGAGAACCTTAGGCATTTATGGTCAAACCCCGTTTTCTGACATCCTATAGAGATGAGGTGGGGCTAAACTGCTACAGAATGGCTCTTCATTTTTCTGGTGACTAGGTCAGGTTACTATGTTGTCTACTTTATTAGGATTTTTGTATAATCTCACTCCATATAGGGTGTTCCAAAGGGGCAGCTGTGTTAGTCTAGTAAAGCAAGGAATCTTGTGGCACTTAAAGACTAACAGATTTATTTATCGCATGAGCTTTCATGGGAGAAAATACCACTTCTTCAGACACTTTGAAGAGGGGGAATTTACAGAATGGGAGTGTATGTGCATTGCCTTAAACCAACTAGGTTTTTAAAAAAACCAGGATCACACAGTAATTCTCGACATCTTTCATCTCTCCCTTTCATCAAGAATCCTACGAGTTTGCAAAACTAAGGCGTGTTTATGAAATGAGTCCATAAATATAAATAGCTGGAGAGTGAGAGCCTCTTTTGCTATGTCTTGCACTTCCCACAAATCACTTGTGCATTCTCTTTCCGACTGCTGCCATTGTCTGCGCTAAGCCCCCCTTTCCCATAATCTACCCATTTAAATGAATGGCATATTTTGCATAGGGTGACGGTTTCTGGCATGTAAGCTGCTGCCAAGTATTTTTGTGGATATGACGCCGTGTATGACTGCAAAGGGTAGAAGAATAGAGGCCTGGAAGGCCATTGTAATTTAATCTGAAAGGATGCAAAGCTTCTAAAGCGGACCCAAACTCATGTAGCTATACTATTCTTTTCTCCTCCTCGAGGAGGGTGGCACCTGTTTTTGAACATAAATCATGCTGTACCATTGTTTGGATCTGACAGGAGTATTTGGATTTTGGTATGTAGGAAGTCGTAGCACTTCCATTCTCATATTGGCTTTCTTTTGACTTTGCCTTCTATCCCAGCCTGCTTTAGGGGCTGTCTCGAGAGGGACGAAAGTCTCTACTCAAATGACATGAGAACACTTATTAGTAATTTGCAAATGCCCCTTTATCCTTTTATTATTATGGCCTGCATTCCACTACACCACCAAAAGAGTACAGCTGGACCAACTTAATCAAACCCTGCTGTAATTCCACAGACTTTTGAGGCCTTACAACAGCAATACATTTAGCCCATAGTCTGTCCGCTGATGCGATTTCTTCATGCTTCCACCAAATTCTCTTCTGACTTATTCCCTGTCTATTGTGGCAGAAGGTACTTCCCAATCAGCCAGTTCCATTAATGTAAACAGGAGCAGGACTGACTCCTTAATATTGTGAATTAGGCAAAACTGAGGGAAATGGCTCTCAAGCAGAAAATGCTTGTATACCAGCAACTTTGCTCAACAGCAACCATTCTACAGAAACAATGCTGAGCAGCGATTGCTAGAGTTCTCCGGTGTTCAGTGTGCCTCTGTGTACTGAAAATAGCTATTTCAAAGCCCTTGTTATAAATGGCCTTTAAAGATTTTTACAATCTCCTGTTAGAGGAATCCACTATTAAAAAGAAGCTGCAGAGATGGTAAACTCTGGAGTTAAATCTTCTGTTAGACTTACTTGCATGTGTAGCATTTTGCCTGGTGAGTAGTTCCATTGAATCAGCGGGAGTAATCACGGAGGAAGACATTATTCCATGTGCTTAAGGGTGGCAGAATATGGTCTTAATTAATAAACATGTACACAAAATATTCATCATAGCTACACGTGGAATCTCATTTCACTTTTTTCTTTAAAGGACCAACAGTGTAACTTATGGGGACAGAATATGATAGATAAGACCTCTGTCTTGGCCAATAAAACAGGCATCTCTGACTCTGAGCTACTGCCTCTACTTAATTTGCCTTTGCCAGACATCTGAGCATTAATTTTCCATGTAAACCATAGTAGCCTACAGCATGTTACCCTTTTCAACCTGGTCTTTTTCCTTTTTGCTTCAGTACTCCCAAGTTATGACTGAAAACAAATGGGACAGAGTCCAGTGGAAAGATGGAAGAAAAAAAAAAGGCTAGGAGGCTGTGGCATGTGATTTATGGAGCGAGGCTAAGGGAACTGGGCTAATTCAGTAGGCAGAAGAGGAGAGTGAGCGGGAGGATTTGACAGCAGCCTTCAACTGTCTGTAAAGGGGCTCTACAGAGGAAAGAGGCTGTTTTCAGTGGTGACAGATGACAGAACTAGGAGCAGTGACTTGAAGTGGAAGTGGAGGTCATTTAGGATGGATTATAGGAAAAACTTCCTCCCTATGAGGGTGGTGAAGCACTGGAATGGGTTAACCTAAGGAGCTGGTGGAGTCTCTATCCGTAGAGGCTTTTACGGTCTGGGATGGTTTAGCAGGGGCTGGGCCTCCTTTGAGCAGGGTTTGGACTAGATACCTCCTGAGGTCCCTTCCAGCCCTAAAATTTTATGGTTCTATGAAAACACTTCCATACTTGCACTTTTCTGACCCATGGCTGTACTAACAAGGGTATACTCGCTTGCTTTCTGTGGCTACAGGAGCAATATTGTAACTCTCAAAGATATGATGTCTTTTCATGTGGTTTACCCACTTTCTTTGTTCCTGATGTCAGTACAGTAATGAAGAGGACATAGCAGTAACTTCCTGGTTTATAAAAGAAGTATTATTTAAAAAAAAAACTTTTGGATGTTTTTGAGTGGGGTTTTGGGGGGTTTTTTCTGTAAACCAAGTTCTGATATTGATTCATTGTTTTATGATCTGTGAAGAGTTAATTTACATTTTTTATATAATATATTCAGTCTGAAATAGCGTTATATGCAGTTGGTTGCTGTCAGAAGTTTGGTTTTTATTGAACTTGGTGCTTGAGGATGAAACTTTGTTTCCAAGTTGTACTGCTGTTCTTATATCCACTTCAAATGTCATTTCTTGTGCTCATTACTACATCTAATGGAACTAACAGACGCATGTATGCTGAGGTTAGTCTTCTACTTCCTAGTTAAATCCATTGCTATACTTAACGTGGTTTATATCTTCTCCCGCACAGGCCTGAAAATAGATGGCACACAAGTACTTAAAAATGGTTAATGTTGCAATAGGTGAACAGACTTTGACTTTTAAAATCCATAGGATTCTAGCACCTGATTACAGACTAAAAAAGCCTGTAAATCAAGAGGAAGCTTCACTGTTTTGAGTGTCATTTTTGAAAGCAGTGAAATATAACCTGAATATTTTCTGCAGCTAAAAATATTTGCAATTGTTTGCTATGGTCTTGCTGCTTAGAGTCTGTGCCCGAATGAGACAGTCTTAGGCATGCCAGCAAGTCATCTGACAAGTCATATAAGGAGCTAGCAATACAGACTTTTCATTGGGCTATTCAGAGAGAAGCTAACTCCAGTTGCTATTTAAATCAGAAGCAGAGGTGTCAGTATGCCTCTGACATTATTTAAGATGCGTGAGGGAGCCAGAAGTTTATAAATGAGTCTTCTGCTTACCCCTGCTAAGTTTGGATTTGACGTATTTACAAACAGAGCTACTATTTGACTATGTAACTCTCCCTTTCGGGGGGGGGGGGGGGGGAAACTGTCCCTTCCCACCCAGGCACATGATCAAGTCAAGCAGCAGGGAGAAGGAAAAAGTGCCCTGCTCCATCTCTCTTGTATTTTAATTTCCAGTCAGATTTGAGAGACAAAAAGCCATGATCAAGAGGACAACACTGTTGTGGTTATAATGAGGTTGCACCCAGATGGGAAGGGGGGAGCAATACAGATCCAAACATGGTCACTGGGGTAGGTGAATGGAATAGGGGTGCAATAAAACCGAAAGAAACATCGTACGCTGAGCCCCAACTCTCTTCCCTGCACTGAGCTCATCCTAACCTGGATTTGTTCTGCACCATGTTCAGACTGAGCTCCTCAAACTGCCCCAAGGGGTAAAAGCCCTCAGTTGTATTAAAGGGCTTAGTTGTCTCTCTGTCTCACTCTTCATTTTTCCTGGGCTGTTTTTCCTCCCACCCATTCAGACTTCCCAGACAGGTGTGGAGTCAGGAACAGCATCCCCAACTGTTCTCTTTGGAACGACTGCTCTTATTTTAACCTTGTCCTTGAACAAAACCCTCCATTTTACCCACAAAGAAGCTTCTAGGGTACGGTGTTTCAGACCTGAGCCTGATGGGTGGTGGCTGTGCAGCCTATGGTTGAGTCTTGGACTGTTATCCTTCCTTCCTTCCTTCCTTCCTTATTCACAGTGTTGAAAACGCCGAAAGGCTGCCTGGAATTGTTGGTAGGATTCCCTGGGCACTTGGGCTTGCAGCAGCAAAAGATTCTTTGGACTTAAACTTGTGAGTGCTGGCAGCGAGAGTTTCCTCTCCTCCACTCTCCATAGACCTGTCAGGTTCTCCGCCAGCAAGGCACTGCCAAGGGAGGAGGCAGCCGCACGTGGCCTCTGGGCTTTTCCAGTAGGGAGGGGTGCGGGAGGAAGATAGGGGTACTGGGCTGAAAGGAGATAATGGATGGCAGAGAAGGGGGTCTGAAGTGGAAGGCGATCTGAATGGAGAGACAGGGACCAAATGAGATTGAGACGGGAGGGTCTGAGGAAAACAGTAAAGAGAGATGGCTCAAAATGCATGGCTAGAGCGGTGGAAGCTCAAGAGGGGAGCCAGAAGGGTCGGGTCTATGAAAAAGGTTGGGTGCCTGTAACAGTTGGCCCATTCAGTCATTCCCATCGGTGCCTTGGCAGGGAAGGGCAGGGCTAACTGAGGGCGGGTGGGAGCCTGACAAAGCCGTGACCCTCAGAAGAGCAGACGTGCCCCTCTGAAGGACGAAGCTGAGCTCCAGGGAAGGGGTTTGGGAGTCAGTGTTGTGCCGCACAGCAGCAAGAGAGCGAAAGGCAGCCTGGGGCTGAGCCTGGGAAGGGAGCCTAGGGGAGCTGGGGATTTATCTGAGAGCCACAGAAGGTTGGAGGTAGCCTGGAAGAGAGCGAGAAACTACTTTGAGGCTGTGGTGAAGAGAAGCCCAGGCAGGAAGAAAGAACTGTTTGTTTAGGTTCTAGTTTAGAGCTTTCCTTGCCCTGAATTAAATGTGACTTAACGAGGGCTGAGCCACCCAATCCCTGGGAGAGAGAGGAAAACTCTGCAGAGGGGAAACTGAGGCAGGAGTGCTTGCAGCACCATGATTGGCCAGCAGGGGGTGCTGCAGGCAGCCATGCCTGGGATAGGCCCTGTTCCACTTGCAGGTCACTCTCCACTGTCAGGCCGGGTCAGTCCCTCACTACCTAAATGAGCTCCATGCAGAGAGACAGGTGGATCCATCTCACCGAGAGATGTCGAGATAAGGTGGGTACAGTCACAATGAAACAAGCTTAAGCTGAGGCTCTGAGCTGAAATTGCTGCTCTGGGTGAGAAAAAGCTGGGCACTGGAACTAAGAGTAGGGAGCCTGTGGTCTCTGTAACATCTCTCAAGCAGCAGTGATGAGGAATCAACAGATTTGCATGCAGAAGAGCCCAGAGTCAGATGGTGGGATGGGAAAATAGGAGAATGGGACAAGGAGCCTGGGGAGATGGGGACTGGGACTGGTTGAGGAAGAAGACTAAGACGTGAGAGCAGAGGCTGGCTTGGTAAAGGGACCGTGGCTGCAAGTAAAGAGAGAGAGGCTGGGTGCATGGGAGAGACTGGGACTTGGTGGGGAAGCCTGAAGAAGGAAAGTAGGATTTGCTGGGCAAAGACAATGAGACTGGGATAAGAGACCTATGGCTTGGAGACTGGGACTGTCTATGCAAAGAAAATGAAACTGGGGCAAAGAACCAGGGGTGGGAAAGGGACAGGGGCAGGTTGGAGGCAACAGGGCAAAAGGTCAAGTTTGGTGGCTAACAGGGAGAGTCGGTGCGCACTAAATTCCTGTGCTTCCACCATCTTCTGCTGTCAGCAGGTATCTGTGAAATGCGCTGTTGAAGTGTGTGGATCATCTTTCTTCAGCACCAGGCACAGAGAACGATGGCCAGCTATGATGACCCTCCAGTAAGTCCATTATCTCACATGACAGTGGTTTGTGTGGTGGAGCTAAAGTTTCTGCTCTTGCTCATGAACCGTGTGGGTTTCAATATGATGCACTGAAAACAAACAGAAAACCGAGGAAATTAGAGAGACACAAAAAAGTTTAAAAAATGTCGTAGTGAACGAGGTAGGGATCCGTAGGGAAAAGTAAGTGATCCTGTAAATGACTATCATGTTTCACCTACACAAAGGTGCCAAATAAAGGTTGCACAGGCAACCTTACTTTTGACATTTTCTCACTTGACCTCTAATGATTTTCATGAGCAACATAAAAAGAATGGCTCTAGCACATGGAAGATAGGACTCGAACTCCAGAATTGGGGCCTAATGGACAACTGCTGGCTGTCACTTTCGCGTTCATAAACAAACACCAATACTAAAAATATGGTCTTGCATCTGTCACCTGCGTAGCCCTGGGAAGGAATAAGACCAGAACATTAAGCCTTTCTCAGATGGAAACATACTTGATTTTACAAAATTGCCTGCAGTTGCAGTGGTGGGCTTTTTTTTGGTTTTTTTTCCCCAGCAGATCCTTTATTTGCATCTAGTATAAAGATGAACATAATGGTCTCCACAGACAGGAGTGCATCATTCCTAACATAATGCTATAATTTTGCAGGTTTATTTTGCTGTCCCCCCCCCTCCCATTTTGTCCGATGTTCTCTTATTTCTGCCATTGCTTCATTGTTCTGATGTAAAAGGTAGTCTGTACTGAACTTTTGAGGGGGTAAAACCATCAGCTGTTGCTGTTTTACTCTCTAATTTGTCCAAGAGACCTAACATCTGGTTTCTGTTACTTACATCCCAGGAGGTTTCACAGGTGACTAGATCTTGCTAAGTTTCAGAGGGGTAGCCGTGTTAGTCTAGTTCAACAAAACAAACAAGAACTACTGTGGCACTTTTAAACACTAACAATTTTATTTATTGCATGAGCCCGTATCTCTATTTGAACCCAAATTAATGATGTCAGATTTGCATATTTCAAAGGGAAGTTGCAGAATTGGAATTCATATGCAGATTAAACACCATTGAGTCTGAATGAAGAAATAGGCTGGTTCTCTCATTACAACAGGAGATTCCCCCTTTCAATTTCCCCATCTTTTTTTTTTCTGTTGTTCCACACAGTTTGAATCAAAATAACTTGTTCAATTTGTTGAAATAACTTTTACTGATCTCGTGCCCTGCCTTTCGTAGCATTTATTTTTCTCCTCCACACTTAGTGTTTCTATTTCAACATCTGACAAAGTGGGATTCATCCATGAGAGCTCTTGAAATAAATTGTTAATCTTTAAAAGTGCCACAGGACTTTCTGTTCATTTTGCTGATATTGTTAGTTGACTTTGGGTTTTCAGGCCCAGATAAGGAATTTTCCTTTAAGAACCTTGGCTCCAGAATGTAAATTTTCACTTCTATTCCCTCTCCTTTTTCCTTTCCACACCACACTTCCTGTTTACATATCAGTACATCTTGGCAATCAAGCAGCAAAGCTTCTGTTTCAGGACTGCTTCAAAACACTGGAGACTTTAAAACTTGACTGAGTAGCAGAAACAGAACTAAGAGGAAAGCTTTGATTCTCAAGACTACTGACTCTGTAGATAAAATGGGCTATTTCTCACTCCTTAAGGAAGCAGTGACGGCCATGCTGAGCTCTGCTTGTGATATGTGTGAGGGACCACTGGTCTCACTTGTGACCTGACCTGAGGATTGAACTGGTTTGAATGGAATAGAAACCAGTCCAAACTTTTGTCCATCTCTCAAAATGAACCTTTCATGAGATTTTAATGAAGTTCACAAAACTTCTCACCTACTTCTGCCAAAACCCTGTAACAACTTGTCATGTTAAGCTCCAGGTGGTCCAATCCCTCACCTGCTAATATCCTTGTAGTCTTTGTGAGGTCAGGCTTTTTCTTCTTCTCAGTGGCATGCCTGGTGATGTACCATTGGTCTTTGGGGGCCAATACTTTCACTTGCCCCCCCCCCCACTGTGAGGACAGTGGGAAGCAGGACTGACGGGCAAATGCTCTTGGGCTGCTCTGTGGGGTGAAGGGCTCACCCCAAAGCCCGGCTAATATGTTGGCTGTCTGGACAGCCTAACCTCTACATGGCCAGGGACCCCATGGCTCCCTTGGTGCACCCAGGAGGGCGCTTGTTGTCCAGCGAAGTCAAAGCCTGGCAGCCCCTGGCTGCCTGTGATGGGCTATTGGGTGGGGAGCGAGAGGGTGACTCCTCCTGTGAGTGCCCAACTGGTGCCCAAGGCATGGCCTCTCCCGTCCTCCCCTTCATATGCCCCTGGACATGCCCGGTGAAACCAAGAAACCTCCTGCACATAGGGGCAAGACACAGGGTGCATCTCTGCTACACGGGTCCTGCACTTGCAGCAAGAACAGAAAAAGGGAGCATGCCATATTCTGGGGCAGCCAATGCACTGAGGGGCCCGTAGGCCCCTAAGTTAGAGCAGCCTCAATGCTGCTCTAAATTATGCTCTGCTTTATGTGGCATTGAGATACTTTGTATGTGCCCTGCTCCCACCACGCCCCCTGTGCTAAGAGGTAGGAATGTGCCTGGAGGTCTCGCATGAACAATACATCAGGAAGAAGACCCATGGTGCAGAAGTAGCACTGTTGGGGGCCATTTCTGCTCCTTTAAGCCCCCTCTTGCTGCTAGAATGGTTTAAAGGCCGTTGGTGCAATTGAGAATTGGGCCCATGAAACTTCTTGCTGAACTGACATTTGTAGTGGGGAGTGTGTCTGAAGCCCTCCAATTTAATACAGCCCTGGGATCCTCTAAGCTAAAGTATATAGCTGAAGCAATCAGTCCAAGTCTTGAAAGGAGGCAGAAAGGATTGTTTGTTTGTTTATTAAAGAAGGCTGCGGCTTGACAACCTCTAAGCAAGGCTGCAGATAAAACTAAGGTACATGGCCAAGAGACAAAAGAAGCTGGCTGTAATTTTGGCTTCATGTGAAAACCTGGAGGCTTTTGTTTTCAGTTCAGGTGGCTTTAGCTGGAGTGTTTAAAGGGTATTCAAGCTGTCTTCCCTTCCCTCCCTGCCCACACAAGCATCACTTTTCATTTGGTAAGCATTTAGCAAAGCTCAGAAACAACCGCACACTCAAACTGTGCGCTCCTGCAGGAGCGCAGCTTGTCAGATCTACAAGTGTTTCTCTACATTGGCTGCTGTGCAGAAAAATCATCAAATGTCACTGAGCAGAGATAAAGCTAATGGGAAAAGTGGTGCAGTACCCGGGACTACTAGATGGACATCGTTCCTTGACCTTGTGTCTGTTTATGCTCACTTCTCTCCCAAACAGGAAATAAAAAGAAATCTTCTGGGGGGTGGGAGAAGAATATCAGATCCCAAAAGGGGAACCAGGTAAGGGCTATGAAATTTTGAGTCTTACCTGCTTCTCAAGGCAAGTGCACCACTTGCATTTTGAGCATCATGTCTGGGACATCAGCTAGCTCCCTGCTGCTAATGTCTGCCCTGGACTTATTTACTACAAATTTGCTGCAGGCAAATTGATCTTTCCAAATTGACTTAGCAGATAGTTAAGACCTGCTAAGTCCATCTGGAAATCAACTTACTAAAGCCACTCTCTCAAGCAGCACACTGTTCTCATGGCAATGCATTTCCCATCGACGCAGCACAGTATAGACACCATGCTGAAGGGGAGTTAGGAAGTCGACGGGAGTTACAAAAGCTACTCTGAGCTTGCGTACCTTCTGTTGTCTGCTGCCGAGTTTCACTGCAAGAATAGATTTGGCCATGTTCTTAACTGGTTTCCCGGGCACCCTCTATAATGTGACCTACCTATGAGGTGACCAGTGCTTGCAAACCCTGTCTCTATCCTCAGCTGTTGGTTATTCCATCTTAGCATGCCCGTGATAAAGAGTAATCGGATGTACAGAACCCATGGCGTCACTGTATTGCTGTCCAAAAGGAGGATTGAAATTCTGAAAGGAGCTGGTCCTTGTAATTCTACAGGGTCCCCATCATAATTTGGCAGCTCATTTAATGAAAGCCGCAATATAGATAAGGAGAATGGACACATTGGTAAGCAAGAATAGGCAATCAAGTTGTCTTCTCTTAGAGGTGACATGGGCAAGATTTTAAGATGGAAACATTACTAGTGAGGTCTGTTTGGCATTTCCAAGCTTCCGGCTTAATGAAAAACTGTGTAAGCACTTCAGATAGAGGGTTTTAAAAGCATAACACACAATGACAAATAGTATTAAATACTGTCTGTTAATCACTTCATAAATGCTTCATTTTCCTAATGATTTTTTCACCACCAGCATCACACACCTGATTCTTTCACTGTTTCTTTCCTCTGTGTTTCTATTTTCAAAAATGTTTTGGTATATAAAAGCTCTGCATATCCCATTAAATCCAGGATTTAAAACAGACTTCCAATGCAAGGGTTTCTCTTTAATACACCTGATACCAGCAAGCAGTAGTATGAAGAAAAAGGAGAAGTAGAAATGCCCAAGTGCTATCTCAAGGCCTAGCAAAATAAGCCAAAACAGACGGCCTGAGTGGATAAACAGTCTAGCTGGCAGGAGTCAGGTTGCAAAAGTCCGACTTAACCAAAATTGGCAAGAAACAAGCAGAAACTAATAAGTAAGAGTGCAAAAGTACCTTGAGGAAGGAGGTGTTGGGGGCTGCCTACCACCAAAGAGATAAGGAGAGGTGTCTTGCCCAAACTACCCCATGCTAGGGATGTTTTGGGCAAACCATGACATCTCGATGAATGGAGATGTTTAGTGGTAGGTGGCTCAAATAAGGTAATGGACATGGCATCAGGAAGGGTGTGTGGACCACTCAAGGTAGTTCTGGACACCAAAGAGAGTAGTTTCTGGTGCCAAAAGGGCCAAGTGAATGGTCCAAACAGTGTATTAAAGCAGGCACCCAAGAGACAAAATTTTGTGCAGCTGAGGGGAAGGGGGTTGTGAGACAGAGAAGCCAGCCAGCAGCTGAGCTGTTCTGTTGATTTGCGGACATGAATGCTGTCCGTGTTCCTGTTGACATAGGTTGCTTACCAGTGTGCAATGCTGCAATAGAGCCTAGCCTGGTACCTTCACTTCTGCAAAGATCCATGGTCATACTGGTTTCTTTGATTGTATTTCCTGAACCGGGACACACGCGCACAGCCAACCACACACCTGTGTTAGATGCAGAACAAGTGCCAAACGACTCCTTGGTTTTTTTTTTGCTGGCCTAGATTAACACGGCTATCTCTTTGGAAATTGACAGATAAGATTGTCTGTCACCCATCTTACCACACAGTGAAGGCAATGACTTTTGGATTTTATATCCCTTTTGATAATATATGTCTACAGAATATTAAATTGCCACCTGGGAAACTTTCAGTGCAAAAAAAATTACTTATACACCAAATCTGTGGCCTTTTTTTAGAGAGGGATTTGCTGTATTTAGATGGTGACTAATCTAATTCATCAGCAGATCGGAAGATGGTTAAAGACCTCTAGAAATGTATAGAACTCTATTTTCAGATGTTTAACAGTTTGGAAAACTTTTATCCCTGTTACTAAGGTTTTTCCTGCCCCTTCCATCAACGCCCTTGTTCAGCCCCTCTTTGATTAGGACTTTTTCTGCATTTTACTAACCCTTCTGACCTTAGTCTGAGTTTGTTTTTGTGATCTAGGTCACTCCAGAGCCACATGAGATGCTACATCTTCCGGTCACTGAAACCCTTCTATAGCCTAGGGAAATAAATGCAAGTAGCAGAGTGGTACGGTAACAAAGATTATGTGAGTATCACTATATCTGCTTAGGGCTACTCTAGTGTTCACTTGACTGAAATTAGGCTGCAATCTCCCTGCTACCCTTTTGTTAGTCCTTTATTTGCATATGGCAGTTGCTCTTTGGCAATTGAAAATATAAATATTTAGTACAGAAAGCTGTCTGCTAAGGAAGAGGCCTCTGTGGATTGCTCAAGGATAGGAATGGCAAAGTCAACTGAGGAACAAATTAACCATCAGCTGCAAGGTGGGCCTTTTAAAACAGAATAAGACATTGTGACTAGGTTAGGTTTACCAACTAGACAACCATTCACAAGGGAATGAGATAATGACAAAACTCACACTGACTTTAAATGGTGCTTTCAATCAGAGCAGCAGGAACAGGCCCTAAAAAGAAAACAAGTGTGATAGATTTGTCTGGATCAATTTTACAAGAAGATTTCAGAAAAAGTGGTCATAAAGCATTAGATATGGCTGACTATCCTGTACTTGCTTTTATCACCAAGGAATGGATGCTCCCATGTTCGAGTCTAAAGAAATAATACCATGGAGAGGAGAAGAGGTAAAGAAAGTGAAAATGTTATTACAGACTTCATGCTGTTTGGGGTCTCATATGTAGGGCCTAGTCTAGCTCTGCTTTGACATTTATGAGGATTTTATTATGGAATTCAAAGGTAAAAGGTGCAGGACCATATCATTCAAGTTAACTGCATTTGCCTGAGGGCTTTAAAAGGGTAAAAGTGGACCTGAAAAGGATTAGGGAGTCAAATTGTGATCTCTTAAACGTCTGTGTAGAAGAGAATTTTGAGATGAGACTGATTCACAAGAACTGGGCAAGACAGTTGTATGAACCCTTCTTTCATATAAATATTTATTTAGACATATTTTATGGAGGATAAGGAAATAGTTCTGTAATTTGAATGTACATTTTGTAAACAATATGGACAAATGATTTGGATGTCAATTGTCAGCAATTATATAAAAGCAATGAAGGCTTACAACTCCTTAATGACTTGAGCATATCTGGATGCATTCCCAACTTCCCAGTGCCAAATGTTCTGGGGGCACTTTTTGGGCAGGGAAAATTCCCTGTCCCACCAAATCCAGCATGCCAACCCTGATGCCATGTCTGTCTGTCCTGCCACTAACTTCTAAACAGTGCAACTTATTCTTGGGCTGTATTGCCCCTGGCTCACAGATGCGGAAAGTGGTGTGTTTTCAGAAGTGTGCCAGAGATCCTATCAAGACTGACTTTCTGCCTTTAACTTGCAGAGGTCCAACTACTAGATGATCCTGTTGGCCCCATCCAGCCTTAGTCCTAGGAACCTTAAAGTGCACGTCCAACATCAAAAGTCCATTGTTACTGGTTCACTCGCTGCCACTCCTAAACATGTTCCTGTTTTGGATGTGGTATTTGGTCCTGCCACGAGGGCAGGGGACTGGATTTGATGACCTCTCACGGCTCCTTCCAATTTCTCTGATTCTATGTGAAGACTTCCATATTCCTCTTATTGTGGAGGTGTCCTCTAGTTATACAGCTTTCCATAGCTCTTGCCTTTTAATGCTTTATTTCCCCCCAAATGTGAGTCTTGGGACCTATGCATGTAGAGTGAAGTATCAAGACAGGAATTGGGGAATAATAGGCATCTATGTAAGAGAAATCCTGAATATTGGGACTGTCCCTATAAAATCGGAACATTTGATCATCCTATATGTACTGTCTAGATGAGCCACTTTTTTTTTTTTTAAAGAGGTCTGAATCATTGGAGATGTATTTGCCATGTGTATGCAGTCAAGAAGCCATTTTGTTATGCAGCTGTGACGTGTCCTGCCAAAGCAGAGGATGCTGTTTAGTATAAGGTCCAAACTCCATGAAAGAACTATACATGGATGCAGTTGTGGTAACCTGATGAAGAGGGATACTTCCAGCTGGGTGCAGGTGTATTTTGCATGTAAATAGCTACGCAGCAAGAGTAGAGAGATGCAATCTGACATGTATGCCTCCTTGACTACCTGAAGCATGCAAACACAATGTCTTCTGGTGAAAAGTCACAGTGAGCATTGTGGCTCATTAGTGTTACCTTTCTTTGTTACATAATCATGTATTTTCTTAACACTTTAATGGGCACTTCCATGATTGTTATGTACCTGAGAGCTCTGCTTGGATGTAACAGAGAGCTGTGTTCACTGCTGGGTACTAAGCAGGCAGAGTTCCTTTTGAAAGACAGGGAGCTGATTTTTCACTTCCATTTGGCCTAGGACCAGTGGTTTTCAACCAGCATGCCATGGTGTGCTATGAGAACTGTCCCAGTGTGCCATGAAAGTTTGTACAAAGGTAATGGCAATCAATGTAAAACAAAAATTGGTTCATCTAAAATAATATTCTATCCATCCAAAATCACAACTCCTAAACCTCATGGAAATTAATCATCAGATTAAAAGTGAGGTATCGATCTTTCCATCCTAAAATGTGAACCTTCTAAATGCAGGTGGCCAAAGGGCAAAACTGAGATGACGTGTTTTTTTTTCTGGCAGATTTTAAATATTAATGATTTTTTTAGTTTGTATGTACTATGTTGCAAATTAGTCTAGTAAGACTGTAACCATAGTAAATGTGATGTTCATGAGCAATCAAATCAACTGAAAAAAAGTGGATGTGCTGTGGAATTGTCTAATTGAAGTGCCATGTTGCTGAAAAGTTGGGAACTACTGGACTCGACTACCCCCTGGAAATTCTTGGCTGCTCCGTCCCATTACCCACCCTGGTTCTCTTTGTGTGTGAGGAGTGCACAAGTGCAAGGACTGGACTCTCAAGTGCTAAGAACTGCAAAGCTAAGGGGCTTCCTGTTTTGGGTGACCAGCCTGAAACTGAGGTGCAGAATATCCACAGCTCCACCTGGAATTAATGAAAGGGAGATCCAGATGCTCCAGTCCTCGGGAAACTGGGACCTATTGTCTCATGGTGGTTGGCCATAAAATGAAACACTCAAATTTACTGGACCCTTATCTCAACTTGTAACCCTTCCGGGCTGCAGACACTGGATTCCTCCCCCTTTTTCTCTCTTACTCATGGACAGAGCCGTAACGTGCTGTTTCGCTGCCCAGGGCATGTTCTGATCGGAACGTGCCCCTTGCCATGAGTGGCGCTTGGAGCCGGCACTGCAAAATGCATCTTTTAAATGAGTTGCTCTGTTGAGCTGCTCTGGCACCATGGGGCAAAGCCCCATTAGCCCCGCTTTAGTAATAGCCCTACTCATGGACCCACAAGCTCCAGAGAAAAATACAGTCAAGGGGACAGACTGCTCAATCCTCCACCCCCCCAATTGTTTCCATGGTCAGTGGTTTATGGAGTACATCATGCTCAGAGGTTGAAATGAAAGCATCCTTCAGCTAGAAACTACTGCCTGCCCTCAGTGGAAGAGGGTGAAAGTTTACTGAGCTTGTGTGAAGCATTGGTTGTCAAATCCAGTCTGTATCTGAACCTAGTGACTTGAATTCATTACAGCTGAAGTCAACAGCCCAAAGGAGGGAAAAAAAATCTCCAGGCTCCGGTTGAAGAACTGGTAATTAATTTTGTGCTTAACATGCTTTGAAAAAGTGGATATCTATTTAGAAATGTTAGCAGGAAAGTTGCTCTTGGTTTGCCCCCTCGCTCTGTAGCATCATGCAACTCGGTCTGCTCCTCCTCTGAGTGACTGGCGTGTACATCAGCCAGGGGCCGTGTAGGCAGGAGTGTGTGTAAATGAGAAAACCCCCTTTCCAGCCTCCTTTCAGTTCTCAAAGAGGGGGTGGCTGCTGGCCACCTTGCCTCAGAGCCCCCAGCCCAGCCCCAGGAGTCGGTTTAGACGGAGCCCGTGTAAACGCGGCCGGGCGGCTGCTCCCCTTGCTGGACACCGGAGCCGCGCAGCACCTGTTGGCCATTTCCCGGGGCAGGGGCTGGCTTCGGGGCTCGCCCACGGCTACTCCCCTTTCTTCCTCCTCCTCGTCTCTCCGGACCTGGGGGCAGGAATTGGGAGGCACTAAAAATAGCCGCCTGGCCCGGCCCCGGGCCTCTCCTCCCCAGCCCAGCGGCCGCAGCAGTGGGGCCCATGCCCCGGCCGGGCTCGGCGCAGCTCCCGGATCAGGTAAGGGGCGCGGCCCGGGCAGCCGAAAGCGGAGTAAAGGGAGCCGGCCCGGCTCACTCCGGATTCAGGGGTGCTCAGCTGCTGGCAATTAGCAGCAATTTCGTAGCCAGCCGCGTAGCTGCTCCCCAGCGGGCGGCTTCGCTTCACTTCGCTTCGTTTCCACGCCGCGCGGCTGGCCCGAAGCGGAGCTGGCTTGGCGACGGCCCCGTGTAAACGGGGAGCGGTTTCCTCTTCCTGCGGCTTTTAGGTGGCAGAAGGGGGGAGAGGAATGAGGAAGCCAGGCCCTTGGTAGGGAAATGGGGGCAAAAGTGGGGTGCAGGGGGGCTGCTAACCACAGCGCTTTCCCGGGCCGGGCTTAAGGGGGGCTTTTTGGAGGCGCAGCCCCCCGCGTCCAGTGTCGGGAACATGGGGGAACATGAAATGGGGCGCCTCGGTTTTCAGCCCCGCCTCGTGCTGGTGGGGGGCGGCCCATGGGGGCCCCAGCTGCTGAACTTTAGGGACCCCTCGGAGCTGGGGGGGGGCGGCAGAGAGATTTGGGCGACCCCTGAGGCCGGCGGGCAGCTCAGCACTTGCCATCTGCAAAAGCCTCTTTGCCTAAATATAGCTCCGCAAACAGGCGGGCCGGCCAGGCGTGGAGAGCTGCCCGGCCCAGGAAAGGGAGAAAAGAAACCAGGCCAGCCCCGGAGCGTGGAGACCGCGCGAATCCGGCGCAGGCCGCTCCGGAGTGAATTCGGGGCGGCTGCGCCTTGCTCCAGCCGGAGCCAGGGGTTGGTTTTGGCACCCGCGGCAGAGAGCCGGGGCTGACAATGCGGGACATCTGCTAACCCCTGGCATCCCCAAAGCGGGCGGGGGGACCCAAAAAGCCCCCCTCTCCTTTAGCCTCTAAACCAGCCCTGTGCTGGGCAGCGCCGAGCCCCGAGTCCCGGTTATTTGAACCTTTTCTCATGGGCTTCCTGAACCAAAGCAGTGAGATTACAGCCTGCCTGAAAGACACGCACACAAAGTAATGCGAGGAAGGGGGCTGGGGAGAGGCACAAACCTGCACCCCTTACCCAGCAAAACTCCCTTTTGCAGCCTGGGCAGAGTCGGGGCAGCAAAGCGGCTCTTGGGGCTCAGTGTGAACTGATTAGCGGCTAGAATCGCTTTGCTTGTGTCTAGACGCGTCTTGAAGCCCCTGCGAGGGGTGAAAACGGAGCAAGGGGGAGTCCCCCCCTCTGCTGCACGGCGTGCATGCATTTCTCTCGATGCAAGCCGGGGCAGGGCGTGCATGCATCTAGCCTCTCCTCATGCACACCAGGCACGGCGTGCATGCATCTTTGTTCTCCCCAATGCAGGACGAGGCATGGTGTGCACGCATCCTCCCATAATGCGGGACCCCCAGCTGGGGGGGCGGCTGTGAAGCAGCCGGGAAGGCTCCCAGAAGGAAGCAGGAGGCGAGTAGGGAGCCCCCCAAAATCTTGGCGGGGGGAACCCGGCTACCGACCTGCTTTGAGCCGCCTTTGAGGCTTTGCGGGAGCCAAAAACGCTTCCACTCCGGATCCGACCCGCCTCCCCTTTGCAGCCAGCAACAGGCTCCGGCGCTTGCACCCCGCAAGGGGCTGGCAAAGCGGCTCCCGTGTGGACAGGATCTGCGCAGCCCCCTCCCACCCGGCCGGCCGGGCCTCACCGCCCCTTCCCTTCTCTTCTCTCCGTGCAGGCGCCGATCCGGATTCACTCCGGCGCGGCGGGAGCCGAAGAGCCTTAGGATCCTCGCCCCCGGCCCCCTTTGCCCCACCGTGTCTCTGGGTCCGGCCGCCGCGTCTCCCGGGGAGCCTCTCCCAGCAGGCTGGGATCTATGAGCGGGAAGGGGATCAAGCCCCGGGAAGAGAAAGATGCTGCCAAGGGTGAGTCCGGAGTCAAACCGAATTCGCCCCGCTGCGGCCTCGCATGAACCCGGCTTGCTCCGTGCACCGCGCTGGATGGAAAGGGGGGGGTGTCTGTCGGTCTGTCTGTCTGGGCTTGCAGCAGAGGGTGGGGGGGCGAGCAGGGGCTTGCTGCACGCGGTGCATCCCCCCACATTTGCACCCGCCCCAGCCAGGGCTCCCCCCGGCCGCCTCTCGCCGGGCAGGGGACCAGCCTCGCTGCTGCCTGGGAACTGGGAGACAATTGCCATGGAGACGGCAAAGGGGAGGAGGAGAGGGGCTGGGGGAGCCGCAAGTGGCTTAGTTGGCTGCACGGCTGGGTGGCAGCGCAGGATGAGGCTGGGGGAGATGCACAATGCAGAGGAGGGGAGGGGGCGTGTGTCCAGGGTTGGGCTGGATGCTGCGCTTTCTTCCCTCTCCTTCACAAGGTTGGTGCAGGGTTTCCATGCAAAACCCTCACCCCCACCCCCAGCTGTGTCCCAGGGGTCAGGCTGCACCTTGGGCCTGAGTGGGACTTGGCTCACCAGCTCCCAGGCCAGTTGCACCGTTTTTGGAAGAATAATAGATTTAAAAAAATGCTGTTTGCAATGGAGAGCATATAATTTAGACAAAAACAGGTGTCAGGTTTTAATTAATTCTCTTCCCCAAGGTGAAATGTGCACAGCAGTTAGTCTATAGGATGGCCTAGCTCATTTGGTGTGGTGGAGGAGTAGGTTTAGAAAAGTAGCCAGGGTGTCTGGGGGCCTGTGCGGGCTCTGTATCTTCTTAATAAGGAACATTGCTATCAATTTCTGGTTTATCTATCAGCTGCCTTCTTTATTTGGTTATAGGAAACAGCAGAAGCATTGAGCTCTTACAAGTTAATTGCACAATGTTTTAACCTTCCACAAAGGAGAAAACCTCCTTTCTCCCTTGTGTACACACGCATACACACACCATTGCTGCATTTTCAGGTATTTTATTGTTTGTTAGCAACTCTAGCATGTTTTGACCAAAGCCAGCTAATTCTGTTTCAAGATTGACACACTTTTCAGAAATTACTTTTTTTAAAGATTTTATTTTCTTGGCTTCTAAGGTCATATTATAACCACTGCACTGTGTAAGCTTGTTTTTGTGTTTGATACACTTAAATTATGCTTTTTTCCCTTCTTGTTATGTGGTATCAATTGTCTTCAGAATATTGTTTCAAAAGTATTTTTCTTGAATTGTTTTTTGTGGAAAATATGAAAAATCCATAGTCCAAATGTGTCATAAAACACACTTCCCAAAGAAAAATTTCTGGCCCTGGATGATCTTTTCCTTTTACAAGGTGATTTCATTGTAGAAATCTGCTAATAACCGTTTTTTTAATGTCCTTGTTTACTAAAAATGTATCAAAACAACAAGCAATACAGAATGAAAGGTTCTTGGGTTCTTAGGAGTCATTTTGCGTGCTTCAGAACTGCATTATAATCTTCAACAAGATTCTGTAATGCTTGCTCTTCGTGTCACATTTCCAAATTTTTGATGCAACATAAGTGTTTAATTTTCGTTCAGGGCTGCAAATCATTATCTTTACATGCACTTATTAACTTGCCTTATATTTTCTGGAGCACATGTGTAGCTTGTGTGAAATACTCATATTCTGAAACATGAAGGTAAACATTGGCAACTGACAGTCATTGAGTTCCACGCACACAAAGCGTCCCTGAGTGCGCACCATAAACTCTATGTGCCAAAACGCTGAGGAGAATTACGTTTGAATGAAGCTTTTGTGCACAATTTAGAACTGGCGTTAGTGTCTACTTCTTTTAAATCCAAATCTAAAATTAAATTGACTAATATACCAAAAATTGTATTACCTCGCTATGTTGTACGTAACATTTACCGGAAGTCTGATATGTTTATAATAATGTGTGGCTCTGGTTGTATTCTGTGAACTTTAAAGTGCAGGTAGAAGTCCAGTGTGGAGATAAGGAGATAATATTTATCAACTTCTGTATCATGATTCTCTTCAGAGACTGGCTACTGATTTTCCATTTGAATCAGGTTTTCTTCAAAACCATTGAAGCTGCTTGTGCTGAGTGACAGCAATGGCATCGTTAACTAAATGTTTAAAATGGATATAGCCATTCTTAAATTAGGCTAGCTGTTCAGTCTGTGTACCAGAACAGTACTGTTACTGGAAACCACAGGATGGTTTGCCATTGCTTGTGTGTGTTTGTGTGTACACTTCTGGTTTGGCTAAGCACTCCTGGAAAGGGGCTTATTTATGTCAATTCACATGGTTGGTTTTGGAGAGATTTTCGTGTGTCCTTTGTGCTGTAAAACACACATTGTGGCGTTTAAGGACATGACACAAACAAAGCTCTCGGAATGCCATGTTCCCACGCTCAGTGACTGGAAATTATTTTTGTAGCGTGTACTGAATATCAGTTTTTATACTTTGAAACTTTGTATCAAAGAGGAAGGCTCTTATTTTTCCTCCAAATAAGACTTTTCTCCTGCTCCCCACTTCCCCTTGGTGTTTTTAAGACTTGTAAGGTCAAATTTAGAGCAAGCAGATGGACCTCCACTGAAGTCTGTGGGATTATATCTACTTACACCACCTCTTAGTTTGGTCCATGAAGTAGGCCCTGATTAAAATAGAAGCACGAAAAGTTGTACCATGGGGAGTTGAACCTGCTGGGAAATAAGACGCGGAGTGAGTGTCCTGTACTTACGTTAACCACAACAGGTCAAATTGTCCACTCGGTTACACCTCTGCAACTCTACAGACTCCCACAAGATCCAGTAACAGAGGGAAGAATTTATTTTAACACATGGAAAAATTTAATTTGATGGTCTCTAATGTAAAAATAGCTGCTTTCATTGCATCCTTCCTGGAGAGGGAAGCAGGTATTGACTTCAGCTCTTGTTAGTGCCCCCATTTATGACAGCTTGCTTAGAGCCAGCAGCTGTTTTTTAAAAGGACAATTATTTCAGCCTAAGTCATTGATGTGCATTACGCTGTGAAGTAAGGCATGTGCACCCTTAAATTGTGCAAAATGCTACAGCAGATATGAAAACATGTAAGACTCAAGCATTGATCTCTCACTCTTTAGAGTGTTAGATGAGCTGCAAGTGATGTCTCCATCACTGGTGGGCTTGAAAAGCAGTCTGCATTGGAGTCTGGTTGTACAGCTTGGTTCATGTCCATGCCGTGCCAGCCCTCCAGCTGTTTTAAAGCATAGCATTTCCTTTTGAAGAACAAAAGTGAGCATCTTGACCATCTTTAGACAGATGTGGGGCCCCAGCCTGCTGTCCTTCAGGTCTTGATTAAGATTTCTCTCTGGCCTCAGTGGGAGTTTTGGGTGCGTAAGGCTCTTAGTTCGTCCAGCAATAGTTTCGCCGTCAGAAATAGTTCCCATTTTATTTGAGTAACGTCTTCAAGAAATAGTCAAAATGTTCATCCCTAGATAAACATGCGCTTAACACAACCGTTAGTCAGATCCTTCCTTTTGGTGTTTCTGGTGTATTGAGAAGTGTGTGTGTGAGAGAGAGTGGGGGAGGGAAGGGGCAAGAGGGTGGAGCAGGGGAGGGGAAACAGATGTGGCAGCGGCTGAACAGATGGCTTTTTAGGTCCCCCTCCTCCCCCGAGAGAGATTTATTAGAAATCTTGTCTGAAGGCTTCCTCAAGTCATCTGTGTACTCTCTTTGAGAATGATGTATCCATCATTGCAGATGAATATTGATAAAGAGGCTAGTTGTGTTTTGGGGCTGTCTCAGGATCATCTGATGAGGGTTTAGATAGTTTGTTTTTCTTTGTTAGGCTTGTCTTACTCAGCCAAAAGTTTAACGCTAAAGGAACAGGGCTTGAGGGTCTGAGCTAAAGCCCTCTGAAGTCCCACTGGCTTCAGTCTTCCCATCAGGTCTTGATTCCCTGGCACAGTGAATCTTTTCTCATCTTCACATACCATAACCTAGATGCTTGGACAATCTTAGATGAAATGCAGTAAGCTGGAGATTCCCACATACCTGTCTTTGTTAGGGAAAATCCCCCAATGGATCCAGGAAATGAATTTTAATTGTGCAGTTGCAGAACTTCACACAAGGTGATCAATCTGCATTCTTGTCGGCTGTGTTGGTTGCAAGGCTTGATAACTTTACACAGAAGTTTGGTACCCTCAAGCAGAGTCATTATCTATCTGAATACAAAACACGGAGTATGTTCAGAGCGGACTCTTCTCTGATTGATATCCTGTTGGAATAGTGGTCATCAGGGTGGAGATTTTTGCAACACTCAGATTCATGTTATAGTTACTTATTTTAAGGACACAATGTACAGTAGGGTAAAGGCGAGATATGCTGCTAAATTACTGATCTCAACCTGTTGACTCAGAATACACTGTGGATGGGAAAACACCATGAAAAAAGCCTCTTGCTGTTGGAGCTGTTCTGCTAAAGGGGGTGGCAGTCAAGGAGTTTCTCTTTAACAAAAGTTTCCCTGCCAATTTTGGATCCCACAGGATAAAGCACTGACAGACTTTGCCAGTGACAACCCTGGACACCTGATTTCAGTTCTTCCCATCCGTTCAAAATTGCCATTGACATCAGTAGGAGTTTTGTGTGGCTGGCTGTAGGATTGGTTCTCTTAAGTGAATTTCAAAAGGATAGCTGTGTTAGTCTAGTCCAGTAAAAAAAACCAACAAGGAGTTGTGTGG
>ML681991.1:6759361-6996580 GCA_007922195.1 Podocnemis expansa | reverse complement strand
TATTCATGCTTGCAATATTTACAGTAGCAATCTCTAGTTAAGACTCATTATCTGTAACTGCCTACTGCATTGATTTGCTGTAACAGGCTGACCTGATCCTATGACTTACGCTTCCCTGCATTTATTTTCCTCCCATTCTGTAAGTTCCCCATCTTCATAGCATCTGAAGAAGTGGGATTTTTCTCCCAGAAAAGCTCATGTGATGAATAAAATTTGTTAGTCTTTAAAAGTGCCATAGGGCTCCTCCTTTGTTCTTCTAAAGACATAACCCCTTGAACTCTTGAGGTGATTTCTCGACATCCAGCCTCTGTCTATAGGACAATAGCCATTTAAAAAATAAAAATTGAAATCACGTTTCATATCAAGGTTCCACAATGTTCTCACACTAGTTTCAAAATTCCTTTTCAGTATCGGTTGAAAGGTTCTGCTTTTAGTTGACAGTTTTAGACCCCAGTCCTGAATTTTGGGACTTAATAATCTTTTAACTCTGAGCTGGTACCTATGATGAACTCATTGACTGTACAGAAGGCAGTGTAACACTGTTGTCTTATAACTAGGAGTAGAATGAAACTTAAAGTAATCATGTGCAATTTCCAGCAGATTACAAAATCTTACCTTCAAAAGAAAACCGCCTAATAAAAGAAACCGGTGAGGGGAAAAAAACCCTAAAAGCCATGGAAGCAGCTGCCAAAGGGGATGAGTTCTCATATACCATTCAGATCCAGCAGAAAGGCAAAAAGTATGTGACTCAGATTTTTGGTGTCTGTTCCCTTGCCACTCCCAGGCCTCTGAAGAGTTATCTTTGTGTTTTTTATGTAGTCTTTGTTGTAATTTTTTTTTGTACAAAAGCAACGGTATTACCATTGTGCTTTGGGAATTTTTATACAGTAGTATAGTCTTAAGTCAAGTGCTAATTTCCTGCATCTTTTCTGCTACAGTACATGTAAGAAACAGAGTCTCAGTGCATTCTGGCTTTACTTCCTTTGGGGAAAAGCTGGGCAAATAATACTAGTTAGTCTCTCCCTGAAAGCAGTGAACGTACTAAACCTTGGATTTCTTTAAAATGTTTATTAATATTATCGTCATGTATACAGACTCTTAGGTTTATGTGAGAGACAGGGTGTGTCAGGCAATAGATTTTTTTACAGGGATAACTTTGAAAGAGACACGCTTCAGGTTAGGCCTGAAGAAGAGCTCTGTGTAGGTTCAAAAGCTTTTCTCTTTCATTCATAGAAGCTGCTCCGATTTAAAGAATTCACCTCAAACTATGTTGTGTCTCTTATCCTGGGCCTAATGCGAAGCCAACAATGGAAGATATTACATAAATATTTTTATTGAGATCCATTCTCCACCTCAGAGAGCTTGCGGTCCGAGACCCTGATCCTCAAAGCATGAATGTGTGGAATTTTAACTTCGTATCCGCAGATGACTCGCCCTGTACGTTGCAGAGGAATTAGTTATGTTCATGTTTTGCAGCTTCTTGGCCTTAGTAGCTACAGCTTTTTATTCAACAGTTTCCTGACTGAAAACTACTGACTCTCTAGCCGTGTTGTCCCCATTTAGTGTAGCTTGGCGTTCTGAAAGTTTGCCTGAGAAGAAGCGTGTTTATGGTATATGTACTGTACCAATTCACTTTTTGGAGTAGGGTGATATTTTTATCATCTCTCTGTGATCACTTAGGCAAGAGATTTGTTTTTATGTACAATCTGGCGGCCTGCACAATATTTGTGATGTGTTCCTGAGAGCAGTGTGTGTGGCTGGGGCAAGGAGAGAGATGAAAAAGCACCCTCAGACGGGGAACAAGTCATTCTTGTCAATGGGGAAAGTGTAAGGGAATGCGAAGACTCAGATCTCATTCTGAACATAATTTAGTTTGGCCAGAACTGTGCATCAGTGTGAGAGGAAGGGAGGGTCTGTACCCACTGAGCTCTTCTAATGTGCTGATAATTAGAGTATTGCCTTTTGGGGGGTGAGATTAATTTCATTCAGATGTCATGGAAAAAGGGAAACCTGAGAGGGCAATTGAATACTCGTGTATCTGCTCGCTTCCATCTCTCACGTGCGTTTTAGCCTTGAGACCATTAACTCGACTTGAGTTAGGAGGCACCTAATGTCTCGAAGGTGGTGGTGGTCGTAACTGCTATGTTTAGTGGTGAAATTCCCTAGCTTTTGAGTACCCACTTGAGAAAATCAGAAATGTTTTAACACTGTCACCAGCTGCTGTCTCAGTTCATCTCCTCCCCTGAGCTACTAAATGACCGACTAGAACAAAAAGAACTTGTGGTGGTGGTAGATTGCTTTTTAAACAGTTTCTCTGCCTCTCATTCTTGAATCTAATATTTGGTGTCTGAGATGCATCCCAGACTCCAGACTGGGACTGTCACCGTGATAGCAATCTGGGAGGTCTGAAAAGGGGGAGGCAAAATGAGTGGATGGAAGAATGTGGTACTGGCTTGGTTTTCAGATGTGCAGTCTTTTCTACCTAGACTGGTACACTTCTCAAAGGATGCGCTGGCCATATGAGAATGCGCTGTTGCAACAGGGAAATTGCAACTTGTACCTTTACACTGGGTACCACCTGACGTGGGGGGGAAATTCACTCTTCTGAAGGGAATTGGTATTAGGCTAGTGGAGCACATAGTCCTTATTTTAAGGACTTCTCAGGTGCATGAGTTATGCTGTGGGTCTTTTGCATAGTGGTTACTTTCACCCTCAGTACAGCACTTATTGCTGCCAGGCTAGGAAATACGATAATATTGACTGAACCGCATTGATGGCCTTTTCTTCCTCTGCTTGAACTCATTATTAAAGACCAAAGCCAGTAGTGAAAATGTGACTCTAATGAGACCTAGAGAACTTAGGGCTGATGTCAGTACACATGATTGTATGATTTCTGCCAAAACTAGCTGGTCCCCAGGAAGGTAAATAATCACATCACTTATAGTTGAGAATTTGAGGCTGTGTTTCAAGTTTTTGAGCTTGTAATAGTGAAGGAATAATATTGAAGCCAGTAGATTTCATTATTCTTTCTCTCTGTAGCTAATGTGACTAAATAGAAAGAGGGTTAGATGAGAAGTATATTTTGTAGTGCTTATTACTGGTTTTTTTGCTGTTCACAACACATTCTCTACTCAGGTCTGTGCTACAACATGGAAGAAGTTCCCAGATTATTTTTCATGTCTACTATAGAACACTGTTTTATCTGCCAAATAGATTAAAAAACAAAAGGCAGCATTTTTCTGAGGCTTTGTGTTCCATGCCGTATTTTCAGTTGTTGCCAAAAAGTGAAAACGTGTGAGTCAGGGCTTTGCCTTCCTCAAGTCAGAAGTTCCACTCACTTGAGTTGGAGTACGGGGAGCAGAGCTAGCCCCATGCGTCCTTGTGCTGTGCACACGTCAAAGCTAAGATGTAAAACTAGTTACATATGCAGTAACAGTAAGTCAGGTAGAATAATATAATCACTGGACTTTTGCCAAGACTGGGTCAAAAGCCTAGCTTGAAATTAACTCCCCCCCCCCCCTTTTTTTTTAAGTAATTACAACAATTTGGAGTTTGAATATAATTTAAACGTCTTCCTACTAAAATCAACACAAAAAAAGAAACTATTATTAAGAGCCAAAAGTAAAATTGGAGTAAAAAAAGGGTAAATTCTTGCAGGATGGGTCCTTCAATGACTATTAGCCAAGATGGTCAGAGACTCAATCCCATGTTTTCGGTATCATCAAACCTCTGAGTACCAGAAGCTGGGCCTGGATGACGAGGGATGAATCAGTCGATAACGGCTCTGATCCGTTCATTCTGTTTGAAGATCTGGCCCTGGCTACTGTTGGAAGACAGCATACAAGGCAAGATGGACCATTGATGTCACCTAGTATGGCCAGTCTTCTGGTCGTAGCCAGTAATAGCTTCTAATTAACATTACAATGACTGCTGCATGCAAATGATCCCTTTATGAAGGGGGGAAGACAGAATAAGTGAGGGGGTTGAAGCCCACATGTCTTTCTGATCTATTACGTGTAGATTACGGCATGAGGAACTTATGTATCTCTAACATCTGGCAATAAGCTACTGAGGAGGAAATTGAGCAACCTGGCCCCCCGCCCACTTTTCACCCAGAGGCTTCACAGCACCTTCAAGCCTCTTTGTATGAGAGGAATGCCATTTAACAAAGCAGTGCTCCTTTCAGTGGGATTGGCAACCCAAAATATAAGACGAGTCTTTTAAAAATATTTTTTCAGTAACCAAGTGTTTTGGGAGTTGCAATGGGTGTAGCCTTCTGGTGGAGAGTGGGAGGAGATGGACCAGGGCATCCGCTGTGGGATCCCGTGGTGTATTTTGGGGGGGGAGCAAGTCAAGCTGGAGGGTCCTCTGGTGGGTGTGTAGGGGGCTGGAGCCAGGGTGCAGGCTGCCCTCAGGGTCCTCCTGGAAGCCAGAGCTGTGAGGGGGCAGCCAAAGAACGGCTTGTACTAGCTTGAATTGGCTAGTGGGTGCCCCGGTCCTGCCTATAAAAGCATACAGGTTTCCTTTCTTCATGTAAATTCTAATCCCAAATTTGTTTCTCTTTCCAGGGAGTAACAAAGTTAAAATTAAATAATATATCCTCGTATAAGACAACATGACGTTCCGGAGGAGGTTGTAGGGAAAATAATGCTGCGGATTTTGCTTCAGTGACTTGCTGTAGCGACAGGAAGGAAAACTATTAACAACAAGGAGATGACAGGAAGAAGCTGAGATTTGAAGTGTCCCAGAATCATTGTAAATAGATATTCTTTTTTTTTTTCTGGCTAGATACAGGGAGTGGAGAATGGACAGGTAGCAATGAGAGCAGAGAAAGAGGAGCAGGTGGAGCAGGCTAGGAAACTCCAATTCCATTTCAGGACAGTTCTTGAGATTTTGACATTTGTATTTGTTCCTCCTGGGAACAAAATAAAAACCTTTCCAAGATTTTCACAAAATGGAAATGTGTCAGGAGGTCTGTCTCTTTGAATCAGAAGAGTTTTCAGTCTTTCTCTCAGGTGAAGGGTGGGTTTGAGAGTAACTGTCCCATCAGAACTTTCAGTGAAATTGATGTGGTCTCCAAGTTTCATCAGATCTGAAATGACTTCTTTTTGTCAAAAAAAAAAAAAAAAAGTTGCAATGAAAAGGTTTCTGCCAGCTTTAGGAATGTGATTGAGAGGTTAATATACAGGAAAGCATAAAGCTAAGATCTTTAAGTGACTCAGGGGCTCAGAGGCCATGGAATGAGGAAGCTTTGTGTATGTATCTTTGGAGCTGTGAGTATTTTATTTGTGTTCTTGTACCATTACATTCTGAAAGGAATAGCACCCAGTGGCTTGAAGACTAACACAAGAGCTTTTGTGGGAGAAAATACCACTTCGTCAGATGCAGGGTCACAGCAGAGATGAATTTTACAGTTACTCAAAGTTGGAGGTAGGCAGATTCCAAGTCGAGATATGGAGGGAGAAATTAAATTATGGGTCCAGTGTGATTTCAGGGTTTTTTGGTAATAGGAGAAAAGATGTGGTGCTAAGCTATTCACTGTCATGAGAAGGTGAAGTCAATGGAGTTGCACCCATGGAAGCCATTGGTGAACATGGCACCTGTATATGAAGAATCTTTGTTTTGTACAGATTTAAGTGAGGCTTTTAAACAGCAAAATGTCTAGCTGAGTAGAGGAGCTCAAGTTGAGTGTAGAACAGTTTGCTAGTGCGCCAGAGAAAATCTTCTTTACTTTGTTTTAACAACAAAGAACAGAAAACAGGTAACTAACTGGAATGGGACTAATCAAAAACATTTAGTGTAATTACAGTCCTAAACCATGTAGATGTAAGATCTAGAGGAACCAGTGAAAAATCTACATCATCATTACTATAGAGATCTTGGATAAAGCGCTGTGATGCAAAGCCTACTGCTGTGAAATCTAACACTAGTACATTTCATTTTACCCACAAAAACAGTCGGGGGCCCAGGCCTGGGCCCCAACCCTGCTACTCACTCCCCCTGCCACACTTGTGCCCCCAGCCACATATACCACCCTCCCCCCAATCGTGCTTGTCCCCCATCCTTGCGCACCCCACACGTGCATGTCCCCACCATGGTTCCCGCTCCCTGTATCCACATGCACACCCCTGCCTCTGCTGCTTCGCCCACCTGTGGGCTCCAGTCCGGATCCTGATACCCTGATGGTCCTGGGCTGGATTTCCTCCACCACTGGGGATCCTGTGTGGTTCATGCTGCGCTCTCAGGCCCCTTCCTGCTCCCCCCACTTCTGGTGAATGGTTAGTCTCTGCATCCTGCGCCCCATTCCAGGGCCCCCCACTCCATGTGGCCAGGACTGGGCACCCCTGCAGGTGGCTCCCAGCTCTGGGCTTCCTCCCGTGGGGTAAACAGATGAGAATACGCCCTTCTGTTAACAGAAGTCCTATGGAAGACAAGAGACATGTATGTTCACCTACCCCAGGGCTCTTGCACCAAGGTTGGGTAGGCAAATGTGGGAGTGTGAGAGAACACACACATACGAAGGGCACAGGCAAGAGCAGTTAGAGGTAGAGGAAAAGAGAGGCCAGAAACACTAAGCAGTAAGCTGTAAGCACAGAGTACACTGGAAAAAGCTGCAAAGCGAGGTTTGGGATGGGACTTAGCTCACAGCACTCAACCCTCCCTTGCTAAGGGACTGGTCCTTTTGTTCTTGGTGCTTTCTGCACTGAGACCCCAAGTCTCTCCCTCTTCTTTGTAAACAAACAACACTGTGTAAAAATGCATGGCTACCACCAATTTCTGCTTCCAGCTGGAACATCCCAAACTTTGACTAGCCACTAAGGTTGAAAAGGGGGCAATGCTAACGATAAGCCTAATACTATAAATAAATTTGAATGGACATTTAAGTGCAGAATGGAAGTAGAGGAGGCACATGCTATGCTTATGAAATTCATGTTGGATCTGTGTTTCTGCCAGGAAAGCCACCAGCATTGGGGGGGAGAGTAACAGAGGAGGGCTGACTCCCTTGTTCTGAGCAGTAACCAGCTGTTATCTTTACTCATGCAAATGGTATATGCTAATAGAAGTAAAGCTTGGGCTTGAACACTAGATAAGCAAAAGGAGGTCTGACTTGCATTTAAATTTTCATGAACTAAATATTTTTTCTTTGATTTCTTTATTCAACTTTGGTCTTGTTTCAAACCATATTCAAGTGAAGTCTGATCATGCTCATGTCACGTAGTATTGAGGAGATATCATTCTGACTATTTGCCTAATGGAGAATGTGTTGGTTTTACCTTTAAAAAGAAAACAAAAGCCTGGATATTTGTAATAGAGCAAGATATGAAGGTGTGCATGGCATAGTGAAACACTGGCCTTGTCAGCCAGAGCTCAGGGACCTTGAAACATTCAATTCCATCTAGTCTCATTTTTCCCCACTTCAGACTCTTGTGCTGTAAGCTTGTCTTTACAGTGGGGTGTGTGGAGAATCTGTGTTTTGTGCCATGAGTTCTCCTATTGAGTGGGACGCAGCAGGCATGAAGATGCCACATAGTATATTTGATTCAAGTTGTGCCCACAGCTTAAACCTGTTAATCCACGCACCCTAGCACAAAAACGTTGCAGTACAGTGTTCCAGCTTAACGCTTAGCCAAGGCAGTGGAGAAGACAACTCTTTACCTTCCCGCCTCACTCCAAACTAAACCTCATGTGTTTAGCATCCTTCGCCCCCACCCTTCCTGCTGTCAAGGTTTAGATTAGAGGTGTGTGGGGAGGTGGGGGGTACACTTCATCTAAACCAGATATTGAAGCCTAGCTTTGCTACACACGCCATGCTTCCAATGGCCTACCTGATATCTAGCTCCCATTGCACCACAAAATCTGAATGGTGCCTGGCAAAGCTGAGACAAACCTAGGAAGACACCTGGAATCCACCTAGAGCTCACTGATTAACTACTAGGCCAAGATGGGGAAGGTGAAGAAAGTATCCAGCCTCATTTGCCAGTGAGGGAAAAATCCCTTCTCTTTCCTTTCAGCAGAAAGGCAACTGATATAATGCTTGCAGAACATCTGGGGGATTGACGATGCCTCATTCTTTGTGATGTGGTGGATCCAAAATACGCACAGCATTTGTCCACCCAACTCAGGAGGAGTTTTAATCCCCTCCAGGCAGTTCTGTTTGGTCCTTCCCATGCACCCAAGGGGCTACAGTTGCAGAGGAGGGACTCTTTGCCAACCACAAAGAACCCGAGACATCCATCAGGATGCAAACTGCAGAGGTGGCTTCACCCTGTCAGGTTCAGCAAAGTTATCCCACTCTTCAGACAGAAGAGGACAGTGAAAGAAATGCATTTTTTATGGATCTTTTGGCTGCTCTAATTGAAAAATAATGGTTTGCCTCATCTGCTTGAGGATCCCAGAAGTATGTTACAGATAAGTAGAATATTAAACCTAGCCACACCGTTGAGAGACAGGGAGGTATTAATGTCTCTATTTAAGAGGTGGAGAAACGTCACAGAGAGGGTAAGTGATTTGGCTGTGGTATAATTTGTGATATAAGGGAGACCCAGGCCTCCCGGTGCCCAAATCTCAAGAGGTTCCATCATCCCTGTGTAACATGGAGTGACACACTGTAAGCTGTGTGATTGTGTATCATTCATGCATGTTCACCCTTATAGTGTAACTTTGTATTGTTTAATGCAAAAGCATGTCATGTACGATGTTTCTGGAATGCGCGTGACATACTGAACAGTATTGTTAGGGTAGCGTGTTTCCTGCACTTCTCAAATGTGTGTGCAGAAGGCAGGTCGCGGGCCAACCCAGGAGCGGGTGGTCCACATTGCAATGAGTAAGTTGGGGCTCCGGAGTGAGGGATCAGGGTGACACAATACAAACCATCCAGACTGCAGTGTGGAAGGTCTCACAACCATCAAGCAACAACTGATTGTCAGAATATTTATTTGTAATTCCAGTGAAAGATATTTTCACCAATAGAGAAACTTAAAGAAAGGTCAGAATTATTCTTTGATCTATAAAGGCATTAAAATTAGTAGCCACTCATTTTATGTGACTGTTTAAAAATAAACTGTGCATTTGAGTCTTTGTCTTTGAGATAGAGTAGTAATAATGTCAAAGCACGTTCACTTTGACAACCAACAGTGTAACAGCAAGGAGTGCATGGGCTTTATCCGGCAAGGTGCTGTGTCCTCCCTTTTCACAGCTGAATTCACAGAGCACTTGCTATGGGGTCTAATATCGGTGAACATCACGCATTTTGCTGTCATGTCATGTTCTTGCTAGTGCAGATTTTTATATTGAAGTGTGTTGTAGAAGGAGAAATAGAGGGTGTACATATGATAGAAGAAGAGAGTGACAAAGGCTTTATAGCAGAATCAACAAAACGCAATTCATCTTATTCTGAAGTTTGAGTTGGCTGTTAGTCAAAGCAGTGTCACCATTGCAAAGTGGAGAAGATGATGCACTTTTTCTTTCATAAAGTCATTTTAATTGTTGTTATTCATTCATCAGCAAATTATCACATTCAGGATAAAATGATTGCCTTATTCTTTTACACATCTTTTATAAGTACTTGAGCCTACTCAGTTCACTGACTAAAATAATCATACTGTTTTTATTCCTGCCTTAAACACATTTTAGTATTCTTATGAATAATTTTTTTAGGTTCCTACTTGAATAATTCTTTGAATAATAGGCTTTGATAGCTGATCTGACATTAATATGGGTGACACTGTAGAACCTGAATAAATATGATCAACTTAATCTGAACATGTTGTCTCTCCTGTTCTGTGGGTGTTAGAATAGACTAAAAAGCTAGTATTTACTGATCTTATGAAGTAGTGAGTACACTCACTTCAGAGAGTGCTCAGCCTGTCTCAGTGTTGGCCTCTGTTCTTCTTAATGAAGTTAAGTGATGTGACTGTAAACTTGATGGTGCAACACTAGGCTAGCCAAATGTCCTTGTACAAGTTAATTGGCTTGGTTGTAGTTAAATATTTGAACGTTGTATTGAGACCATAATCCTGTAGTTTTTGCTAATGTGAGTAGTTCTTACACACACAGGTAATTCCAGTAACTTGTGGAAACAACGAGTGAATGAGGCAAGTAGGCGTTAGCTCCTGAGACCTGATATTGCAAGTCCCTGCTTGTACGAGGAACCCTAATGTAGTTTTTCCCAACGCTTAAGACTGTTGTTACTTTCTTCCTCCCCAGCTTTCCCCTAACTTTACATCATATTAATTACCCTAGTGTTTTTCTTTTGATGATATATTTGGACTGCATGTAGGTTTAGGGGCAAGGGCAGGTGGAGGATTTAGGCTTCCTAGTAACTAACATGGTAAAATATTCTAGACCAAAAGACGGTTCAGTCTATAACTGCATAGATACAGTTAGTTCTAGATGTCAGTGATTATTGGTATGCTGTATTTCTAGAAATAGATATTCTGGTGGCCTACTTATGTCAGTCTGGTGTACGCATTGGTGTTCATGAAATCCATATATGGGCAAGGAGCCACTGATGAATCGAAATGATGGACAGTGACTCGGTCTCGGTCGATTTGTCTAGTGCGCTGTGGAACTTTTACTCTGCATATTGTTCTGGGTGGCCTGTTGCTGTCTGTATCTTGGACGCTTAGGAGTGCACGATTAGCTGGAGTTTCTGACTACTCATGTGGGGCATTGCCATTGTTTTATCCTGGCAGTGTTTCTGGTACATCACTGTTCTCAGAGCATCATCTCGTAAAGGTTAGTGCATGGCCTGAGGCAAAGTTAACTTCTTGATATTGATGATGATATTACATTTTTGTTTACCCACCTCTTTCAGATATTGCGTTTTATCTCATCAACTACTGTTTATTGATATGGATGAAGCCAGCTTACACCATTCTGTAATCACAAGTGGGTGTGATTGGTAAATATGTATGCTTTGTGTTGCCTTTTCCCAACACAGCTGGCTTTGTAGCATTTCTGGCAGTCACCACATGTCAGGATATCAAACTTTTATGTTGGCTTTGTGTAGATGTATTCTTGGCTTGCCGCATCTGGTTGGATAGCTTTTCCCAGTTGTGTCCTCAGACCTCTTTCTAGCAACTTATCTATGGAATTTTTCCCCATAAAATCATTGAAGTGGCTTTTACTAAAAATACTTGGCTGGAAACATTTCTAAGTCTCTTCTTCCTTTGTCCCCTTTCTCCATTTTTTTCCCTTTCAGTTCCCCGCCACCCTTCTCTTATTTTTATTCCGCAGTTTTGTTTTTCTTCACATGTGCGCACACGTGTGTTTGTTAGCAATTAGCAGTATGGACTTCATCTTTCATTTCTGTTTCTTCTGTTTCCTAATATTCTCCTGCTTGCAGCACATTGAAGCTGACTAGAACTAGGATCCAGCAATATTTTGCCTTTAGGAATAGCAACTGAGTGACATTGACAAAGATGTAAATCTAGTCACTTGGTTTGTTTGTTTGTTTGTTTGTTCAACTTGCCTGGTGCAGAAAAAGCTGCAGTTGGGGCCTCTAATTAATTTTTTTCTAGTCAGCCCAGGCCTTTTCCTTAAATTTTATTCAGACATTTCTTCCCTAAACAAGAAACTAGGAGTAATCATTGCTGGATTATGATATTGAGTCTGACGTTCTCATGTGTGGATGTGTCTCTAAGTGGCGTTACACTTCTTTTTGGGGGCGGCACAATAATCCTGCTTTATCATCTAGAAAACTGCAAATTTTAGGTGACCAAGCACATGTTGACTTCTCCAGGAAGAATCATTTTCATACTTGGCACTTTTTTTTTGCATTCCTGCCTTCCCATAGCCTGCCTTAGATTTCTGGGCTTATTTTTCTTGTATTGAAAGCAGTAATTGTAAATTTATTATTGAATCCCAGTAATCAGTAGCACTAGTTTGCATGACTCCTGATGATTTACAAAGGTAACGTGGAGTTGCAATGATCAATAGTGTTATGGATTTCTTTCACCCCATCACCCATTTTTAAGAAGGAGGGTACTAGTCAGTTTAACCCAACTTTATTTTCAAGAATTTGGCCTGCAAATGCTGAAGTCAGCAGGACTGTTTCCCTTTGTAAAAGAGTTTGCAGGACTGTAGTTAATTTTTATTTGTTTTAGCAGAGCTTTAATTGGTATATTTCAACTAAACACAACACCGAATGGCTTAATCACATTGTAAATGAAAGAATTTCAGCCACAGCTGAAGGTTTCTCCCACTTATTTCCATTAGGCATATTGGTACTGTCACATTGTATGCTAATTGGATCTCTGAACCATTTCACTTGGTTATTTGGAATTTTTTTCTAGAGGAAGTTCTCTATTAGTGAGTCACTTAAATCAGCTTTCATTGTTTCTAACACTTCAGCTTCCTTTGATATAGTATCCCCTCTGCCCCCCCTCTCCCTTTTTAGGTCAGTATTTATCCTCCACCAAATCCTCCTGGTTTTGCATCAAATATTGCTGCATAAGGCCCAGAGCTCACCCTCCTAGACTAGATTGTGGGCTGAGCTACATGGAATCTCTGCTCTCCTCCGGCTAATGGAAATTTGGGTCCTCCCAACTGTATCAGGTTCAGCCAGCCTACTGGCTCCTGTGGGATCTGGGGCTCTATGAAGAGTGGACACTCCACTATGAGGGCTCCTAGGCCATTCGCATGAGGTATCTGGCCTTGTGCCATAATGTTTGCACTCCTTACTGGTTAGCCCTCAGGAGCTGCCCTGCCACTGGTTATTCTGACTGTGTCTGTTGGCTGCTTCCCTTGTTTGGAACCCTTAACAAGAATTAATGTTGCTCTTACCAATATAATATCCACTGCTTTTGTTTCTGGCTATATCGGGGGGGGGGGGTGGATCAGCCCATAATCATAGAGAGGGAGCAGAGGAGCGTTCCCAAACATTCCCTTGTATGGCCTCATTTTCACGTGTTGTTTCTTACTATTCCTGCAGCATGGAAGTTGCACTGTGACTTTTCATATGCACTTTACATGAAAGATCATGCAACGAGATTGTCATTTAGCTTTACAAAATGGTGTCCTCTGCACTGTGCGACCTCACATACATGGTGCATGTGAATTCATGCCTCATGGATGGCACCATTTTATAGAGTAAAATAGCTTCCGCCATGTAACATGCCCTCTTGCAAATGGTGCATGCAAGGTCACACTGTGAGACTCTTTTGTAAAATAATGTCCTCTGCATGCTTAGGATTGTCATGACCCCATGCACTGAGTAAGTGACCCTTACTTGGGGTCATGACAGGGGCATTGCTGCTGCTGGACCCGCAGGGCTGCAGCCCCGCCTGTCTCTGGCCCAGCTACAGCAGGGACCAGATTGGGGCTGGATCCAGGCCAGAGGCCGGATCCCTGTTTGGCTCCCAGCTTGGGCTCAGAGACTGGATCAGGCCTGGGGGGGCAGAGCCTAGGGCCCTTTCTGCAGGGCAGTGATGGCCCTGGGTTGTGACCCCAATTTGGGAGCTGCCCAACCAGAGGGATAGTACTAAGGGGCTTCCATGGAGTCCAGGGATGGAATATGGAGCAGAGCTTCTGAGTTTAGGGCGTCTCTCCACCTTTTGAATCTCCTACCTTCATCCCCTTTGCGAGGCAGAGTGGAGGAGAATGTATAATTCTGCATGAGGCGGTTATATTTGAACTAGTCTGCCATTCCCTACATAATCTGGTTTCCGATGGTTTTTATTTGTGGTCTGATGACAGAGGCAACTGTTATGCCCTATAAAGTTCTACTGAAATCCACTTTGGTTTGTTTTTTTAGCACTAATTTACAGTCTGGTAAATAAGTTGACCTGAATGATGATGATTTACCCCTCTGATTTTTTTTCAAATTCTTCATGGATCCATTAGTCTTGAAATGTGGCCAAGTTTTTATTTGTATGCATCTATTTAGCTTGAATGTTCTGAAACAAGCACCTGTTGGTGTTTCACAGAGGGTGCTCACCTTTCAAAAGGAATATAATTTTTCTCATATTTTATATGGCATCTCTTATCCAGAAGGAGCAAGTTCCAAGGTGCCTCGTGATGACTGTGTGTATATATAGAAACAAGAATTGTTTCATCTGACTCCAAAATGTAGCTACCTCTCAGATGAGTGCAGCAGCATTCTATATCAAGGGTTTGAGGAGGGGAAGTAAGAAAAACCTTGCTTTAAAATGAGAGAGCAGTTCAGTGATACTTTCATTGGTAAGTATTATTTGTTACCCTTATTTTGCTTTAGAATCTCTATTTTTCAAACTTATATTCTTCTGTCCTTGTGACTCCCTCTGAACAAGGTAAGCAGTAATGGTGTGTTGATCTATAAAGTGGGTCAAAGTCAGTAAACCCAGCGCGGGAGTCTTGCTTTGTACTCTTACTGACAGGCACAGTTCCAAATCCAAACTGGTCTAATACTTACCTTAAGTGGGCCAGGAGGTCATGGCTAATATCTCATCACACCTTTTGTAAAGTTCTTTAATGGCTTTAGTTTTTCTGTTATCTCCAGAAACTCTGTCCCTAGCCATTGATTCAGTTCTAGGTATGAGGGAAGAATGCCGCCCACTGAGTTTTTGCCATCATTTTGTGTTTTCCTGGAAGGTCTCCAAGTATTGACAAACCTCAAACCTGCTGAGTTTGTGATCTGACATGGTGGCAGCTCAAAAGTGTATGTGTATATCAGTTGGCACACAAGCACCATTGTTGGAGATTGCCTGAACCTAACAGCATCAGCAAGCATTTGAAAAGCATAGTAGTTCAAAATAAGCTAATGCTATCTAATACCCAATATGTAAAAAGCAGCACGTCCTAAATGTTCTAGCTCTTCTCCTCCACCTCCAGAAGAAAATAAGAACCTAATCATACGTATGAGTGTTTCCATGATCTGGCTGCTTAAACGGGAGGGGTTATCCTACGGCAAAATATCTATGGGGTAGGTCTACATTGCTGGCAAAGTTTGGTGACAGTTGACATGAGTTATGCAAGCTACGCAGAGTACCTTGTGTAACTCCCATCGACTTCCTAGCTCTCTTTTAGCAAGCTGTCTTCAGGAGCTACACCTCTTGAGGTGGTGGTTTTATTATTTAAGTCAATTTCTGGATTGACTGAGCCGCTCTTCATTGCCTGGTTAGACAATTCAGAACAATGAATCTTGCCACCATCAGTATATATGCCCCCACAATCTTTTTTCTCCCTTCTGTCTTTGGTCTATACTACTTGATCTTTTCAGTGCATGAAGAATTAATTAGCTGATTTGTCAGAAGCAAATATTATAGCCAAACTCCTTTTTTGTCTTTAAATTTCTAATCCATGGGTTTAATGTATTTAGTTTTAAGTATGCCTAATAGCCTTAACATGCATAACTATAGTAGGCTTAGTAAACTTGTAATCTTTGTGGTCTTGAAGTTGCAGATCCTGTTAGTAAAGCACTTAGAAGTTAGCAAATATAACAGTAAATATACAACTGTTTTAATGACTGTAATTCTCAAGGGATTTATTTTCTAATTTCATATGACTGAAATGCTTTATAAATATTTTTCATACAGATTCTTAACCTATGCAGTCCTTTTAGGCAAAAAGGACGTTTCTCCTGTAATGAAATGTTGATTACTATATAATCAGTTAGAAACTTGACATTTTCCAAATAGCTAGTCTTCATCTAAAAGCTTAACCTTCAGTCACAAGCTGAGTCCGCAGCGAGGGAACAAGAGTTGTGCTTGTATGTTAAGTGCCTTCTGTCAGATTCCAGAGGGTAGCCGTCTTAGTCTGTGTACAGCAGAATAGAGAGCCCTGTGGCACCTCAAAGACTAACAGGTTTCTTTGGGCAAATGCACCACGCACCCAGTGATAGATTTGGGGTACATCATTGATATTTTCATCCTCTGGGTAGCTGACAAACTCTGTATAGATTTCCACTGCAACTTCAACGTACAACACCCATCCGTTAAACTCTCTCTAGAACACTAGCACGATAGCGTCAACTTCCTGGACACCATGATCAGCTTCAGCAGTGGAAACCTACAGGCAGCCATATACAAGAAATCCATAGCTGACCATATCTACCTCCACAGCTCCAGCAATCACCCCAAACACACCAGTATGTCTCTTATCTATAGCCAGGCACTTGGCTACCACAGCATATGCTCCGAGGAGAAAGTCTGGGATATACACCTTAGCAAACTCAAAAATGCCTTCACCAGACATGGATGCTTCCCCTGAAAAATAGAGCACAATGTGGAACAGGTCAGCCAAGTACCCCAGGAGAACCTGGCGCTACAGAAATAAAACTCTCTCTGAGATCCTAGCACACCCTAGTTATCACCTACCACTCTGCATTGGTGGAAACCCTTACAGGGCATCATCAAACAATTACAACCTATACTCGATGGGGATGCCACCCTGAAAGAAATCTTTCCCAAACTGCCAATTGTGGCCTTCGAACAACCTGCCCGCTTTTCCAAGCTTATCAGAAGCAAGCTCCCAATAGGACATTTCTCCCCAAAGTGGCACTGGGCCCTGCTGAAACAACAGGTGCAACACCTGAGGATGTATCTTCAGTGCTGCAGTGATCTACAACCACACAACACACCTTTCAAGATCCATGGCTCCCACACATGCTTATCACAATGCAACAGGTGATATATCTCACCCAGTGCATCCTGGCCATCACTGTGCTCTTGAGTGAACCTACACAGGATATTTTTGTCTTTAATCACTTTACTATTATCTGTTTATATCCCCTAAATCTGATCTCTCTGTTCTCATCCTTAAAGGAATCCTCACAACACTTTCAAAGGTGAGTGTGGGAACTTAAATCCATAACTCTGAGATTTGGACCAGTGTTTTTCAGAACTGTTACAATTCAATGTCTTCACTTTTTTTTTTTTTTTAACATTTAACCCAGTTAATTAGAACTTTAAAAATGTTTTAGACGTTACAGAGGCAAAAGTGCTTTGCTGTTTGTCCTCAGTATTGTACATAACGTTTTCAAACAGTGTAGTCGTGTCAGCGTGTTAATTACTGCCTTTGTGAGATGAGGCTGGCAAATGAATCTTCATCAAGAACCCGAGAAACACATCTGTGTCTTTGTAATTTAAAACTAAGGCTAATAAAGCTGGATCCCAATGGAAATCAACTAGTAGTCTTGACTGCAAAGGTAATGAGTCTTGCTTTTCAGTCTGCATGTCGCATGCTTTAAAAACAGGCTAGAGTAGTAGCTGGATCCAGATGTGAAGAATATAATCCACATTGTAGCTGTTAATTAGGGTGCAGCATAAGCAAATAATGATTCGTAACTGAATGTATGAACATCCTCAAACAAATGTTTGAGAGAATTTATTCAATATCAGTGTTATGATCTGAAATAATTGTATTAAGCTTTGAATATCCACTCAGCATGGCTAAAGTATTGCAGAATATCTTTTGCAAAACCACTGTCCTTAAGCTTTCTAACATTTGTATTGTTGCTGAAATTTCACATTCATCCCTGTACTGTGGGTGGCACAAAACTTATGACTGCTTGTGTTCCACTTAAAGACTTGAAGGGTCTTCAGTAGTGTATGGGCTGGGGGGGGAGAGGGGGCATCTCTTCATGGAAATGAATTTCATCAGCTGTGTCTGCGTGTCTAGAAAAGCAGTACTTCTTCACCCACTAAAACCCAGCATAGGTACTACTTGTTCTCTCTGCTTCAACTATTAAAACAATGATTCAGCTGAACCTCTTAAATAGTGCATCTCTCCAAGCATTAAGTATTATCACTGCCTAAAAAAATAAAGACAGATCACATCATCACCTGGTGTGTATTGTTATAATTCCATTGACTAACTGCCATGGAGATGCAAAGACCTGAATCAGCTGAGGATCTGGCCTGACTGACTAATTCCTCACATATTTTAACCCCTTCTACACCTAGAGATAGACTCTGGCCTCTGCTAAATGTGAGGTGTGCGCACAAATAGGAAGAGACATGAGACCTAGTGTATTTGTGTTTTGGTTATGTGAACTAAAAATGATTTTCTCTATTTCTTTCACCCTTGCTAAAAATGCTGGAGACCGTGAAATTAGCCCAGAAATAGAATTCAGGTGATTAATTTCCAAGGAAACTGGCCCAGATCTCAAAAAATATTTAGGTGCTTAATTGAAATCTGTGGAAGTTAAGTACTGACATGCTTCTGAGGATCTGGACCTGAAAGATGGGCTAAAGTCATCTGTATGTCTGGTACGACATCTACCGCATTGATTTGTCACCAGAAATGCTACCATGCAAATCCCAGAACTGAAGTTTTCTGGTACACAGGAATGTATACTTTATTTTTAGGCATTTAGCAATTCCAAAAGAGATTTGTTTTTTGGCTTTAAAACTCAGCGGCGTTGAATTCATTTGCCATGGTGGGACAGATTTGACTTTCAATGTACTTCAGGTGGGCCATACATACCATAAATCATCATATTATTGCACTCTTATGGCATCATTGTGGAGTCCCACGTATGCAAAACTGCACTCCGCAATATATCTCTCTCTGTTAAGGAAAGAAAATGGTCTTGGGCAGTGCAGTCTCTCATACCCAGTGCTCTATGATGTTGTGAGACCTGCCACCACTTGCAAAGCATTGGAGAGTGCTGGGTATGCAAGATCACGTTCTCTCTCTCAATCTCTTTTGTTACGATGAGAGTGTGGTCCTACAGAGTACAGTCATGGGCCAGATGGGTGCGGCCCATGGGCTGCCTGTTTGACATGCCTGGGAGCTGTAGTTTCTTTATTGCTGACAAAGATCTGTTAACTTTTATATGAATAAATACTATTCTTGCAGATGCTAACCACCATTTGCTGATAGTTGGTGTAGTTCTGCAACCTTAAAATAAAATGTCAGGGAAAAAAACTGAGCAGATTTTAAAATTGAGGTGGCACATAAATCTGAACCAAGACCCTCATTTATAGCATAAACCTGCTGTATGTCCCACACGTTCTAGAGGGATTATGTCTGAGTGCAGCTTCAACATGTGAAGTGATCAGTGGTGCACTTTTTTATGTAATGAATTAATTTTGCATATGTAACACATTTTTATAGGCTAATGCTCAATAAGGGATTTGGGCACTCTAAAAATACTTATAGGGAAGTGGAAACCCATTAGGCAGTAAGAAAATGAAAAGCAATTAAGATGTGCTGAGTGCCAAGCACTCAAATGTAGTCAGAGCAGTGCATGTCAGAAAAAAGAAAACTCTTATTCATAAGATTCTTGTCTATGAATCTGTTCTATAATTACAATTCTATTATTTGAATCTTCTCGTTATTTTGGTGTGCTCCCCCATCCGTTTGTTTCTCAACTCATATTTGGATAATAAGTTCCTTGCAATTGGGACAGTCAGTTATGATGAAGGTAGGTAAGCTAGGTACCAGTGCACTCCACAGAAATAATAATTTCGTATGTGCATGGGAAGGAGGTGAGTAGCCGGATGTGCAGCTTTTATGTTTGAAAGCATAAAATGTCCAACCTGCTCCCCCTGTTCACACAGGGGACTTCACTGGTATTAACAGGAATATCTGTGGAAATAAAGTGAATAGCAGTTGGCCTCAAGGTATGTTGTATAGTGATTTAAAAATCATAGCAACATAGAGATGGAAAAGATCCACTGGGTTATCAACTCCTGTCCCTAGAATAGCAAGCTTGTATTTTACAGTGCACCATTACTTGGCTGTCAGAGTTCTTTCTGAAAACAATAGGCAGTTGTATGTCCGGTCATTTATGTCAAAATCAAAAAGAATGAGGGTAATAGTTTAGACTGATATGTTTGCATATACATATGCCTGTGAATGACTACATCCATATTGCAAAGCATATTTTGAAGCTAAGCAGGTTCTTCTTTTGAAGGATGTTTTGACAGGATTCTAGACTGAAGTCTCCAGGATGAATTTATGTAGCAGATGCATCAGAAATGAAAATATTTTTGGTACTATCAGAACCTCACCATAAAGAATTCAAATTTGGGATTTAGTACTAAATTGCTTGACAATACAATGTCTTTAAGTCAGGAAAAATGTGTGAAGGAGGAGTGCTGACAGGTAAGCTTGGTCCACCAAGCTTCAGAAGTAAGCAGAGCTAAATCTGCTGTTAAAATATTTGTCTGAGCTATGGCTTTAGTTAGGAAAAAGATTAATTTTACAATTACGGTTCAAAATATGTTTACGGGTGTCAGTGCTGGGGTAACTAGAGAGAAATTGAAGCACTGGGGAGGAGTGAGGGAAACTAGGATTCCATATAAGAAAAAACCTTGAATATCAGGACTTACCCTATAAAATCAGGACATCTGGTCTCCCTAATCAGCACTCTTTCCTAGCAGTATGTGACAATTTCTGAGTTGTTCAATATCTAAGAAAATATATAATTTAGTACCTTTCAATAAATACTTTAAGGAACTTAAGGATATTCCTATAAAAGTGGTTGCCCCAAAGTCAGCTGTCCCACTGCTTTACAGTAACACTCCTAGAGAAATATCAGACTGTCTTCTGAGTTTTTGTGGCTCAAGTCTGTTAAGCTCAGGCCTGTTTATTGCAGTGTTGACTTATTGGCACCTGTAGTAATAAATAAAAGTGGAATCTAAGTCAAAACTCTGACCCCACCTAAATCAATGACAATGCTCCAGTTTGATACTTTTGATTCAAAACAAGTTAAAAATCTGTATTGGCTAATCTAGTGTCAGAGGTATGTCTGGGGTTGAGAAGCAGATGTACAAATACTGGTGTACAATAGGACTCTGCACCTGGTCATGATTTTGGGGGGGAAAAACACTCAACTGAAATAAGAGTTATTACAAAAAATCCTGTTTATCTTGTTCTCCCCACCGCCTTCTATTTTTCCCTGTACTTGAGCCAAAACTGAATATGTGCAACCAAGTTTTGCTCTTTGCACCAATGTAAATCCAGAACATTGTCTTTTCTCTGGATTTTGATAAAAATCTAGTCTAGTGGCATTCAAGGTTTCAGAAAGCTTTGTGTAATGTATCTGGGTAAATAAAAATGCACAGCACTGTTGAGCTCTATTTATTCTTTGTCTGAAAGGTCATTAAGAAACTGGAAATGCCTGGTAAAGGTTTCTCAGCAGTTTAGGCTCTGCTCTCCTCTTGAGCTTGTTTCAACAAAACACATTCATCAGCATCCCTTCTTCAGGAACTTTTTCTTCCTTTGGACTTTAAAGACCCCCACAGAATTGACTTTATGTGGGGGAACTCCTTGGGTGTGACTGTATTTGCATTCATTCCCTCTTCCCAACCTGAAGACAGACTACAGGTCTGCAATGTGGACGTTCCACCACTGCTGTTCCAACCTATGAATTCAAATGAGGGATTCTCGCCATGTTCCCAATGTCGCAGTTCTGGGCAGCTGAATCCATTGAAGTATGGATCCCTAGTCCTTCCCTCAGCTTATCTTCCTCTTAGGAGTCGTTGGGGTTGGACATAAACCAGGAGTGCCACTGGCCCAGGAAAAGACCCGTGGCTTGGCACGTTGGGACTCGGGGCTCACACGCAGCTGCTGCTGCAGGTGGGCTGGCGGTGGACCTGGGGCTCCTTCCAGATTTTATTTGTGTGTGCATTGGGGTGGGGCAGGGAATGCATTATTTGGATTTGATTATGAAAGTCTCTCAGATAAATATATTGAGTGGTAACTTTTCAAGAGGAAATCTATGTCTTCATTTGTCTTCACTGATTACTGGAGGAATGTACTGAATCATTCTCTGGCTTCCAGAAATCAGAATTGGGGGCCAGTGATTCAAAAATTTTAATACTGATGTGCTGGACGGGGCTCCTGGGAGTCTCCTGTTACAATTACATCACTTCTAACTGGAGAGAGGGTCCGGATGGTTCTCTGATGGAGTTCACACCATTTGTAGGTCTGGTTAAGTCATTTATACACTGTTCTTTAGAAGTAAATGTTTTGCTTTTGGAGCAAACTTGATTATGCTAAATAAGAGACCTTAAAAAGCCAGCATGAGTGAGATACCTCCTGGATCTCCTCTCCAGATCTTAACTCCAGCCATCTTCCCTTTTGGTTTATAGTACTGCTGCCTTTAGATTACACGTGCTGAATACTGTGCCATCAGTAGAATAGTACCTTTTTCAGAGACATCCTTGTGTAAATGTATAGATTCCTCAGTCTTTCTCTCTGTGTCACGTACACCTCGTACAGGATTTGTGGCACAGGAAGGAGGCAGTTGCCATCAGTTCCTTTTTAAAATACTGGGAGCACCATCATGTGTATTAGTTGTTGGTGATTAAGTTGAAAAGTCCTAATGGAAACCTATATTATATGCTAAAGCTTTTAACTGTGGTCACATTCATGGACCTAATCTTTCCAGAGGTTCTACAAATTTAGGCTTAGCGAGTATCATGCTGTCGCATGGAGTGGGCTCAATTCCACTGGATGCGGAGCATTCTCCTCTCCCAGTTGGGTTAATACTGGGCTCTACAAGATTAGATATCCACAGAGCAAGAAACAAGGTTTATTAATTTATTTACTAACTTGATTTGTTCAGTTTTGATTCCAAGAGGAGTCTGGTTGTGAGTCAGCCAAGAGATGATCTGGCGACGTTATATAGGATGAACAGGCTCTCGAATCTGAATATTAGATTTGTTTCCTAATTGAATTGTGACCCACAAAGGGGCTACTGTTGTCAGAAGTGCAGCTGGGGGTGATGAGCTAAACAAGAGGAACACATTGGCTTTCAGAAGAAGTCGTCGTAGCTGTGAGTTGAGTGTAGTCAAGGAAATGCAAAGCACTCTGCTGGAAACAGCACTCATCTGTCAGGTGGTCTTATGACTTGGAGACAAGCAATCATATTGCACTTTGTGGTACAACTGTTCAGGGTGTCTTCACATTTCAAAACAGAATTCCTTATTAGGTTTTCAGAAACGTTTTGCACAGAACTCTTTTATGGTGGGGAGCTGCTAGGAGATGGTGTCAAAAATAGTTAAGTTAAAGGAGCATCAGAAGTAGTTGTTGGACTTTCCTGAGTTTTTAGGTTTCAGCTATGCAACCATAAATGCAAACACCTCAACTGTACCGCACTGCACAGATGTATTGTATTTACCATTCTTGATTTGCTGGTTGGACTTGCAGCATAATGCATTGCTTTTTAATTTATAGTATAGAATGTGTACCATCAGCTATAGAAGATGTGTCCTAAGACTGAATTAATGAACTGTTGGACCTTTACCCTTTTTAGTTTCCTGATTTTTTCTGAACGTACCTCTGCAACTTGAACGTTGGATTAACCTATGTTTTTAGCTTAATAGCAACCCATAGGCTCACATCCATCTGAAATGGACAAGACGAGGAAAATGCACGGACAACAAAGCAGGCAGCTGGTGGTGATGAGTTGTGACGACACTGAATAGATGTGTGGAGCACATCAGCGGGTAATGAACTAGGTTGGAACAGCCCCACCAGTGGAAGGGCAGTTCTTCCGCAGAATACCAGTAGTTTACTGACCCCATAGTGGCCTATAACTGCAGAGCGAAAACTTGCTTTAGAAAGCTGCTGCTGTTCTTTCCCAGAAAGGCTTGATGGGTGATTCACATGCAAGTGAAGGCTAGTGAATTAGTCACTTTGCATATGACCATTGTGGGTGTTGTAAAAACGTCAAACTTGTTGAATGAGGCTAATAAGTGATGTGGGAGAGATTTTCTGGTAAGTTGGTAGCAGCCTTTAGACTAGAAAGGAAGGCCCAGAGGGGTCTCTCAGTCAACATGAGCCTTAGTGATTCAATTGATCGTATACGTTCCTGTCACGATGTAAGGAGAGGCAGTAGAGTTAGCACTTGAGAAGGCGATGGTGGGAGTGGTACAGAGGCTGTCTATCATATTAAGTGGCATTTTAAGTGCAAGGGGACACCATGTGATGGGGTAGCTTAGAAACCTGACTGGCAACCTTAGCTAAAGGTTCCTGAACTTAGCCACGCACTATAGTTCGCTTTTGAACAGGATGAAAACAGGTGAGACTAAGGGCAGGTCTACACTGCCTGCAGTTTTTGGTGGCAGTCAAAGAAAGATGTGCAAGTTACCTAACTAGCTGGTGTATCTCCCTCTGAGTGCCCTATGCTAGACTGTCTATCATGGTGAGTTGAACAGAGGGCTCTTCTTTCAGCGCTACAATACTTCCCAGGGTGGTCTTCAGGGATCAATTTCCTGATCAGCTGAGTGGGTCTTCATAGGCCTGATCAGTCAATCGGGAAGCGTGATCTGATGACTATGATTTTGCATCCATCTGTCAATGGAGACTAGCCCTATATCAAAATGACAAGGTTGTTATACAAAATAAAGTTCTAGTAGTTTGATTGATTGAATCAAAGGATTGACAGCTTATAAAGCCTACATTATCTTTTCTTCTTGAAGAGGATAGATTTAAGAAAAATTACCAGTAAATGTAACTAAAGGCACTAATAAAACAAGAAGCAAAATAATCAAACTACTGGCAGCAGTGAGGGCAAGTTGCTAGAACTGTAGCTACCGTACCTGGATGTCCTGACAAGACATGTAATAGAGAGGCAAGATGGATGAGGCAGTATCTTTTATTGGACCAGCTGCTGTTGGGGAATGAGACAAGCTCTGCATAAGCTTGAAAGTTTGTCTCTTTCCCCAGTAGAAGCTGGTCCAATAAAAGATATTACCTCACCCATCTTGCCTCTCTAATATCCTAGGACCAACACAGTTACAGCACTGCAGAAGACAGACACGTAATACTTGTTTTATTTTTTTTGTTGTAGTGCTATACTCTAAAATATCTTCGTCAGAAATGACACCTGTCTTTTCCTTTCATTTGTTCAGTGTCTGAAATATTCATCCCCCAAAGAAAATGCATGAGTTAGAGGTGTGAGGTAAGATCAGCAACAGAGCTTCCTGTGCACAATCCAATCTTTGTGAATTCAAAATTAGTCACCATTTCATGACATTTCATTGTCAGTGAAAATCTGAAAGAAAAACATGCCTATTTTCAGTGTGTAAAAAAATTGTTTTGTACTTAGTTTTGTGTCAATAAATAACCACTTTTTTAAAAAAAATAACTTGAGACCATAAAATGTTTGAAGTGATATTGAGTAAAATAAAATGGCAGAAAAACTCACATTAAAAAAAAATTTACTCCAAGCCCTTGGGTGTGGGTAAGAGATACAATGTCTCTTTACAATAGCATAATTCCATGCTGCAGGTACTAAGATGTACTGAATGTTTTTATTGAATTTTCCTCTTTAAATATGATACGGCAGCAGGAGGGAAAGGGGAAACAGGGAGGTAATAAAATTATGGTTATATCCATGATGAGTGAGAGATTGCTAATACGTTATCAAATATATCTGCTCTGTGCTTAAGACGTCATTCACCATGCATCTGAGCATCTTACAAGTTGATTTATTTACTGCTCAGCATATTAGTATTTGATTTGTTCTTTGTAGAGACTGGATTGGAGATAGACTTTAATCAAAAAAACTCCCACTGATTTTCAAGGAATCACCCCATGTTTTAGTTCCTCTTTCTCACTGCCTTCATCCAAACCTGGCCTCACTCCAGAAAGGCTGTTGTAGTGAGGTGAGACTTGAATCTCAGTGCACGTCTACACCACAAATGACAAAGTGGGACAGATTCAGCTACATTGCTGCACTGTAGGCACTCACATAGGAAAAGAAGGGATTTTTCAGTTGCTGTAATAAATCCACCCACTTGAAAGGTGGTTGGTGGGTCAATGGATGGATTCTGTGTCTACAGTGGGGGTTAAGTCAACCTAACTACATTGAACAGGAGTTGCAACTTTCACATCCTTGAACATTGTAGCTAGGTTGACTCAAATTTAAGTGTAGCCCAGGCCTTTCTCTTCAAATGGTTGCGTTTGAGCTTAGAGCCATCTTGTTGGCAAGGAGGTCCAAAGATAGGATTCCACCAGTGAGAATACTCTACTTCCATCACCTGGCATTTAAAGGCTATATTTCTTCAGTTGCGTCCCCGCTATGGAACATGATAATGTCTTGGAGGCTTGTGGATGGCGAGACCCTTTTTTGAGAGAGCAGTGTCCTGTGTAGAGCCCTGTAGATTAGTGCCAGAACTGAAATTGATCCTGAAGAGACCAAGACATTCAGAGCACCAGAGCAGTATATTCATGCGTCTGTATTGCTTCAGAGGGCTGCTGTTGCAACATGCTGTGTGAGTTGTGCGTCTGTTCTGTGTTCACAACCTCAAGAGTGAGTTGTAGTAGTTTGTCATGGAGATGAAGAAGCCATTAACCTCAGTGGCAGGTTTTTTTTGAAACAAAAAAAAGGCAGTCCCCTGGTTAGCTGCTGGTGGGGAAAGACAGCCCTCCTTACTGTGGTAAGTTGTGAGTCCAGGAAAAGTGAGCAAGATCCAGGGTTTGAGCATAGCCTTGCGAATTATGGCTTTGTGCTCAATCACTGGTGGCAATTGTGGCTTAGTGAATTTCTGGGAAAAAATCAGTATTTCTATTACACCTTCCCTGGACTAAGTTTGAGCCAGCTGCTCTTTGTTGGTCTTCCAGCCCTTGAGACAAAATAGATATGGCAGTGGCTGCTTCAGTTAGAGATGGACAGTCCTTGTTGAGTATTAGCCTTACACTGAACGCTGGTGTCCTTGAATTTTCACAGTCATTGAAGGTGCTCTCGTGTATCCGAAGGAGGGTAGATGAACATGGAGATCCTCGAGAGGAGTGCAGGTTTTAAGAAGCTATGAAAGTGAGACCAAGTGGATTTGCCTCTCCACAGCTCTCCATTTGTTATCTTGTACAGGGGAAGTCATCTCTGTGTCTTGCCCCTCTGAGTCCAAGCAGGAATGATTCCTTTTTTCCCAGTTGCCATTGGTCACTCTCATTCACAATGTGGTTACTTTGGCTATGCGCTTATTTGCAAGACTTTGGCCTTTGAGTCCCCAAGAGCCTGGCTGATGTTAGAGATAATGAATGTGAAGTGTTGGTCTATCAGCTGCCATTCAAGTAACCTAATGAGTTTCAATCTCACTCATTGATGGTCCCATTTCAGGTCCCCAAGTGAAATTGTTTCCTAACAGTGGAAATAACATGGTTCGTTCTGCGGCAAGAAGAACTGGTCAATTGGTGGTGAAGAAAACTTGAAGTTGTTTAGCTTAAAAGTCAGCTATGTATACAGTTGTGTTTATGGCTAGTTATGAAGGCAGATGGATGCTAGTGAGCCCTCTGATCAAATTCTTCTTTAGCCATTTCTTTCCATTAAAAAAATCAAAAGCTGAAATAAAAGGTGATGTTTTGCAGCAGTTGCTACTTTATCTAGTTAGCATAGATAATTTATTTTTTCACAAGCATACACAGCACTTGGGGAGGTGGTAGCAAATCAGTGGAGAGGTTGAATGCTGAATGTGTTTTGAAGACCGAACTATAAAGCTGTTTGTTAAGAGAGAGGTCTGGTGTAATGCTGTGCATTGGTATAGGGAAATATATCCAGTTCTGAATTAGGTGATTTTTGGAAGCAGTTGCAGGATGCCTCTCTCTTATTTATTGCTCAGATTTCTTTTTATTACATTATTCTATTTAAGCACAACTGTTCATTTCATAAATAATAGGCTAGGAGTTGAGTTGATAGGAACAGTCCATTCATGTTTAAGAAATTTGCTGGAATATACATATCATGCTCACCTGACTGATCTTTTCAAACTACTTGGAGCATGGTTTTACTTGGCAATAGGAACAAATCAAAATGTAACTTTGTGTTTGCTTCTCTGATCACTCAGCTTGTTAATTTTTTTTTTCTTTTTGGCTCTAAGAATATTGCTACTTTTGTTTAACAGAATAAATTTTTTCCAGTTTCTTTCTGAATTGACCAAGGGGCTGTTTGATTGGCAGTGGAGTCAATTCCTTGTTTGTCAGATCAGCCTTAGATATTTTTAGAAGAATGAAATACAATCTCCTTCATTGTTGCAGTAATGCGCACATAAACGACGTTTACAAGAATGATAGCCACATTGTTTTAGGATTTGTAACGGCATCCAAGTTTGTAAAAAGAATGTGATGATGGTTGCAAATAGAAGCCCTAACCTAAAACTTGTAATCTCTTTTGACAGTTGATACCACTTAACAGCTCATTTCTAAGCTGGTTAGGATCTATAGTTGAGAATTTCATATGTCACAATGATGTAAATGTTCTGGGTTTTTTTCCAGTTAAAAACTGTTCAAATAAAAATAAATGGCTGGCAGAATTTCCATTCTGCCCTGTGCTTTGAAGATCATGGTTGCATGCATTCATAGTTCGCTTGCACACTTACTGTGATTTCACATGGAATTGACGACTATATGTGGCAAATTTTGTGTGCAAACAGCTGTGAAAATTTGATCTTAAATTCTGTTGCACTATATACTCTTACTTGGAGAATCATGTACAAGCATAGAAAAAAATCATAATGCTACCATTTTATTTTTTCCATATTTACCAAATCTTAATTAGTAACTTCACTGGTGTCATATCTACAGCTGAACCAACTAGGATTTCTGTTGCTTTGTGGACAGGTGGCTGGGTAATCATCTCGGGATTTTTCTAGCATTACTGCTATGCTCATTTAAGCTTCTGCAAAAGCAGAGCTAGAATTGAGTTCCCTCCTGTAGCTTGAATTCCCAATCCAGGGATGTCAAACTGCACTCCGAGGCTCTTATCTTTCCTCAGAGCAGATTCTGCAAGCCTTGTGTTGTGGCAATGACACTACTCAATGTGCGTAAAGGTTGCCCTTTGTTTGTTTGTTTTTTAGGAGAGCCTTGGGTGGCAGAGGAGGAAATAGAACCACTTTGGAGGAGCTCCACTGTGAAATGTAATATGTGTTAGGAAGTATCACTTTGTGATTTCCTTTTCTCTGGAATAGCAGTAAGCATACCAAATAGCAGGGCAGTTACTAGTGAACATTTAAAAATCTTTATAATTTGTGAAATCCTGGGTTGGTATGTTTTTAAAAGAATGAGGTATTGGTAAATCAAAGATTTTGTTCTTAGGTCTCAGCTCCTGTATTCCTGCATGGCGTTCCCCATGGCGTTCACCAGATTCTGCCACTCTTATCCCTTGGTCTCAGAGTTGTCTCAATGAAAAGTATAGAATTGTTCAGATTAATGTACTGATAAACATGACTGTAGGTCGAATATTGAATTGAAGACCTACAAGTGTTCTTATTCAGCAAGTACCTTCAGGGTATTGGTCAAGTCTCATGGCCAGGACAAAAAAACCTAAAACATACTTTTGGAAGCTTTGCCACTTATATTAATAGGGAATTAAATATAACCAACCCATCTAAGCCAAATACAAAATGGATGTTTTTTGTGCTGAACACAACCTCTGTTGTGACAGACTGATGTCATGTGGCTGGCCTATGTTGTTTAGTACCCTGTGTGACATGCATGTCACATGATATCATCGACCTAGCTCTACTATGCTAATATTGTCACTCACAACCTCTCTGCCCATGAGTGTTAGAACCAGCGTGCTTTTCTCTCCGGTTGGAATGACCAGTTTCTGAAATCTCGTCTGTTATTATATAGTAATTAGATCGTTGATGAGCTGTATTTCTTACTCCCCAGACATCTGAGTAGCTAAAGATCACTGTGCACAGTATCCTGTGGAGCTGAACACCTTTTGATTTTCCTTTGGAAACTCTCTGCTTTGCACCTCCAGTGAAGGAGGTCTTCAGCAGCTGCCCACTGCCATTTCCCTTCCGCTTTATGTTTTTAGTTTTTTCTGCTTTCTTATCAATTACCCAATCTCATTGATTTTGTAAATACTTCTGACGCATGGTGCCACTCATCCACCTCTTGTTTTCTATTGAAGGGCTAATTCAGCTTCCATGGAAGTCTACCATTAACTTCAATGGGGACATCATGGGGTGGCGATGGTACCTCTGAGTGTTATCTTGCTATCAGTGAATCCAGGATCTGGTCTCTAAACTCCATTCTTACTCAATATTTATTTTATAATGGCACATAAATATTTCATCTGAGATCAGTGCAAGGCATTGTACCAGCACCTCATTAGAGATGGCTGTTGCCTTGAGGAGGTGAGTCCTGATAGACATAGAAGTGGGGAGGGAAAGGGAAGGGGCAGGCTTTGGCAAAAGTTGCTCAATGGTTGCATGGAACTATGTCCAATGCCCTCTTCTCTAGCCTAGGGGTTAGCAGCCCCATGCACGCAGGCCAAACCTGACGTTCGGGCCAGAAGCCCTGCGGCACCATGACTGCTCCCACCGCTGTTCCCGCCTTGTTGCTGCTGGCCCTGCTCCCCGGCTGGGCGCTGGGGTCAGCAGTGGGGAGGAGTGCGTGGCTCCCGTCCCTGTCTGGCCCTGCCCTAAGCACCTGCTGAGGGTTTGGGGGCAGGGCTGTCATGGGAGCCGGCAAACATTGCCGACCCCTGCTCTAAACAATGCGGCTCGTCTTGTCAGGCATCTCATTTATCATTTGACTCACGCTTGGTACTTTGACGTCAGTGTCTCTTTTTAAAATGATCTAGTTAAATGGTGGTGTTTTTGAAGGCCTGGGAAGCCACTTGCAGCTGTTTAAAAAAAGGCAAAACCAAGTAACACCTTAGAACGTATTTTAACCTTCCTGGTAACTGATTTAGTGTGGCCCTTGGCATTGTTTGTTCTGCTGAGATGTCATTAAATTCAGGAAGCTTTCAACAAGACGGTTCCATAACTACCATTGTAGCTCATAACAGACCTTTTACCTTATTTCACTTTCAGGATCTATTAAAGTTTGAAGGCTCAAAAATAGTTTCTGTGGGGGAGATTTTTAAAGCCTCAAAGGGCAACTAATATCCACTTAACGTCAGTGGGATTTGGGTGTTCAGCACCTCTTTGTGCTTTTAGAAAACGTCTTCGTTATACGAACAAACCCAGACAAGCAATACGATGGTAGTATTGCTTCTGTGGATGCCTTGCAAGATGATGTAACAAAAAAAATGTTTGTGCATGTGCATCCATCCTTCCACGCAATCCTTTTCTAAATGTTCCTTTCAGGCATCAATTTCAGTGTATGTCATGTTCAGCAAGGAAGAGAAGAATGAAACATGCTAGAAGTTAAAGTCTGTTTTGCTACCATAAACTTTCACGCTCGTATTCTCCTTTGAAAGCTGCTGTTTTATAAAGATCAGCACTGACATTCCAGTACGTGTTCCCAGCTAAGAGTTGAAGTGCAAGCAAAAGAAAGTCTGAGGTTTGTGTTTGAAGTCGGAATGCCAATTAAAACAATTGTTTCATAAAACATAACAGCTACCGTGCAAATGCTGTATATGTATTTAATGACAGCATTAAAACTCCCGTCTTGTTCTCCCAACTGAATCTAGAAGTGAAATAAACTTCATAATATAATTTCTGAACTGCAGAAGGAAATTTTCTCACAAACAAAAGTATTTGATTTGTCTATGATTGAGAATTCGAAATGAGCACTCAACTCAATCTCCGACTTGGAGCATACTGCCCGAGGACTTGGTATTGGAATGTTATTTTTCACTGACTCTTACACTTCTGTGGAGGAGAGTGCTATGAATACCTCATGATTAAGTCACTTTGTATCTCGCCATACAAGACTGTAAGGATATAAATTATTCAAGTTCAGTGGGTGTTGAGACTTATGCATCAGTTGTGCTCTGAATATAGAAATCAAGAGGCTTACTCGGCAAAGAAAGAGAGACTTCAAACAGCTTTTGGGACCTCTGAAAAAGTCTTCATTTTTGTTGTTGCTTTTTTCTTTTTAAAGTGACCACTCCAAAATGTAATGGCGTGAATGTGCTTTTCTAACTAACAAGCCTTTGGCTTTTTACAGCCCATCGTTATTACTGGTGAAAGCCAAATACTACATTTAATAGCAAGCTTCTTTAAATGTGTGTCACTACTGTACAAACACAATTCATAATGGGGTTGATTCTTCCCCCGCCACCCCCCCCTTTGGGGCAAGTGCTAACTTACTTCCTGAATAGTCCCATTGATTTCAGTAGGATGTATGACTCAACCATGACTAAAAACAGCAAAATCTGGCCCAAGCACTACAAGGGAGGAGGCTACAGAATTAATTGATTGATTCATAATAAGAGGTGGCTCTTGCCAGTTCACAGTGGAAACCCTAAAAATCGCATATTCATCTGAGCAGTGAACGAATGATCTGATCAGTGGGAAAACAATTCTCACAAAAGAAAGGGGTGTCATAGTAACGGACTTAGTAATATTCTTTAAAGGGAGGCGGGTGGGAAACGTTGAAAGGAATTGGAGTGACTTCTGGGCTCATGCTTGTTTATGACTGAGAGTATTTTTAACCTGCCTGTCACACTTAAATCTGTTTCTGATGCAGCCCTAGTGGTGTGCCAAAAACCAGCTGGGTCTGGCCAGCTGTGAATCCAGCTGCTGTGGGGGAGGCAACCCCTCACCTGAGCATGTAGGAGGGACATGGCAGGTGAGTGCTACGTTCTAGCCACCATCATTGGTGGGGATCCATCCTGAGAATTGGGGAGACTTAAAAAGCTCAGTGATGGAGTCCCCTTCTTCAGGGCTGAGAATTTGCATCATTGATTTTTAAACCTTTAGTTGGTCTCTGAGACTTAGCCATGCCAATGGTGGGTGGTAGTTATGTTTCCCACCCAAACTCTAAGTAGTTTCTGTTTGCAAAGGCCTCCTGGTTTTGACTTTATCTTGGAGCCAGCATGAATTTCACCCATACAGTGGAAATTAATGACTAACAAACACAGCATACCTGAGTGTGTTTGTGGTTCAGTAATCTGCAAAGGCCTGCCCTGGCCAATGATGCACAATTTCCTTTGCAAAACTGCACAGACCACCAATTCTTCTCCATAGTTTTTAGCTGTCTCCATGGGGTTGAAAATACCTTTGAGAAGTGTGGTCACTTCAGGCCTTGCTGAAAGCCGGTTGTAGTCTGCAGGAACCACCTCACTGGCTTTGATGGATTTTGGCTGTGATGCTGTATTCTGTGAAGGGCACTCAAAGGTCCAATTGTTTAAAAAAAAAAAAAAGTTGGGTTATGAAATATCATGTGAACCTTTCCTAGGAAGATTACCTCATTTCAAGCTGTATGGCAACTGACCAATTGGAAGGGCTAATGGCTTGCAGTTTGTCTGTCATCTCGTTTCAGATCTGTATTCTAGCATCATTGTAATATGAATCTGATGCCCTCTAATCACTGCTGGGAACATCTAGCACTCAGGTTCATAACACCACTTTGTTCAAAAACTTGTGAAATGCTGAGCTCACTGAGGCTTGAGACCCATCTGAACAATGTCTTGCCTTGATTATCAAGGGAAGGTTGTTCTTCTCTTCGGTAAGACAATTACTAAAAGATATTTTTATAAGAAAATGTTGCATTCCATGCACATCAGAAAATGTTGCAACACTTAAGGCAGACCATGTTGCTTTTCATAAGAGACACATCTGCCTCAGCTATAAACATAGTACCTCGATTTGTGTTAATATTATAAGATGATTTGCTTTATATGTTAAAATTCATAACATGCAAGTTGTCTTCTGCAATATCACTGGATGCACGTCTGTGTAAAGCTGTTTACAGCTGTTGGAGCCTCCTTTTTTGAAATCCCTGGATCAACCTGCCAGTTGTTTGTCTGAAAGTGCCACCCTTTCAGCATATTGGCTCTCTTTCATTCACTCGGAGAATAATAACAGAGCAAGTCTGCCTGCTTGAGGAGTTACACTCATAGCAAAATAATTTCCTAGGTGGATTAGAGAATTAGAAGTGTGAATTGAAGAAAACTCTTTTTCAGGCAAGAATGAAAGCATTATTCTATTTGGTACACAGCAGCATTGTGTTGAAGTTTCAGGAGAGAGATGTTTTAAGTGTTTGGGTTGTTGCAGCTTTCTGGTTTCTATGACATAACTCCCTCAAATTGCTGTTTTCTAGTTTCCACTGTCACTGGAAGCAATAACATCTTTCAATCAATCAAATCATAGGGCTGGAAGGGACCTTGTGAGATCATCGAGTCCAACCCCCTGGGAATTGAACCCAGGACCTTCTGCATGTTAAGCAGAGGTGCTAGCCACTACGCTACTTGCAGGGTTTTCATGTACATTGTTCCTAGTTGAAGCATTTCAGTATCATGTCCTACCATTTTTGCTCTAGTTTTGCATAGTTGCTATTGAATTTATACATAAATATGTTAAGTGTCAGTGGATTAAATTTTCTGGTGCAAGATCAGCTTCATTAATAGACAAATTTCCACAGCTTTCCTCAGTTCCAGACTTGCCTTGGAAGACTTGACACTTTTCCTACCCTAGCAACACATCTTCCCTCTCAGTTTGCATTCATACTGCTCAGTGTCTTCTATGCTTTTTATTCTTCCATGCGCAGTTGACTTCTTTCCTGAAGGATTGCTTTGTCACTATGCTCCGATTATTGATCATGTGTGCTGTGCGCTATAGTGAAACTGTACATGTGTAGAGACACCCACCAAGGAGCTGAAATGGCTCCTTAAAAACAAAAAAGCTTACTTTGCAGTATATAGTAAAGAGAATGGTTGCAAGTTTCCTCTCCCAGTTACTTCTCCCCCTTTTGGAATAGCCAGCCATCCACAGACGACTTGCTCTTCCTCTCTTCTTGCTTTACAAAGCAGCAAGATGCCAACTTCCAAAGGGGCAGCCGTGTTAGTCTAGTCCAGCAAAACAATAAGTCTGGTAAGATCCAAAGGGGGCAGCTGTGTTAGTCTAGTTCAGTAAAACAAACAAACAAGGAGTCCTGTAGCACTTGCATACTAACAAATATAGTTATGTTTATAGAGGAATATGGTGGCACTTTTAAAGACTAAGAAATTTATTTACTGCTTAAGCTTTTGTGGGAGAGAATCCCACTGCTTCAGATGCTTGAAGAGGGTGAATTTACAGATTACAGTTTGTGTATTTCCTGTCTTCAAGCATCTGACAAAGTGGGGTTCTCTCCCATGAAAGCTGATGTGGTAAATAAATTTGTTCATCTTTAAAACTGCCACCAGACTCTTTTTTTTAAAGAGGAATAAGATGTAACTGTGTTGTGACCTACCCTTCATACATCAATACTTGTTACTGCAGATGTTTTAGCACTGACTGGAGATGACCCACTATCAAAAAGTTGAACATAAATATTTTTAGCAAACATTTCCCCTCCCCCCTTGCTTTTACTACGGGAGCAGAAATGTGCAAATAATAAAAGACTTCATCATCTGTCAGTGCAAATCAGATACCTCCTTTCCGAATGTCCTTTCCTAAGAAGACACTGTATTTGCTGCTGTTCTTGAGCAAACTAATATTTCTTCATTTATGGAAATGAAACACTTTATTGCATCATAGCACTCCCTAATCTCAAGGTTCACAAAGCGTACCCCAGCCTCATAAACACAAAGCTCTAGGGAGACATGGCTACTGCTGCTATGGAGGTGGCAGGCAGGGAGGTGATATTGTAGCCTACGGAAACTCTGTGCTCTTAGGAAAAATTTCTCTGGCATCTTTAATGTCCATGCAGCACAGAGAAGAAATCATCATTTGAAGGTGTGTTTTGAAAGCCTTTCGTGTGGTGAACTGCCTAGATTTCCATGTATTTACACAGGAAGGATGACAGGGGCAAGGGAGACCCTGCTGGAATCTAAGCCTGTTGTTTCAGGGATTCTGGTCTTGGGCCGCTAAGCCAAGCCCTTTGATTTACTTTCAGGAACTGTTAATTACCACGGTGAACACCGTGACCACCCTCCATGTAAATAATGACAAATTTACCATTGTTGGATTGAGGAATTCCACATGTAGAGAGGCCCTATGGTCACTAGGAGCTTTTCTCCTTCCTCTGTAGCAGGGGGATGGCTCGCCTGCTGGTCAGTTCTCTGTATCTTAAAGTCTTTACATCATGATTTGAGGACTTAAATAACTTGGTCACAGGACAGAGGCTTATTGCTGGTGTGTGTGGGTGAGGTTTTGAGTCCTGCAATATGCGGGAGGTCATATTAGATCTGTGGTTATCAATTTTTTTTCCTTGGGACCCAGTTGAAGAAAAAATTTATGCCTGTGAATCAACAATTCTGTCTTTGAGCCATGCATTCCAGTCTTTCAGTGGTGGCAGCAGGCGGTGCTGCAACCCAGTGCCTGAGGCTCGGCAACCCTGTACTGGGTCCTGCCCCTAAGTTTGAAAACCGCAGGGCCCCTTCTGACCTTAGAGTCTATGAAATGATGGACTGTTACTGGACTTCTTCAAATGCTTTTGTGTGGAGCATCCTTAAATATTTGTGGATGCAGTATTCATCTCCTATTACTTCTATCCTGCTCAGCGTGGCCTTCTGGAAGAAAAATATACAATCACAGTCTGATTGTTCAGAGAGAGTGGTTCAGAGTTAGTACGTGCATTTGGGCGTGCATGTTGAGTAAGCACAAATTAGGTAGTTGCATATTGCAATATCAAGAGGAGTGGGATTGATTGGGTCCAGTGGCTCTGGGAATCTATTTATTTTTTCAGAGGCTCTTAAAAAGTTCTAGCCCTTATGATCGTAAAGAAAATATTCAAAATACAAGTGCAAACCAGTATAATGGTGCTTTTCTGAGTCAGCAGATAGCCTGTAACAATGACCCAGAGGGGTCTGAATTGCCTCTGTCAGTCTCAGTGGGGTGGAGTATACACCACACAGGCACGGAAGGGTTGATATAGTTCTGAGAAGACAGGTATGTTACCTGGATATACCTGGAGAGAATACCCTGCTTAATTGGCTAAGAAAGCCCACCTAGATGGGAACAGATGGGGTACAATAAAGCCAGAAAGTTGAGCACAGAAGCGGCTGTAGTAGAGAGAAATTCAGTCTACTTAAAAGTATTTCTGGGACGACATGGGGGCTGATAAGAAAGCAGTGGTGATGGTGTATAGAACGTTTTAAGACCCAGCATTGAACACTGATGCACAATATTTGGTTTAGCCTCAGACAGAAATGCAAGGGAGCTAGTCTCAATCTAAACTGAGGCATTGTGTGTGGTGCCTTCACCACAAAATGTTTAGGTGTAAGTGTGAGAGAGCTGCTGGTAATACCTGGAGCTTTCAGAATGAAGTTATTCGACTTTAACTTTTGGGGCAAAAGCTATAGGGAACGGAAGATGGGAACACTAAACAGACCTATGAAGAATGCTGGGAATTTGGAGGATAATATGGCAGGGAGGGGGAACAGAAATGCCTCATTAATAGGATTAAAATGTGGATAAGGAAACCAAGAGAAAAATTTACATATATATAGGCTTGGGAAAATATTTTATGAGTGGCAGATTAAGCATCACGATATAAATGTGGAATTATATAATGAAATTCAAAGGAGGAAAGGAGAAGAAAATGTGTTAAATTCAACAAATCAACAAGTATGTGATAAATGGTGCAAACATTTCCGGATAGACTGTGTAGCTCTTGGCTGGCGGTTATAAGGGTCCAGTGCTAGACCCCAGTGTAGAGGGAAGGCCTGGGAATGCCCCTGCTTATCTCTGTGAAAATGGCACAGAGCCTGCAGGCGTGGAACACAAAATCATTTGAGGCAATTTCTCTGGTGGGACTTTGTTACCTAAGAAGAGTGGGAACTACATGATGACATGGCCAGAGGTCTGAGCCTTGAAGAAGGGCACCCCCATTCGTGGAGAAAGAGGGGGGCCACAGTATGAGCAACGCACAAGGGGGGCATCAAGAGCTAGTATCCAGACCAGCCATAAGGAGGCATACTTAGGGGGAATGTCCCCCTTCCCTACATGGAAGCCTAATTTTGATGATTTACACGTCAGCATTTCACGTCGCTGGTTAAAGCGTGCAGAAAAGTAGGGTTTTTGAACACTCTGTTGTGCTCGGCACATGTGACCTGCCAAAGGGGAGCCAACACGGCAGAGCTCGACATGTTATGGAGCCACATACAGCAAATCATTCAAGTTCTACCAGAGGAAGACCATGAGCTCACAGATATATTAAAGCAGTGGTTCCCAACTTTTCCTCTGCCGTGGCACACCTTTTGATACCTTACATTATTTAGAGGCACACCACCAGAGTCCCCCAATGAACTCATGAAAATTCATGAGCCAATCCAGAACTCCAAGAAGTTATTTTTTTTTAAAAAAAATCTGTGGCACACCTGCTCAGGCCTGAAGGCACACCTGTGTGTCATGGCACACTGGTTGGGAAACACTGCACTAAAGTCTCACCAAGGGGGAGCCCAATAGAAGCCCATGGGAGCAACCAAGGAGTCCAACAGAATTCAGAAATGTATTTAAAACACACCGAAAGACAGGCAACAGGGCATATCTGGTCATATTTTGAGCAGTTATGAAATCATCTGTGTGTGGACTCTCATTCTGGGTCTTTAAGTGGAAGAAATTTGTGTGTTGCTTAGAAGAGCACCACTCCTTTCCTTACAAAATCACCTGTCTCGCTGTGCATTTGTTCAGGAGTGTAAACACAATCCCCTGTTCATGGTTGCTGCTTTAGGAACTGCACACACAAATGTAAGTGTAAAATGCAGGCATGTTTTTTGCGTGTGGGTGTCAGGCGCCTTTATCAGAAAACCAGGCACTATTGAATTACACATCCCCTTTGAATAGCATTTAGCCAGAGATCAGCTCTCCGGTCCTGAAGAGACAGAGTCCTCAGTGTCACATCAGTTTTCAGAACCTGATACTTCTTTTCATTGCTGGGATATAAATATTTGGGACCATCATTTTCCATCAGCGACTTGAGTCTTAAGTGCTACTTACTGTCTGTGAGAGTTATATTGTATACAGATGCTTTTCCTCATTGAGATGTTTATCAGGAGAAGCTGAATTTGGCAGGCATCTGCTAATTCACAAAGAACTCTTGTTTACAAGCAGCCAAAAAGCTATTTGGTTACACAATTTTGCAATATTATGTAGAGCTACTGCAGTCTCAAACAAGTGCAGAGTAACACATTTTAAAAATAGAAAACCAATGAAAATACTGCTGTAATGCCTTGCTCTGGAAATCGCACTTGAACTTAGTTAGCTGTCATTCAATACTGCACTAAAATATATAATAGTTTTCTTTAGGAAGCCTCGATCAGTGTTTCCCAACCAATGTGCCATGGCACACGGATGTGCTGTCAGACCTCAGCAGGTGTGCCATGAAATTTTTTGAAAAACTACTCAAATGGTTCTGGACTGGCTCTTGAATATGCAGGAGTTCATTTGGAGACCATATGGTGGCGTGCCTCAAAATAATCAAAGATATCAAGGTGTGCCGCAGCAGAGAAAAGATTGGGAATCACCTGCCTAGATACTGCACAAGAGCTCTTTTTTTTAAAAAACAAAACAAAACAACAAAAACCTTAAACCTACCCACAGAGAGCTCTGGGTGCTCATCCAAGCCCAACCAGGGGCAAAGAGGTCTGTTTGGGGGGTTGTGTGTCCCATTTCTGGGGATGTTTAAAGTAACAATTATCGTTAATTTTTTTTATGAATTTAAATTGGGTGACTTCCCACCATCTTTGCCAGTGGCTTTTTAACCTGCCCAATAACCTTTCCGAGTCTGCTAAATGTAGCTGTGTTTCCATGTGGCCAGTGTCCTTATGCATCCCGTTGCTCCTGTGATGAGAGAGGTGACCATCATTTCACCATTGTTCCCACTGCAACTGTCTTGTACAGAGTACGTCATATAAGTTATCAACAGAAAAATTAGAAATTCCTAAGTATGATTATCTTGTTTATGTGCATGTGTCATTTTTGTATCTCAAGTTATGAGTATGGCCTGCATAGCTATCTCAGAGGTGTGTTGTGTTTTGGGTGACACCCCACAGGTAGATTTACACTAGGATTAGAGAGTGATGTGTTGATGGCCCGTTAAGGATGCTGAGCTAACAGTGTAATTGAAGAAACTCATTTTGCCCAGTAGGCGTTTCCTGTGGATGCCTGAGCTGGTGGAGGACCATGGCCACTCCTGTGATTCAGCAAATCATGTAACGGCATGTGACTTCATCTTTTACCAGTAACTTTCCATTCTCATGTGACCTTGGACTCCATCTTGAGCCAGTCTTTCCATGTGCATGATGGGATATAAAAGATACCTGAGACATCTCCATTTTGCCTTACTCCTGCTCCAATTTTCTGGACTGCAGATTTATAGCTAAAAGGAGTATTTTGAACTCTGTTCTAAAGGGCTTTGTCTTCTGAGAGTTACCAGAGATTTTTTGCAAGCTAGCAAATTTATACATCCTGATCTCTGAATGCTGAAAATCACCTGTATGCGTATGATTCCTTAACCATTCAGTAACTCTTCTTTCCTTCCTCCTCCTTTTCATTTCTTAATAAAATCTTAGCTTATTAAGAATAGACTGACAGTGTAATGTTAAGGTCCCATCTGAGATGCATATTGACTGAGGGATATGTGTTTGCTCCTTTGGGGGTTGAAGAACCTCACACAGTGTGAATCGGGTTTTCAGTAACCTCTCATTACGTCAGATGTGATTGTCTGGATGGGATCCAAGAGCAGGAATGCCTAAAGGAGACTGTGTTAGTCTTCTTGTTAACTAGCATGGTGCTACAGAAACTCATTACTGGTTTGGTGAATCTAATTATAGAATAAACCACTAGTTTGGGGGGATGCTCTGCCCTGTTTCTTGCAGTCTGTCTTGTATGGTATTTGCTGTGTGGTCTGTAGGGCATTAGAGCTGGTACCATACGATGTTCTGATTAAAAAGCTGCGATAGGAAAGTAACATGGTACACATTAAATGGGTTAAAAGATGGTTAACTAATAGAAAGGTTCTTAGGTTAGGGTTGTTTTTTTTTTTTTTTTGAAGTTCAGAGCTGGAGTTTGGAGAGTAAATTTAAGTGATTCCCCGTGTCAAGTGTTCTTGTATCCAGAGTAATTTACTGGAGAAAAGATCCTTTGTCAAGAGTTCAGCAAATGGGTTAAATAAATTAGGCACAAATGGGTCAGAAACTGTAGATTATAAGGGAGAAGATCTATTGTGACTATCTAATCTGATCTCCTGTGTAAAAGTCAGTGGAACTTGCCCAAAATAATCCTTGAATCACATCTTTTAGAAAAACATCAGCCTTCATTTGAAATTTCAGTGATGTGGATGTCACTGTGATTCTTGGTAAATTATTCCAATGATTAATTACTTTTGCTCTCAAAATTGTATATCAAATATATACTTTGATTATAATTTAATCCCAGACCAGATTTGTGATTAAATTCTAGTGAGTTTTAGGGGGTAATGTATCTGAAATCACATCTCTTAATTACAGGATTTTTGCCTGAAGAGGTTAGTATTTAGGCTCAATTTAATTACAGTCCTGATGAGTAAATGCATATATAGTCTATCTTCACTCATCTGGGAGTAACTTAATTAGGAAGAGATCTAGTGTCTTGGGAGGATGATCAACTGAAGCTACTTAAGTTAGTTATTTTTAATTCAGCATAGCCAGATAACTAGCATTCAAGAATTTGAAAAGATTTGGCTGGGAAGCTTGCTTGATCTTTTACATTGATTTTCATGGAGTCTTGGGTACCTGGGAAGTTCCAGAAGTCTACAAGAAAGCTAATGTTATGCCTATTTTTAAAAACACCGAAGGTGTTTTTAACTAAACCTTCCTGAATTAGTTTTAATTCAGTAAAGTTCACTCAGGATATTTCAGGATCTGTCAATGTGTGACACATCCCATTTACCTTAAGTCAGGCCTCAACAAATGTGTGTTTCTGGTCACCAAGGTGACCAATTTTAGTAGCCTGTTGCTTAGCTCCACTGCAGAAATGTATTGAAGGAGCATTCTCTGGCAACTAAAAGTAAAAATTGCTGGTGCCTGGCTGTGAGCCAGTTTTGTCCACCTCTGCCTTAAGGATTTATATCACAATTAATCCAGACAAATAACTTGTAGATGCTGTACTGTGTTCTCTTCCAAGAGACTTCACCAGTAGTAAGTTGACCAGAAATGAAATAATTGTCCATTAACTTTTGATGGTGAATATAAAATAAGTTGCTATCATTTACAAGCCTGCCAGTTTCTTTTAATTTGAAAATGTTATGGATGTGGGCAGTAAACTAATACAAATTTATTGAACGCTGTTTTCAATCTCAGCTATTTAGAAGTTCATGCAGTTCTTCTGATTTAATTCATGGTTTAGACATAGTTTAGAGAAGGCCTTGACAAATCTGTTTCTGGTCACCATGTTGACCAGTTTTAGTAGCCTTTTGCCTAGCTCCACTGTAGAAATGTAATGGAGGAGCACCCTCTTGTGACCAAAAGTACAATCGCTGGTGCCTAGGCTGTGTGCCAGTTTTGTCCATCCTGGTTTATAATTTGTTTAATCTGTGGGAGAGATGAATATAGTTCATCCATCTTAATATGTTTTCCTTGTCTTGCCACGTAGCACATCTTTTAATGAATGTAAGGGATAAATGTAAGGAATAATCATTTTACAAAGAAAGTTAAACAAAGAAGTAGGTAAATTGCACTTTCCTGGTGGCTAGTTTGTTTTACTGCATTAATAAATGAATAAATATTTAGTTTTTTACTAGATTAATAAATAGAATACTTTTATATTGTAAACATATTTGGATCAAAACTCTTGTGTTGTATGTTGTATTGATAGTGTAGAAGCTTATTTCTTGTTAATGTTTTTAGATACTTTAACATAATTACTTTGATGTAACGTGGCTGCCTTTTCCTAATACTAAAACTTCTTTTCAAATTTACTTTTAATTTTTGTTGACTGTAGTTACCAAAGGGAAGGATTACAGCATTCGCCTTCCCATCTGTTTTGACCATTTCAGAAGAGCTTTGTATTCAAATAGAAGATTATTCTTATTCAGATGTTGCTTTATTTCTTTTAATCCATAAGTATAACACATTTTTTAGCTCCTGAAGTAATGCATAGTGCCTTTTCTTAGTTTTCTGGAGACAATCAATTCTTCTATTCTCTGGGTTTAATTTCAATTCCTAAACTGCTTTGAGAATTTAAATAAAGTTGCATGAGTAACACATTAAACAGTTTCAGGTACTATAGTTTCTACTGACTTTATAAGTAGATGTATGCAGTTTTTAGTTGACATTAATGGGAGTCTGATGGATTGGGGCCTCTGGGCAAAATAAAGGGTCTGAGTCCTTCAAGCATTTTGCATTGAAGACAATAAAGTTTCCAGTGCAGTGGGCTGACAGGACAGGCCTCTGAAGAGAAACTGGGTTGTATTGTGTTCTGAAGGAAATCTGAACTGTATGTTTTCCAGTATTTGTTCCTACATCTATTTAACAAATTATTTCCCTTTCATGCACATGCATATTTATGCATCTGCAACTGAGCATGTGGCCTCAAATGTTCTGGATTTTTTTTAAATCTCCAAAAATATAGGTAATATGTTTTATGTGTTGGGGTTTGCTTTGTAATACAAGGTAGCAAGTGATTGAACAATACTTCCTTGCACTGGAACCAGGAAATTTAAAGGTATCATGAGCCAACATGTGTTTGTAAACAAACTGACAACTGACTATTTTACCTCTAACCATTTAGGGACCATGTCTTGCTACTTTCATGACAGTATAATGAGTGGAAGGCACATGGGGCTCTGAGACCTAAAATATATTGGTGGCAGTGAGAGACCCAGGTTCAAATCAGGGAGAGGGCAGAATTGAAATGTGCACCCCACAGGGTATACTCCATCTACGTCTCCAGGATGGGCAAGACATTCACTCGGGCTGTGGAAAATCTGTGTTCATAGTGAATGTCTTGCCCATCCCGGAGATGTGGATGGGGTGTAGCCTGTAGGGTGCACATTTCCACAGGGGGCACCAACTTTGTTCCCTTCATGGGGCAATAAGACAGTGATGTTTTTAGGATATGTCTGCCATGTCATTGATTCAATGATCTTGGCATTCTGGTCACTGAAGACAGTAGGGTGTGATGTTGTGAAAAGGTCGCTGGGTCGCAGACTTGCTTAGCTTCACACAGTTATTCTTTTTATTGCAAGTTACTAGAGGTAAAAAACAGACAGATGTTTGTTCTAGCAACGTATTAAGAAATCTGTTTGCCCTGTCTGTTGACAGGCTTTAGGTGAACATCTCCTTAAAAGCAGACAATATGACTTCCAGGTTTGTGTTGTATGTGCAACTATGCAGAAAAATGCAGCATACCTTGATTTGTGAACTGGGAAGAACCAAGTCTTTTATTCTTATTGTTCTTCCAAAATTCATTTGCTTGGAGTCGTTGCAGCTCTGGACACTCTAAAACCTTGTTAAATGTTCTTCAGCCCTGAGAAGGTTATGCCGTTGGGAGGAAATTCAGCTATGTCGGGTGGTATTGCCTTACTCTAATATTAGTGAGTTGTCCTCAGAGAGAAACTAAAATCAATCCCAGTGCTATTTCATCAGATACCGTCGTCTGGAAACTCCACACCTGTGTAAATTGCATCAAAGAGGTCACATGATGACATCCGATGATTGTGAGTTCTGCGAGCTAGTGCATCTTTGCAACTAGTCTTTGGATTCAGTGGAGATATTCCTGTGTGACAGCAGTTTGGTTCATGTGTTTTGTGTGTATCAATATTAACATATTTCAGTTAATTAAGGGATCTCATTTAGAGTGCTTGACCATGTGAAATTTAGTGACTTGCATATACCCATGGGCGAGAGTAAAACTGGGATTTTTGATAACTTCAGAGGAATAGCTCATGCAAAAGTGATCTGCTTAGACACACACAGGGTGAGACTCTGCTCTAGGTGGTTCAGGTGTGAATCTTGAGGGTTTCACTAGTGATGTGCAGTCGTGGAATTGGGACTTTCATGTACAAATTGTGCTTTGTGTCCTCTGAGGTGGATTGTAGAGTTTAACAAACATAGTCTGTGGTTAAAATCTCCATGTTTTTAGAGCTTTAAGATTAAAGGTGTGGGAAGAGTGGATCGGGAAGGATTTTGTAATGGACAGGCTTTTTTTTGTGTAGGTAGTATAATCTCTGGTCATAATTCAGCAAGGTGCTTAAGTACGTGCTTAAATCTAAGCATGTGCATAGCTCTGCTGATGTCCATCAGATTATTTTCATCTTTACCATGAAGTCATTGTTGCATATCTTGCTGAACTGAGTGTTCAATGCATGCATCTTGAACTAAAGGGGGGCATTCCCGCATGGAAACAAATGCTAGATTTCATAAGCCCTCTGGGGCTTGGGGTCCTTCAGGGCTGGTAAATCCAGCAGTAAGCCTCACAAGGCGAGATGCTGAGTAAATAACTCTCTAAGGGCTCCTGCAGCATTTATAAACCACAGCAGGACTTCAGCACAGTTTATAATCTGTGCAGGTAGAAAGGCCTAGTGGATTGACCTGATGAAAAAGCTTCTATAAATTATAGATCCCTTGATAAATTAAAAAAAAAAACCTCTTTGATATTTATAAAAATCCTTTTTGATGTTAGAGAAGGAGCCCTGGCTGTTAAATAGATATAGTCATCCATCTTTCTGTATATAAATAAATATACATTTTAAAAGTGCCCCAGATACAGTTGGCATAACTGTTGAATTTTAAAAATGCTTTGCATCTCTATTTGCCCCTAAGACTCAGAGTTCTGCAATGTTTGGGAGAGGAAAAAAATTATGTGCTTTTCAGACACCCAAAATATGCTCCTTGAGTAACCATGAAAAAGTAATAAATTCTGTTACAAATAACCATCTTGAAAAATCCCTGAGGCTGCTCTGAATTATGCAGGGAATCAAGCTAGTGCCTGACCAACAAATATTCCAGCGGCCACAGAGGGTGGTCTGTACCCTTCAGGTTCTGAATCAGGACAGCTTGATCAAACCCCAGATTAGAACTAGAATTCCCAGCCTTTCTGGTTTTCTTCCCATCCAGAAGTGCAAAGGAATATGGAGAAGGAAAACAAATAATTAGACCAAGTTTTTCAGGAGTTTCCAAAACCATTGATTTGTGTGCAGTACAAAAGGGGGACAAAGGCTTGGGCCCACTTGTCCCCTTTACTTTTCCAAACACCTTTCTTTACTACTCCTGGAGGTAGCCAACCTTCAAAAGTACTATAACTGTAGAGTACTCAGCACATGACCAATTCTGAACTTTATATTTAGGAAAGTTGGGAACTTAATATTTCTAATTGAGGCCTTGACAAATGCATGTTTCTGGTTGCCGTGTGGCCAGTTTAATAGCCTATCACATAATTTCACTGCAAAAAATATAACAGAGGAGTGCCCTCTGGTGACCAAAAGTAAAATTGCTGGCACCTAGCTACGAGCCAGTTTTGTCTACCTCTGTTCTAGTTACTGACATTTTTGGCACCTGACTGTAACTTGAGCCCTCCTCAGGTGTTAGTTCAGATCTCAACAGGATTTAACTCTAAAGTTCAAAGATAACCCTCCCTTGGTTAAAGAACACACATTTTTAGTCTTCTGCATAAACTGTAAAGCCAAGACACAGAGCCCAATAGAGCATGCATGCATCCAAAAAAAGTGCTTTTGAGGCCCAGATGAACAAATTCAACGGATTTTGGAACTTTTATCTATGGTTCTGTAGCACAGCAGATCCATTCACATGGATGGGGGTAATGAGGTATTTTTGTTATGTAAATATCCACATTAAAGTGAATGCATGAATTACATGCACCAATTCATTGTGTGCCCAGTTCTCTAGTGCTTTCCACTTCATATAGTTCTTGATACCAGTGCACCCTGAGTGTAAAATGCTGACATGCTAGTTTGATAAAGCTTTGTTCTCCTCTTGACACAGATGTAATTACTCCCCAAGGTCCAACACCATTGTGAATTGGGCTGTGTGTATGTAAAAAGAAAGCATTGCAAAGATAACTTTTATATTTCATCTGAAAATGTTTGGTTTAGAATTGGACAATTACTGTAATGAAGATAATGATTTGATTAAAATGGCGCATTGTTTAATGAAACATTTTCAGCAAACACGAATCTAAATTTTTTAACGTGAGCTAATCATAAATTAGTGAGCGTAATTACAAAGTGCATTTTAATAGAAGAGCACAAGTACTTTTGCATAGACATTATGCAGTAGGGTTGTGACATTCTAATTTTACTGAGAATTCTAACACGCATACTGTTAGTTTAGTATTCATAAAAAAAAAACTGGATTGGTAGCTGTGGTGACTAATGCCTCTAGTGAACGAGTTCTGCATCGGCAAAGATGATGTATGCAGTGTCTTCAAAGACCTAATAATAATGTTCCTGAGGAAGGATAATTCGCTTTCTTCCAGTAGAGTCCTTGACCTTTGTACTGTGACTACCAATGAGAAGGATAAGCAGGATGGTTATTTTTGAGGGATAAACAGCTTTCTGCAAAGCACTCCCTTATTGAGCCTGTCTCGTTTCCTGTTGGCCATGGAATATCTAATGACATAAGATGACAATATTATAGATGGACTAGATTGGAACAGGTGACCTGTAAGAGGATGGCTCAGTACTGTGTTAGCTAGACCCTGAGTTGTCCGGTTCCTGGTAATAAATGGGGTGACCAGATGATTTTGTAAGGACAGTCCCAAAATTTGGGGATGTTTCTTATGTGGGCATCTGCTGGCTCCCACCCCTTCCTGATTCTAAATTTCACCCTTGCTGTCTGGTCACCCTAGTGATAGATGTACTTTTTCATTTGTTTACCAGTTGTTTTTAACGTAGATGGTTTTAATCCATTCATTCTTTTAAAGTGTTTTTGAAAGTGTTTTCATCACTGCCTTTTGAACAGTAAATTAGTGCTGGGGTGTTGCAGGTACAAATCCCATGATTTCTAAATGGGATTTGTGTGTGTAGCTCCGATTCATTCTGATTATTAATCCCGTATTCCGCAATGTGCAGCACTCAGTCCAAAGTCGTATGACCTGAGATCTTCTAAACAAGGTCTGTCTATATCCAGCTGGTGTTATTCAAAGACTCGAGAAGCTGTAGGCATTCCAAATCATTTACGTGCCTCGATGTTAAGCACTTTATTACATATGACAATCATATGATTTTATGTGACTGTTATTTTTTACAGTTAATTTATTGATTGCTATAGGCCTGTTTAAATGAATTCAATAATAATTAATAAATCTGACACGTTTGCCTTGCTTTTCATCCAAAGATCACTCAAATGCAGTCATTTTTGGACTGAAATGCAGTAGCTGTTAAATAGTCCATAAGCAGACTGATAAAAACTCTCAGCACTTTTTGTCCAGTGATCTCAGAGCACCTTATAAAGGTGGTGGACTGTTGTTGCCTCCCTTTTATGGATAGGGCAGTGGAAGAGCAGAGTGGTGAATTCGCTTGTCTGTGAAAAGAGAATCAAAGTTGACTGCCTGTAGCTATCAGATTATGCTTTCAAATTATGTCACTGTTTAGACCAGTGGTTCCCAATCTTCTTGGCTTAAGGGCCACAGATAATGTTTTTACAGCCCTGAATGTCCAACAGTCTCCACAAGCAGGGGCCTTGCTCCTCACCCCCTGCAGCAAGAAAGGAGGAGTTCAGCATGGAGGCTGCCTCCCTCCTCACCGATCTCCCATCTCCCTGGATGCAGAGGGAAATCGAATGCATTCTGTAGCCCTCTGCGCCCCGGAAAGATCAGTGCTCCCCTCCTTCTGGCTCCAGGAGGACTCACTCAGGCAGACTGTTTTGCTGGGCTCCCTGCTACAGCCAGGGATAGGGGAGTGCTGATCTCTCATCCTCTTGGCTGCAGCAAGGACGCTGCACCAGTTTTTTTAGCCCTGTGAAAACATGCTCCATCTGAGTCCTCAGGCAGTGGCTCCCTTTGAAAGCCCCCCGGGGCCACAGCTTGGGAACCACTGATTTAGGCAGATGGTGAAGAAACCTACCGATTCCAACTGAGATTACAGGAAGAACTTTACAGACTGTAATTCTGCATTATTGAAATCTGCCCAGGGTGGTGAGTCAAACAAGTGTATTGTTATGAACAGTACCACGGGACTCGTCAATACAAGATGTTGTTAAGGGCTGTTAAGGTTTTATGTTTCATCCAAAAGACCTGTTAGGATGAATGTGAAACATTTTTGCTTTGACTTCTAATTGCAAAGCTCTGCAACGTTTCCCACTTGTTTTACTTAAGGCTTTGAAACCATAAGAAATCCATATTCTTTCACAAAGACAAAATGGGGCGACTGAGCAAAATGATCTGTGAGCACTCAAGTACACCTACCATGCAGCATTAACTTAATTAAGTTGCTGAAGGGTTATGAAAGCTGTGAGAGCTTCTCTAATAATTTAATTGTTCATTAAAGTTTGAAGCAGTCTGACTGCTTTGTACTCTGACCTTTGAGTACTTCATCTTTTCTATCACTTCATCTTCAGGAGCTATAGATGATGATGTTTTCCCATTTGGGATGTTTTCCCCTAGGGTGGCAGTGCTTTAAATTGTCTACTAAGGTGTGGGGTTTTGGGTTTTTTTTAAGGACTAGGAAACATTGAGGGAGTGTCACACGATACATCTTTGGGCTATCATCTATCTGACTTTTCTGTTCACTTCGGCACTGTGATGGTATGATTTCATGGAAATTATGCCACAAAAGGTCCCTTTATGAACGCTCATAACATATTCTACATACGTACCTGCAGCATTGTGTATGCGTCCAGGTGTGAAGCATGTCACATAGCACAGATTTAGTGGGAGTGGTCCTGCTTTTAACAGGGGGGTGGACTAGATGATCTCACAAGGACCCTTCGAGCTCTAATATTGTATGATTTTCTGACCTAGTACAGAAGATGGAGAATTACACAACAAAAACAATGGGGCTAGCTGAATGCTTGTAGCACCTTGGCCCAGGAAAAGAGGGGTGGCGGAGGGAGATTAAAAGGAATGCAGACACTTTGAGAGGGAGAGAAGCAGCTGGATTTGGAGAGAGAAAGACCATCTCAGAAGAACAGAAAGATTCTGGGCCTACCCATGAAGCCAGGAGGGCCTGAACTCACTGAACACCACCAAGTGCCAGTCTTGCGGGTACAAAATGAGGAGAATAGTCTAGTCTTGGAATAGTGTTTATTACTTTAGCTCATGTTTTAAATCTCTTTCTTACTTGTAGTAATTCCCTGCTGCTTTACTAAATGATTGTGTATTTATCTGCTGTATACTCACTTAAAAATATATTCTAATCAACAAATTATTGTTTGTTTTCCCTAAAGCTCTGTGGACTTCAGAGGGTGTGGATGAGTAAGACAGGGCATATACATTTCTATGACAAACAGATGGATGTGAGTCTATGGTGATTGGGGAAGGGTCCCAATCTCAGTGGGATTGGAGCTCCTAGTGTGGTGTCTGGGGACTTCGGGTGATTGTTTGGGCACCATCCTGTAGGTGGCCAGAGGCCAAACACCTGCTGCCTGGGACTGATTACATGCAAGAGGGGTGGTGTGGATTGACTCAAAAGTGAGTGGACACCTGCCAAAGCACATTAAGTTGGGGTTCAGCAGTGGGGATTGGGGGTCACAGTGACACACCAGACTGGATTCTGGGAGCAACCTGTCACAGGGAGAAGGGGGGAATCCCATGTCTACATTACAAGCTATTGTGAATTAAGACGTAGGGCAGAATGTTGAAAAGAATTCACTATTAATGAACTAATAAAAGATATTAAAAGGCAGATTGGCTGAACTCTACTGGCCTGCTTCATTTCCTTCAACAGAAGCGAAGTTTTTAATGGAAGGACTGCCAAATGATAAATAGCTTAGTCCAATTGACCTTGCAGAATGCAAGATGTGAATCTTTGAATAGCAAAAGCAACTATTTTTCAGCATGTTAGCCAATAAAACCATTTATTTCTATTGTGGCTTCTTCATCAGTACCAAAAGGAAGAATTTTGGTGCCTGGGGCACGTTTGGAGCCAAACGCACCCTTAGAATGAGGGATGCCTGGAGCAAACAGCATGGAACGTGCCTTTTGATCCAGTGGTGAAATGGAGCTGCTCTGGGGTGCCCGAGGCAAAGTCCCCGTTGCCCCGCCCTAGTTACGGCCTTGCTCTTCATTGTGTAAGGAAGGATGGGCAAACGCTTCCCGTCTGAGGCAGTATATAGTTTTAGCTTCTGCTTTTTCTTCCTTATTGTATCTTGATCCTCAAGAATGTAGGTCTCAGCAAGTATTTCTAGTAGTTCTTTCAGCCTGGGTTCCAGGCCCCGCTCTGCTAGTCTTGTTTTAGAGTTAATTAGCTTGCTGTCTCCTACCACAGTAGCTTTGCTGGCAAGCCCAAGCTTGGCTGCTGAGAAGGTGGCCTGCAGCTTGCTAGGTCTGCTCAAAAACTAGCTGGCTCCCAAACATTATTGCTAAAGCTGTAAGCAGGCTAGTTTTGGAATGGTGCAAACCAGAAGTGTTCTGGTACAGGGACTGGCAAACACATGAAGGGACTCGTTAGAAAGGTCAGAGCTAAGGAACTTAGCCTTCTAGGCAACCGGAACTGACTTCTACAGCTGGAGATCCCTTTTGGCAACATGAAGGCTGCTTTATCGAGCAGCACCCCTGAGTATGGTGATACTACACTGGAAGTTTAAGCACAGACTGAGTCTGTAATGCTTTTTAATTCTCCTGTTATTATGTGGGTAGTGAAGGTAGCATATGTCAGCAAAAACCAAAGGACTTGACAGCTCGCATGCTTATTTGAAAGTTCTCAGTGAATCTCATTACTTTCCACACCAATAGTGTTTTAAAAGCCTTTGCCACCGTTGCTCAAAAAAGGCCCCAAAGTCCTAAATTGCCACAGAGTAAGAATTAAAATGACCTGGGAGTTGGTGGATTGATACTAATGTGCAACTGATAGAACTGAAAGCGGAGGTGGAGTCAGCATCTACATTGGAGGTGAAAGTCAATTAATGACTAATACTTTGTTGAGAAAATGCAGGCTGTTTGGGTTAGGTTTTACTCTAAAGAAACAGGATGGTTTTTATCAACAAGATCCACCATCTTCAAAGCGTCTGAAGTGGGATTTTCTCCCAGAAAAGCTCATGCAATAAATAAATTTGTGAGTCTTGAAGAGCCACCGGACTCCTTGTTTGTTTGTTTTATCCTCGAGGTTACTAAAAATATTACAGGATTCCCCATACCTTTCTGTTTGGAAAGAGAGGCTGTTGAGTTCATTTTTCCCATTCTCCTTGGGAAACAATGCCAAGAGCTGATCCCTCCATCCACCCTTGTCTTTGGGCACAGGTGCCAGAATTTTGCCAATATGAAGGCCACACTGACAAATTGGCAGGAGTTTGAGCTCTGCTTATAATCTGCATTCATGCAGAGGAGTTTGCAGCTATTCCCATCTCTGCTGGTGGTGTTTACTAAACCCAACCTGCACTTGGATCCTGACTAAACTTTGATGATGAAACCTGCAAAATGTGTGAATCCTCAGGGATGGTTTCCAGATTCATTTTAAAATCAGAACGTGAGGTTCAAAAGTACTGTTTGCTGTAGATTGTGAGCTTCTGAGAGAGAGAAACGAATGTGGGATTGCAGGAAGCTTAAAGACTCAGCTGGCTTCTGTAGGGAGTGGGACTTTGCCGATTGCATTTCCTTTCTTGCTTTCAGTGTTTTCTGTAGGTAGAAAACTTGCCTCTCCCCAGATTTTCAAGGGTGGAGTCTATTCACATCTCCCATCAGGAGCCTTTGGAAGTCAGACAAGATATGCAGGCTCCTCCAGGTTATCTTCAGATGTTTAGAAATCCTACAACCCTTCCATTCAGCAGCAACAGGCTTGTCAACACTTCTGCTGGTCCCGTTCTTGCCACTCACCCCATTCTGGGACCTATGTGCTCCAGAATGTAGAGCATGGTTGTGGATTCTGGCAGGTTAAGGATAGCAGCCCCACATCAGTGCAGTTCTGGAGTGAAGTTTGGCTAACTGCATCCCCGGATGGTGCATCCCCCTGAAAGTGGATGGCTGTGGAAGTATTGTGTCTGGCGTTCTTCTAGACTCAACTTGTTATGGTGCAGAACAAACATGAAAGGCTGAAACTGCATCAGTAAAGTGCCCTGCAGTTCTTGTAATATCTGTCTCTGTGTCTGAAAGATTCAGCAAGTGCTAACCTTCTTTTAAGTTCCAGGAGTTCTTATCATTTATAGTCATGTCTAAACAGGATCAAGCTCTCATGATGGCAGATATCTTTTGCCTTCTGATGGTGCATTTGCCATAGTTGACTGAATTGCTACTAAGCAAATAAATTCAAACTAAAATGTTCTTCTGAACCATCACTAATCTTACAGAATGAAAGAAAAGCAGAGCATGTAGGTCCATAGTTGCAAATTAAATCTCTTTCTGCTCAGTTGCATTTTAATCTGTACTGGCTTTGCTTTTGGGGTGGTGTTGAACCCACGAAAGTGCTATGCAGGAGTCTCATCCTTCATTATGGTGTACAAAGGAAATGCAATAAACACTGCGGATGCTAGAAGCCATTGTTTGGGTTTCCATTTTATAATTGTCTAGTGTGTGTGCCTTTTCGAAAGTATTATATAACTAGTGCTCTCTCTACAGATAGATGTATAGATCTAACAAGGAGTCTGGTGACACTTAAAAGACTAACAAATTTATAAATAAATAAACAGACAAACTTGTTAGTCTTTTAAGTGCCACCAGACTTCTTGTTTGTTTTGCTAAACTAGATTAATACGGCTCCCCTTTTGGAGTGTCTAATCTGCATCTCTATATATGAAGCATATTCCTGGAATATTAGGTCTTTCCTTCCTCTAGGATATGTTACTTAAAAAGAAAGAAAAAAACCCATACTGTAATTTAGTCTATACTTCAGGAAGATTTGGCAGCAGTTGACTGCCAGTTACTCAAGGAATGCAAAATTGCTTGTGAAACTAATGATGACTTTTACAGCCACCGCTACAGATTAGGAAAAAGCTGACCGCAAATAGCTTGTGATCAGCCTTTCCCTACGCCCCTTGGCCCCCAGGGCTCCCGGGCTGACTTCCAGGAGCTGTGTGACGAGTTCATACTCCCCACGAACTGCTCCCAGATGGGTGAACTGATGGAGGCAAAATTGCCACTGTCAGTGTAGACATACCCTGAGCGTTGTAGTATGTTTCAGATGCTCTTTATCCTTCAGCAGTCACTGACTAAGTGACCGGGTTACTGGTATTTAATTGTTTCCTTCTGTGCTCTGAAAGTGCAGACGGTCTTGTAAAGTGATGCCTCGTCTTGTGAACCAAGAAGTGGAAGACTTGTTATAGTCACACCTGTGATGGCTGCTACTGAGCAGTGTTACTTAGTGTTTATGCTGTGCCTGAAAAACTAGGCTTCAATGCTCTCTTTCCATATGTTGATGGAGGTCCTAGTTATGAATGTGGCGTAGTAGCTGTCAGCCAAAGGTATGTGCAAAGAAGTGTTGCAAGCTGTGGTTACAAACACGCTGTTCTCTTCTAATGTTTCAGTTGCTAAAGCTGATGTTTGTGTGATTTAAGAACGTAAAGGTTGGTGGTTTGATTGTTTAAATATGCTAGTAAACACTGTATGTTGGCTACTGTCCCTATCCAGAAAAGTGAACAATCTAAAAAATGGTAGAAGCACAATTTACAATACTGTTTGTCTTATGTGTAGTTGGGTTGATGGTGTGGATGGTTGGTTTGCTTGGATATCAGTCACTGCCAAGAATAAGGTATGTTGTCGTCTTTCATCTAGTTGTTACGGTTCTCTCTTCAGGCACACGTGGTGGTGTTGCATTCCGTATATACGGGTGTACTGTGTTCTGTATAGTCTACAGGGCTCACGTTGTCGATGAGAAGAACTTCTGCTGAAGTTAATGGGAGTTTCACACACTGAGGACATAATCCAAATTGAACTAACGAGTGTTTTTTTTTTTTTTTTTTTTTTACAGTGCCTTCAAGGCACTGGATCAGAGCCCAAGTGCTTCTAGGATTGATTCTGTGATCTGTAATGCCCTTTGAATGCTTACTGAATTACAGATGATGTAAAATAGTGTGTCATTTATTTTTAAGGCTTCGGTATTGCTGTTGGGCTAATATTTGGGGATAAATAGTTCTGGGCACTTTATGCAGCATTTATGCTTACCAAAAATGTGGATTTGCCAAGTACAGCAAGCACATAATTTATATACAGTCATTTGCTAATTCCTAAACTTGACTCACATTTTCCACTTTGAGATGTTCATAAATCTAAGCTAGTACAATAGAATGGCTGAGAAGTTTAATGCCTCAATTATGGATTTCAAAGTAATGTTTCCTACACCAGCTATAACTTCACCATACTGTTCATTTACAATAGGGCCAAGAATTGAGGGTTGGTAGACACTGTCGCGTGATTTTGGTGTCAATCAAAGGGAGATATGCAAGATACCTACAATTCCTTTAACCTTTCTCTAGTTTCTTTGTAGGGTTAAAGACACAGCTAGCCCTGTAACCATGATTTGGACTGAATTATTTTCAAATGTTTTATGAAAATTGCTTTTGCTGTCACTTCTTTCAGGAAGGGATTCTGTAATTCTGCTACTTTTCGATAGGGTCACTGGGTTATAGTCACTGAGTACTGTAATTTCTTGGCAGGGTGGGCCGGGTTTGGCCCTGCAAGTCTAAGTCCTGTTTAATCTTAACAGCAGGAACATTAGAGCAGAAGAGGGGACAAGATTTTATATGATAAATTTGTCTGTCTTGCCTAAGTCTTTACCAACCCCTGGGCACTTAGGAAGCCCCAACTGCTTCAGACCTTCTTGCAGATAATACATCTGTATCAGCCTGATCTTCATGAAGAGCCTCCAAAACTGCCTCACCACTTTGGTGCATTACTTTTTAATCTTTAGCTCTGTCCATTCTGAGCCTGGAAAGGCATTGTGTACATTCAGGCTGGAGTGAAGGAAGTGGGATGTTCACAATTAATAGTCTCGGCATCACTTCTTAATCACCTTGTTGTAGTGAGGTGACATATTTAGTGGTGTTGTATTGCCTTCCTGCTAGTTTGCTAAGAGCCCTGCTATTAAACCAAATCAACATGTGCAAACAGTACACATTCCAATAACCCCGAGTAATCATTTAGTAAATATTGCCATAACCTGGTGACATGTATTAGTCATAAATCATAAAAAGGGTATTCTTAAATTATCACATCAGCTTCTTCATGGGAATTTTTTACAAAGCTGTTAGTGGAAGGAAAGGAAACCATTTTGCTTATGAGAGAGATTGTTTTCAAACCTTTAATTATGGTGTTTAATAGATCATGGCACCACACAAGCATAATTCTAATAAAGTAAGGTGGAGTCCATATTTAGATCTGTTTTGGCTAAAGAAACAGTCAAGGAAAAAGTTCATTTACAAATGTCCATTTTAGCTGCGTACCAATGCATTTATTTGACTGTGACCATTACGTTTTCTGATGTTGGCATTGCAGGGGTGCAGCGATGGCATGCACCTTTGTATGTTCTAGAGTACAGCATTTCTTACACAGTGTTTTATCTGTTGAAGATTTGCTTAGGACTCACTTTTTGACATGATTTCTTTTTATTTAAACTAAAGAGAAAACACCAAAAGATTTAGAAGCTGAAATAGGTTCCTGATATTCTGTGGACAAAGCCAGGTTAAAGTAGACGCACACAGAGTAGAACACTGGTAGCCATGGTGTTTTGCTGTTTGTTACCATGGTCTGCTGGCAAACAACAATATATAAAGCATATGCTATTCTTAGTAAGCTGTGTTCAGCAAATCATGCTGTTTAATTCTTCCATTTTTACTGTATTTTCAATATATCTTGGAAGCCTATGTCTTGCCGAAACTGTGTAAAATTTTAAACAGGTAGTGGTATGGTCCTTTCAACCCTGCTGTGGCCCCTTTGGTGCTATTCTAAAGCGAAGAAGACTATTAAGTTCCCCACATCTAAAAGATAGTGTTGGAAAGATCATGTTAAATATCTTTCCACCTTGATCTTAGACCATCTATTTAAAAAGCTAGAAAGGAACATTTTTAGGTATGTTGTAAGAGACTGCAGTTTAAAAAGCACCTCAGGAGTCTGGTTGGGGACACAATAGCAAATGGCGGGAAGCTGAAGGTACAGGAATTTAGGCTGGAATAAAAGCATGGATATTTAATGGTGAGAATGATTAATAGCTGGAACAGTTCACCAAGGGTCATAGGGGATTCTCCATCGTTGCAGTTTTTAAGTGAGGATTTGAAATTGTTTGGGGGAAGTTCCATGGCCTCTGTGTTACAGGTGGTCAGACTGGGTGATCACGGTAATCCCTTGGGCCTTAAAAATCTCTGAAAGGGGAAGCTGGGTAGAAACCAGGCTAAGAGGAAAGATGTCTTCTCTCCCCTCTTGGTAGGCTGACATGTGGAAAGCCTCTGGGGTTTTATTGCCCTGTGATTTATTTATTTATTTCAGGGCGCAGACTTGTTTTTGTCTTGTGGCTCATAAAGCAAACGCTAAGGCAGTGGTCTTCCACCCATCCATCATGAGCTACTTTGGAATGACCATTGTGCCATCTGCTGGTAAAATGTTGGAGACCTCTCCCCTAGGGCAATGCCCTTACATTGACTGTTGCTTCCCTTCCCTGCTGAGGAAACTGCCTGCTAGTTTAGACAAGTGAATAATCCTCCTTGTAGAAGTGGAGTTCACTGGCTTAATACATTGAACAATATTGCCAAAAACTGAGCAGTTCTTCATGCCAAATAAGAGTAAAATAGAGCACTCTGAGATTGCCTATTGTTTTTGTGTGTGCGCACGTATATCACAGACTTCTTATGGTGGTGGTGTATATATTGTGCAGGTTGTCTGCTTTAAACTGAGTTGGGTCTCAAGTGCTCATTGTTTTAAGGACTTCAATTTGCATACTAGACTAACAGGACATTTGTAGTTTTCTGTGGCCAACATCGACAACATTTTCACACAACTTTTTTTATTTTTTATAACTTACTTTCTAATAGGTTGGAAAGTCATTGAATCAAGAAACTATCATACATCATGAAAAAAGAAAAAGAAAAGCCTTCAAAAGTGGTTTTAGAAAATTTCAGTCTTTGAGCATCATTTTCATTATTTATGTTGCAGGAAGTCTTTTTTTCTCCCTCTCTTTGGATCTGTGTGAAAGATGAAGCATATTCTAAAGAGTAAAATTTAAATATACTAATTTTAGCTCAGAGTAACAGAGATAAAAAGATAAAAAAAAAATTAAAAAGATCAAATTTATGAATTGCTATACTTCACCACTTTTGGTTGAAAGATGCATGGACAGAAAACTTTTTTCTGTTAGTTGACTCCATAGAAAATAAAAATGCATTTTGATAATTTCTTTGACATTATTTGAGGAAAAGTACAACACAGAGGCAGTACTTGCAGTAAGCGGAGAGTATTTACAGCCTTTTCTTCAAATCCCTCTTCGAGTAAATGTCCCATAGATTTCAATAGGTTCATAAGCATGTGGATCAGACTTATGTTTGTAGGTTTGGAATCTGCTTTTTCTACATCAGCTATTTCAGGGCTCAAGCCTGTGGTCGTTTGGTGTGCAATACATCATTGTTGAGCCTTATTTGATCAACAAGGAGTCTTGTGGCACTTTTAAATAAATTTGTTAGTCTCTAAAAGTGCCACAAGACTCTGTCTGTCTTGCTGAACTAAACTAACATGACTGACTACCCCTTTGGAACTAGTTAATTGATCAACAATTCCCACTGAGTTGAACAGATTTGGGCTTTCCATTGAGTTGAACAAGCTGTAGGTGTACTACATAGTCACACATTAACAGAGATGAAGTCCAAATGATTTATGAAATTGCTTTCCTCTGAGGATGTGAAGCAAAGTGCAGTTGGCCATGCATTTCCCAATTTAGGGTAAAAGTTGAAACTTTGATTTATTTTTATGGAATGGAAGTTCCAAACAATTTCAGTTTGAAAATGTCAGAATGTTTCATATAGGCTTCTTAGAGAAAATGCAGCATTCAGCATTCCCAATATTTGAAACTTTTTTTAGTGTATTCAACTGACTTTAAATGCTTTATTTTGAATCAGCACAGTATTAAACTGCATTTTCCCATTGCAGTGCATTGTCTCATGAGACCTGTAATTCAAGAGCCTTATTTAGCCCATTCTCTGCTATGGGCCAGGCTCTCTGGGAGAACTACACTTCCCAGGTATCTGCCCAGAGTCATGTAGCTCCTATGATGCACCACACATCTTGAGCGGAAGGAAATCTGCATTGCTTTATGGGAGATGTAGTCGTCCATTGATCCAGGCCCATAGGAGAGAATGGGAGCTTGAGCTACAACTTGCATCAGGCAATGAGCTAATAGAGGGGGGAAATATAATGTAAAGTCTTAGTGAGATGATTCTAAGCAAAAAATTTCACTGAAATTAAAAAACAAACATCAAAAAATGATAGATTCCAATTCAGGTTAAACACAGTATTGTATTTGATTTTCCCACTATAAATCGTTTCTCAGCAAAATAAATTTTCCTATGGGTTCCCCCATTGTTGAAGTGTCTGACAAAGTGGGATTTTCTCCCACGAAAGCTGATGCAAATAAATTAATCTGTTAGTCTATAAGTGCCACAGGACTCCTTGTTGTTTTTCACTGAACTAGACTAACGTGGCTGCCCCTTGGGATCTTGATATTTATAGAAACTGCAATTTGTGCTGGAAAATCATTTTGATGAGAAATTTCTAACAGTGTCTTTAAAAGTATAGTAGTAGTAACCTCCAATTTTTGAGCTTCTCAATGTGTCCCTCTCCACTATGTCAAAATCCTTCCAGAAGGGACCAGGGACATTGTTTGCCATGCCTTAAAAACCAACCACAAAACCTTTCAGCAAAAGGAACTTCTTATGCTCTGCTCAGTGAAGATGGAAAGCTGAGCTCTGGGGAGTCCAGAACTTGGGCTGAGCCAGTATTTTTAAGTCGACAGTTCCCATTATGTGTATTCAGATTTCAGGAAGATATATGATGTTAGATGTTTCTTTAAACATGTTTTGTGTTTAAAAGAGGAAAGGCAGGGCAAGGGGAGGAAAGTCAAAGAGCTACAAATACAGGACACCATGGGCCTCAACCTAGATCCACTTTAGCAGTGCAAATAGGAACAAAAATAAAGTAGACCTACCTTGGCTGTTTGATTGTTACGCCACCACGAACGTATGCTCTGGTAGCTAATCCTTCGGAACAGGGGAGTTTCTGGTCAATGCTCCTGTGCTGATCCTTGGTTGGTACAATGGCTCCTTTGGAGAACTGATGTAACTTAAAGCATGCTCAGTTGTATCTGGATTCAGAAAGGCCCCCTGTTCACTTCAGGACTGAGCGCTCAAAAGTTATATAAGACTACCTTTGCCCTTTGGGTCCTGGTCCAGAAGAGGTCAACTGGATTTGATGATTGTGGCCACATTCTTAAATTATGTATACACCTGTCTATTTTAGATACTTTTAGGTCACTCGTCACCATATATTTTATTATGGCATGTAGGTGTTATTGCAACCTATCCCAAAATATAGTAAAAATCACCTGATTGGTCTCTGCCAATACATTGATAATACATACACAGAAATAAAATCTTCAGCACATGATATAGCACATTGTCTAAATTTACCAATGCTTACCTTGCTTTTCCATTCATCTGTATTTAAGCCAGTGGTGAAATCCCCTTTCATAATGGTTAGATTTATGAATTGAATGTTTAGGTAGAATGTAAAAGCTGCTTGCAGAAAAGCTGAATTTTCAGCCTATTTAAATGTAGAGCCAAAATTCTGTTAACACAACTCAGTGGTAATTTAATACCTCTATAGCCTTACAAGAGCTATTCAAACTGATGGACACTGTAGGTACAAGAGCAAATGGGTATTAACTGGTCATGAATAAATTTCGGCTGCAAATTATAAGGTTGCTAACCATGAGAGAAATGAGATTCTGGAAGACAGACATAATAGGGGGCTAACCGCCCAATTAGTTTTAAGATGGAGCTTGATAAATTTTATGAATGGGATCATGTGACTGGGTTGTATACGACAGAAGGGGACTGGCCCTGATGACCTAAGAGTTCCCTTGCAGCCTATGTAATAGGTAAATTCTTTGATGGGCTGAGACATATCTGTTCTGTGTCATCTTCAGGAGCATCTTAACTTCGTCCCAGAATGCTTTAAATAGAAGACGCCATGGAAAGAGTTGGATTAAAATGCCATTCCTCTTGTTTCAGTTCCGGAAGGTATCATTGCCCCTCCTATCTCTTTTCTGTTCAGTTGGGGTCAAATGGCTCTGAAAGATTATTTCCATTCATTTTAAATTCACTACTGTACTTTTGACGCATCATGAGTTATATAGTATGTGACAGGCCTGGAAGTAAATTTTTATTCTATAAATATCTTTCCTGGTTTAATAAAGTGAAGGACAAATTCTCAGCAGACAATTAGACTGAAGAAGCCACCGTGCTGAAACATCCTACTTCAGCAAAATATACATAGTGGAAGCGTCTCGAGATGGAACAAAATTGTTCCAACAGCCACATTGTTAAAAATTCTGTTTCAACTTTGTCTTTTGTGGCTGTTTTTTAAATTTCCACAGTGGTAGCCATGTTAGTGGTGGCCATGTTCAGCAAAACAAACAAGGAGTCTTGCGGCATTTCTAAAAACTAACAAGTTTAGAAATTTTGAAGCTTCAAAGCATCTGACGAAGTGGGATTTTCTCCTGCGAAAGCTCATGATAAATAAATTTTAGTCTTTACAAGTGTCACAGGAATCCTTTAGTTTAGTTAGTTAGTTAGTTAGTTAATTTTTGTTTTTTTAATATGAACCTGTTAGGACCCAATCCCAAAAGTCCCCACTCATGCGAGCAATTCTGCTGATGTCTAGGGGAGTGTCTCTTGGGAAGAAGCACTGCTCATGAAAGGAGGAAGCTGCAAAATCAAGCCCTTGTTGCTTCACTTTTCAATATACATCCTCTGTGAAACACATAACTTCTCTATTTATGGAAGATGTGGAAATTCAAGGAAAACACAAGAGCACCATTTTTGGAAAACTTGAAAGGAATGAAAAATAGAATAAATTTAGCTGTGCTAATTGGCTTTATCTTTGGGGACCCTCTTGTAGGGTTTTTTCTCCATGTTCTCTACTTCCCAGTACATTATGTAGTGGTGTTGCTCAGGAAATGTGACCATTCTGATTTCTCATTTTGTGCTCATTTTGCATATGTCCCATAGTCCCCCTGTAACATCCAATGACTATCAATTTGTTTTTTTTCCCCCCCTTATACACCATTTCCATCTATTTCCTCTTCCGTTGTTGCAGCCAAATTCCTATTTTCTTCTTGAGTTTGACTCATGCCTTCTCTCAACTTAGTCTCTCTCCTAGTCAACCTTCCACTGCTTTTCTGCCATCCTGAAGCTGTTGCTATTTATTTGTGTTGCTCTTGACACAATTGTTGTCTATAAATCCCTAGAGAGTGAGAGTTAGCAATTATTACCCACTTCCCTTCTGACCCTCCATGCCATCAAGTCCTACCTTGTCTCACTTTCTGTCACCAGTGCAGCTTGAGAGAGCCTGATGCTGGGAATACTTAATAGTGGGCCCTTCTCTTTGGAAATCGTCTATCTGAAGTATGACTAAAGCCAGAAAACTTCCAGGTATCACATCTTTTTGTCCACATATCTCTCATTCTGGAATCCTTTATATTTAACCTACAGTATAGGTTTTCTCCATTTCTGCTTGTTAAATTGTTATGGAGATTGAGCAACGGGCATCAGAGGGTGTTTCAGGACCTAATTTTGTTCTTAATCTAAGCCTTGATGCTTATCATTGTCGTGCTTAGTCACACTTTCAGAAGGTGTCAATTAAAAGTCAAAATATATTTCTCAAAATCTACTAGGACTTCCCTTCCCCTCTGAAGTCACTGTGATAGTGGGCATCTTCTCATTATTTAAAATCTGTTGCTCTCTAGACAAATAAATGCTTACAAAAATCAACCAACCCCACCAAAAGAGGCTAAACAAATTATTAAAGGTAGGTATAACTGCATAATGCTAATCCCAGTATAGCCAAAATTTTTAAAAGCTCTCTGCAAAGAAAGACACAAAGCCAGACTTTTGCCAGAGAGCATTTTTGTCTTCTGCAGGTCTCCAGTAGCCTGGGAGATTGCAGACACCCTTTTGACATGGTGTGCATCAAATGCCACTTATTGGAGAAACAAAAAACTGCCTGTCAGATTGACCAGTGTATCAGAAACAAGAATGTCACAGGCACTAGCAGGTCATATTCATGTTGCAGAGAAAGAGTTGACCAAACCCCAGTTTATTTCAGTAGCAGGCTATCGAAGAGCACTAACAGAATTCTGTGTGGTGGGCACTAATATGCTATGTGCAGCAGAAATGGGGGGTGAGAAGGGTGGGATATACCCTGGAAAGATAATACATTTGTTTTCACAAACCAGAATGGAAAAGTGCAGAAGTGATTTTGGAGAGAACAACAGGATGCTTGGGTAACTGAAAAGTAAATTCCTGTTAAAGCAAAGGCAGAAGAAACACAAACACACTTAACCCCAAATGATCCAGATTGGTGGTTTTCAAGCGTAGGTTTGGGACCCAGTACTGGGTCACAGACCCTCAGTTACTGGGTCGCACCACCCCCTGCTCCTACTGCCCAATGACTGGAATGCATTGTTCAAAGATGTAATTGTTAGGTCATGGGCATAAATTTTTTTTAACTGGGTCCCAAGGAAAAAGGTTTGAAAACCACTGATCTAGAGTAGACAAGGGTTCTGCTTTACCATCTTACCTAACCTATATACAGAGTAACTGCAGAACATAGGAGGAGTATGAATTCTGCTAGTCTCTGTATGCTAGTCATACCCAACTGTGCATTTCCATTTTTCAAAATTGGGCTAATGGGACTTAATGACTTAATAGGTGCCTAAAGGGGATAGGAGCATAGAGGGGGGTGGTGAACAGACTCAGCCCACAGACGATGCACTCTTTGAGACCATGAATTTCATTTATGATATTTCTGTACAGCACTCAGTGCAATGGGGTCCTGACCTGGTTCATGCCTCCAGGCACCACACTAATATAAACAACTAATAGGTAAAGATACTGCTTATAGGTGGGAAAACAACTAAAAGAAATGGAGGCAACTTTGTGCACATCCCAGTTTAGTTGGCATTGTTCAATGTGTGTGCTTTTATGATCTGCTGCATGGAGTTATTTTGGATCCCAGCTGCGTTTGGGTATTTAGTTGCATTTGCCCACGTGTGCTGCTTGCCATTTGCACCAAGCAAAAAGACGGCATGTTCTCAGAAATGGAGTTATAAAGCCTGCTGATTTTCCTGTGCTCCGCAAGATGCGGTATTATCAAACCAACTGCAAATTTCACCTAGCACAGGTTGTGCCATCTTGTGTGAAGCTCTGTTTCCCACCAAAAGCAAGTAACTTCTTGTGACTCGTGCCCTGCGCAAGATATCTTCTGTCTGATAGGTGACCGCTGAGATGTTCCTATTCCCCTACAATTGTTTACCTGGTTTGTGAGTATCTGAGATACCACCTCTCTTTCTGCCGGTGTCTGAATCAGCTGAGCTGACAGCTGCCTGGCTTAATCAGAAGAGGGTTGATGGCTGGAACTCCTCCACCAAGAGTCCTTAGGTCTGGAATTCAGTTCCTGTCTTGGCCTGCCAGGGCCCAGATTTTCTGCCCTCCAGGGGATATTGCAATGGACATTTGTTCTCCCTACTTGTAGCTGGAAAAGGTTAGGGAACAAGGTGAGGAATGGTCAGAGGATAGTGAGGGAGGCATCCATGTTGATGCCCTGTAGTATATAGTGGCTTTATTAAGGAGATCTGCTCGGTTTGTTTTGATATTTTGGTGTGTGTTTGCTGTACATAGTGTGCTGAGCAGTAAGCACAAATAGAAATATCTACTATACTCATTTGCTGAGTGTGTGATGTGAAGTGTTGTGTACATGCGCAAGGCAGGCTCTCCTCAACTCTTCCAGTAGAGCTGCCTGCCATGTGCATGCTCATGTTACCAGCTCCTGCTCAGCTGTGTGGGTGGGAGGGGGGACCAGAGCTTTGGGGGTTTGGGGAGCGGCCCTGACGGTCACCAAGCTCTGGACGCGGCGCAAGGTACCGGGACCCACACTGGGGCATCTCTTCTCCTCCCCTTCCCTGTGCCCTGGCCGTGCATGGCTGTCGGAGCCCAAAGAACCGGCCTGGCCATTGGGTGCATGGTGGCTCTGCGCCCGCCTGGCAGGGGGAGGGGAAGTGCTTTTCCCCTATAATTTTGATGGGTTACAGCCAGTCTAATCATAAGAAGCTAACAAAGTGGATGACTCTTTGTACTCTATATAACAAAGCAGAATGCCAAATGGAAGCTGGGTCTTGTGCTTGTTTACAGTACAGTTGGAGACCTTATAAGGCCGCTCGAGAGATAGTAGCCTTTCAAATAAGATTAGAATAATGATACGAATTAAAAACAGCACAACTTAGTAGCATTCTTTGTTAATAGAAAGTTCCCCATATGAAAGAAGGCCTGAAAAAGAGAACTTTTAAAATCTCTGTAAAGGTATTACAAACAGAATCCTATGGCACTTAAAGGCTAACAATTTTATTTATTGCATGAGCTTTCGTGGGGAAAAAAGTCCCACATCATCCGATGCTTCGAAGATGGGGAAACTTGCAGAATGGGAGAAAATAAATGCAGGGAAGCTTAGGTCATGGGATCAGGTATTCCAAGACCCAAATGACTTAATTGGATAACCGTGTTGTGTATACTTGTGTGCTCTAATCGGGAGTTGAAATAAATAGTGTTGCTTTTCAATTTGCTTAATATTCTGCTTATGTAGTGCTGTACGTTTCATTGCTTGCATTTCACACACTGTGGTGCACAAAATGTAGCCTGAGGACTTGATCCTGCAAGGTGCTGTGTGTTGATTACCCTGATGTCAGGGAAATTTGATGACACTCAGTACTTTGCAGAAGTGAGCTCTAAGTGCTGATCAAGATTAGAAAAACTTTGAAACTCAGCTCAGTTACGAGTCCAGAAAATAAAGGAGGGGCATCTCCAGACTATATAGTTATGTAATATACACTTATTACGCTCTGTTGTTGCTTGGATTCTGACTCTCTCTTACATTTCTGTGTAGCTGTTGAGGACTGTGGGGGGTCCAAGTATGCAAGAGTAAGCAGGTGTTGGACGACTACTGCTTCCTTCCCTGACCGTAAGTGGGAGGTGGGTAGAGCCGAATCCACCAACGGAGCTAGGCTAATGGAATTGGAGAGGAGGAGAAAAAATGCCTTTTCCTGCACTGCTTCTGGGGCACAGTCAACTTCAGTGCTCTGCCAAGCATATTCAAAACCATACAATTCACCACTGAAACACAACCACTTTTGCAGTGGAAGATGACAGCTGCTTCAGTCTTGCAAAGCAGCATTTCTAGGACAGGAAATGAAAACAAATGCTGTGCCCTAATTAAACTATAAAATAACTGTGTATAAATACCATACGTTCTAGTCACAGCCACCTCTGGTCTCTGCAAGAAACAAGTAGCTCCCCATTGACTTGAACGAAAGCTACTTGCTCCTGTCCTGCTGGAGAGAGAAACTAGACATTTTTCTTACAGAAAAGTAAATGTAATATTTGATTTTAAATATATTTTTAATATGAGTTCTGCATAGATGCAAGGGCCAACATGATTTATTTCATTTACTGTTTTATTCTTCTTGACTGAATTATGTGTAATTGTGTAGACATGGTCACTTTAAATATTTTATAGGCTTGTGTAATGTAAGACAGAGTGCAGCCTGTAGGGCCAGCAAGAAATATGACTGTATAACTTAATTGTATTTTAGTGGCTTAATAATTCATTTAAACTGGGTTGTGAACATCAGCATGCCCATACATAATTTGCATCCATAGTGTGGGATGGACTGTGATTTCGTTGCTACAACACTTTAATAGGTGAAATGGAGAGAGGGGTCAGTCTAAGTGAGGTGCTGAAATGTGTGGGGTAAATGTGGGTCACTTCAAGGAAACACAGTAGGTCTGTTTGCTGCTGTCCATGTAGGAGACAAGTGTGGCTAAGACCTAGTTGTTAGTGGGGTGGGAAGCTGCCCCAGGAAAGGTGTAATTGCTGGTTCCCCGGGCTTGCCTAGCTCTGCACTGTGGGGGAATCTCTACTCAAGGGAGGCCAATGGTGGCGTCATCTATGAGAACTTTTGTTCCATCTGAAAAGGCTGCAGTGATGATGCTCTTAGGCCCTGACCCAAGAAAGTATGTAAGCCTATGCTCATGGCCATCATTGTTTAGGACATCCCTTACGCATGTTCTTTGGTTTCCAGGAGAGTTTGTGTGTAGGGGTCTTTAGTCGCACTTAAACTTGCAAGAGCATTACCTTGAACAGGTATGATCTCCTGCCATGGGGTCTGATGGAAAGTGTTTTTTATATTTTCTCTCTGTGTTGGCATCCTGGCCAATTCTGTACCTATTTAGGCTCTCTGTACTGTCTTTTTTTGAATCTCTCACTGGATGGGAGGCTGCAGCCATCTTTCTGCTCCTGGCAATTCAGTGAGCATGCTTTGTGCCTGGGACGTCCTGTGCTGGAGCAGGGGGGAGATCTTGCTAATTCTGGCTAAAGAGTAAGACTTTATATGTCTTCCATGTTCTTTATTTGCAGCATAATAGACTTGAACTCATCATTCCTTCCTACCTCTCATTGCCATGACGTGACTGTTCAGTTTTTGTACCTAAACTAGCATAATTTGGATGTTCATACTGTGTGTTTTATGTGTAGTGAATGTGGTGTGGTGATTGCCTCTTTGCCTATTATGAATAACTAGTCTGCTCTGGGTCTGATTCTGCAAAATGCTTGATGTTTTCCTGTGAGCTAGTAAGCATTGGGGGTGCACAGCACCTTTACAGGATTGGTTTGTAAGCTTGCAGCAGTTTATTTCCTTGGGATGGTTGCTGTAACCAAGGTGTGAGACAAGAAATGCTAATTGGAACCTGATCATTATTTCCAGGCTCCAGTGACATGACTGGATGTAGAAGTGCCAGTCCTAAAGCAGTGTTTCCCAACCAGCGTGCCATGGCATGTGGATTTGCCGTCAGGCCTGAGCAGATGTGCCATGGAATTTTTTGAAAAACTACCTGAAGAGTTCTGAACGGGCTCATGAATATTCATGCATTCATTTGGGGACTGTAGGTGGTGTGTCTCAAAATAATTAAAGCTATCAAGGTGTGCCATGGTAGAGAAAAGGTTGGGAACACTGGTCTAAAGCATAGAAAGCCGTACGCCACCCTTTCTCTGGTAAGACTCATTCCATGCATGAGCAGCAGGTTGATTTGTACAGCTACTGTGTGACTTTTTGTGTCTGCATTGTTTTACGACCCTCTGTCTGTGGTGTTATTGCTTAGGATCTGGTCATTCTTTTTAGATGACACTAAAGGGCACAAGATATTCAGGAGGAAAAAGAAATCAAGGGAAAATATTACTCAAGGATAATAAGTTGCGACGAAAACATGTCTTCTTCCATTTCTAACTTTTATGGGATGTATATGCATTTGGGAGATAATAAAAAAAAGATTGGATGTGAGATGCTAAATTTTTCTGGCGACTACTGCTATGCTTTTTATAGCTGCTGATCCATGTTCTGGTTGATCTGTTCTAACAGAGTCCCTAATAAATCTGTTTCAGGTCACAATGGTGACCAGTTTTAATAGCCTGTTGCCTAGCTTCACTGCAGAAATGTAATGGAGCAGCACCTTCAGGTGACCAAAATTAAAATTGCTGGTTCCTAGCTGTGAGCTATTTTTGCCCACCCCCGTTCTAATAGGATCCATCACAATGAGACAAGTAGCAACACTGTATGTATAAATGCAGCAAATCTAACTTCAGTTCTTTTGGCCAATACCTGACCTGGTTGAGGAGGGTTATTTTAATCTATAGCTAAGTTATTTTTCACAGGCAGCTACCTGTTTGAACAGCACTGATCTCTTCTGAATCTTGTCTACTTCAAAGAGTCTTGAACTTCCTGGATAGACTGCTGGAATTTGGGTACAAACCATTGTATAAATGAAATTGTATTCTGGCCTTAGACAATCTTTAAAATGACTGTGTAAATAGGTTATTATAAAGGGGAGGTCATTCACATTAGACTTCATTTCATAGCCTGAACTTTTGTGCATCTCTTGCTGTCACTGTGACAGACCGCTCCCCAGATCTAGTCTGGTGTGCTACAGTGATCCCCCCTCCCCTGCCTGAACCCTGGTTTCATGTTGTTTCACCAAGTGAGCACTCGCTCCTGAGTCAGTCCACTCCAGCCTCTCGCATGCGATTGGTCCCAAGCAGTGGGTGTATGCCTCTGGCTGCTTAAGGAATGGTCCCCAACTGAGCAGCCCCAGCCCCAGTTACCACACCAGGAGCCACTGTCTTACACTCCCACTCCTAGTCAACATCCACTCATGTCTGCCCATTTAACAAAGAAATGGATCATGCCCAGCCTTCTTTGCTCTCACCCTCTAAAGACCACATGACTTTAGATAAAATTACTAGTTCAGTGCTCAGATTTCATTTCTAAGTGAAAAAATGGCTAGTCAAGACAGACTCGTAATATAAATGAGTTGTGAGTCACCAGGGAGAATTAAGAGGTGTAAAACACATACTAACCAAAAATCTCTACCTAAATTGACCTTATAGTCCAAGTTTATGGTCAAGATGTTTGGCTGCCAGATGTTTGTACAGCCACTCTCTGCCTCAGACCAGGGAGTGCGCAGATTTTGCTTGAAGTTGTTTCAGGATGGAGATTCCCAGGCAATAAGTCCCAAATACTTCCAAGTCTCTCTCTTTGTTTCCAGATCTCCCCCCACCCCCAAGTTTTTCTGGGTAGAGGTGATCTTTGTCCTGTTGAAGCCAAGGACCTCAATTTGCATCTTATTTGTTACCTCCTGCAGGAACTTGCTTGGTCACAGCTGTGGCTGTTTGTGTTGCTGAAAGAGAGTTCAGTCTATCTCCCACCCCCCTGAGCCTTGGAAAACATGCTACACATCAGTATACACACACACAACACTGCAGAAAACATGATACCATAGTAATCATGTTGAATAAGTTATCAGCATCCATAAAGAAACCTTGCATAGTGTAGCGGGCATCAAATCATACAATGACAGTGTGTAAGTGAACAAAAAAATCATATAGATCATAACTCAGTGTGTAAGTGAACAGAAAAATCATATAGATCATAACTCGGCATACAGAGGTGCATCCGGTGACTCCTGCCTTTAGAGGTCATATATAACATAGTAACAGCAGCTGGATTAATCTAGAATAAGATAAGAATATTATGTACAACCTGTTCTCACTGACTGTGTGCTATATAAATGGCTCATTCATGAATTATCATGATGTAACCTTAACAGAGTCAGATGTTTTTCCATCATGCTTTGATAAAGGAGAAGTTTTATGCATTATTCAGAAATTGAACATTTTACAGCACATTTCATTCTGAAAATTTATGCTCTCTGGTTCCCAGATTGTCTTCAGCTATGCAGGAAACATTCCTGTGTTTCCCAAGAGTGATAGAACTTGATACATGCAATTTTATACTCTGTTTTATTAGGAGTAGGTGTCCAAATTCTGTGGCAGTTTCCTTCATATCTCTGAAATGATCAAAGCAGCCTCGTGAGATGGGAAGTGTAAAAGCTCTAACCAGAAAAACCTCAATTAAAGAAAGGCAAGAGAGTTAGTGACATAAATGAGCATGAGTTAGTGTAGCTCAGCTTCCTGGGTTCTGGGAGCTGTTTATCAGAACTGTCTTAACTTTTCCGCTTCACGGTCTTCTTCAGCCTACAACTGCTGTTGCGGATTTCAGTGGGAAATGACATGCTCCTCAGGGATGAGGCATTCCGCCGTAACCACCACCACCAGTTACAAAACCTCGGTTAGTGAATCTGCTTTTTTTTTTCTTTTTTTTTTCTTTTCGGCCTTCCACGTCAAGCCATCCATTCTGTCAGATGGATAGGTTGATGTGAGATACTGAGCAAGTCCCTCAGTTTCCCTTCCCGAGGTTCCCATCTGCAACACAGGGATATTACCAATGTACTTGTTGTGCTCTGCAAGTGATGCCAGAGTAGTAGAGGGAAGGCAGTTTTCCAAGTAACAGTGTAACATCCTAGATTAAAAGCAATTCAGAAAAAATGGGATAATGTTGAAGCCCAGGAAGGTCATAGATTTAATGTGTGGAGCTGGACTCCTGTGATCCTAAACACCACATAGACTTGCACATTGAAATAGCTGGTTCAATCTCATGTGACACTTCCAAGTAATTTTAAGATGCATTTTACAGAGTCAAAGGGAACCAAGATAACGATTCATGTGACCAAGCCAGAGGTCACTCCAGAGTTGCCTGTAACATTGTGGCGCCTGTCAGCACGCTGAATGTTGATGCTGGAAAAACATCATCCTCACTTCAGCGTGCTGGCCTAGAGTGTGGCTAAAGGAATGAAATCTACTTTTAGATAGGACACCTGTCCCTTTTGCATCCGGTATGGGGGCTGAGATTCCTGCTTCCGGGAAGATATCAGTAGTGCGTGTGCTCTATTTTGAAAATTACTTTTGGGAATGCAGTAATATGTTCTTACGCTATGTGCCTCCTAATGCATTCTCCTTCAGTCTTGGCCCTAAAGCTTTTGTGGTTAGGTAACTCTCACGTAGCATCTTTAGCAGAACTTTACTGGAGGCCAGTGGGGGTTTTTCTGAAGAAGGTTGGTAGGATTTCAAGCTGTATGTCTTATATGAGTGAAGACTGTGGGATCAAGCTTAGTTTGTAAAGGTATCTACATCATCAAATGATAAGGGCAGTATTCTCTCAATCTCCTGGCACTTTCCTGCTTCAGCCTTCCACTCTCCTGGTGTGTGTGGATTGGAACGCCCTGTACGTGGCAGGCCCACGTGTGTGGGGAAAGTCACGTAACAGCTTAAGCAGTGCTGAGATGCTCTAGGAGCAGAATTTAGCTCCAAGTAGCAATTTTTTGTGTGTGTGTCACAACTTGCCCTTTTTTTGAAATGACTAAGTAAAGAATCGTACTGCTTATTGAGCAGGTCTTTGTGAATATTTAGTATGTGAGCTGCATTGGTTAGTTCTGATGCAACATAAAGTTAACAAGTTAGTGTTTGTTTTCTGATGGGCTAAGCATAACTCTCTTAATTATGTTTCTGGTGTGATTGCTCCACACTGGAGCACTGAACTTGCTGATGGCAAATACAGTACTTGCTTAAAGTCCTCTTATCTTAAAACCACTTAGACCAGCAAACTCCTTGTCAAGAAAACTTACAAAGAGTGAACACAAAGGAAGGAAAGATGGAGCCAAAGTAAATTAAATGATTTTGTCTGAGCAAATGTTCATGGAGCACACTTTAATGTATTTGCCCAGCTTTACATGGGACTGCAATTTACTTCATTACTGGGAACAAACTTAAGCCAGAGAGCCATGAATACCTGTGTTACCATTCCCACTCTGCTGAGGAAGAACATGAAATAAATGAGTTTCACATCTTGTGCCTCAGTTTCCAAATTTATAAATGGGCTATAACAATCCTGTCTCATATAGCAGTGGGAAGAAGGCAAATAGAGAAATATCCATTATTGTTTTGCAGCAGAGTAATAAACCATTTTCTGTAAAGGGATTAGGTCTCTTTATCAGCATGCTGCTGTTTTAGCAAACAGCAGGCAGTCATGAATTCGTCATTTTCCTGATGACACCTGATTTGTTGAGTCATCATTACATTACTTAAAAGGACATGGAAGAAAGGGTATCAAAAGCCTCTAGCTTTTTATTCAGTACTATTTTGAAGAAAAATAAATCTGCTTTTACTAAGTAGGAGTAGTGCCAGTCAAGAGCTGAAAATAGCACAGTGACTTCACTAGCTAGTTTTATCACAGAAAACCTGCAGTTTGCATATATTTTGCACTGTGTGGTTACAATAGTCCAAACAGCTTTGCAATGGCAGAAGATTTATAATGATATCAACAAGAAGAATGAGCAAGTATTTAGACATAGATGTTTTTGCTCTATTTCTGGAAATCGCAAGGCCTGGAAAATAGAATGATTGGTGCAAAACTTAAGCTTTATCAAAGATAGATGCTACAATTCCTATTGCTTTGAACTTTCTTAAAGTTTCTGGATTCAGCAGTGAAACTGCAACTGCATAATTGGTTATAACTGTCACTGCTTGTAGTAATGTTGCTCACAGTTTAGGATGCTAAAGTGCCTAATATTGCACTTGAATTTGGGCAAAGCAGTGACATGTTATATAAATGCACTCTCTTCGATTAAATTCTAGGAGACAACAAATTCTTATAAGGCTACAGGAAGCTATTACACAAAGACAAATATTTGCATGATATAGTCAAACTTTTCTTTTAACCAAGAACAATAGTGGGAGGAGCAGAACTCTGGGTCTCTGTAATTTTTGTGCTAAATTTATGTAAGCGTTTAGCAGGACAATGGCTAGATTTGATCATCTGATTTGATAACCGGAAAAGGGAATGGGGAAAATGTACTGCAGACTTGCATTTCAGATCTGCCCTCAAATTGACATCACAGGCTGCTTCTTTAACCGAAGGAAGAAATGAACCCAGTGCAACAGATTGTTTTAAAATTGATTGTTAAGGCTCTATATGCGTGATTGGCTGGAGTCTGCATTGGGGGCACTGCATGCCTTCTTCAGACAGATGGGAATTACTCTAGAGATTCCTGGGAAAGCTGGGGGATGGGTGGGGCTATTGGCCTGGATCAAAACTGACATTGAAAAATTCCAAAATGTTGACTGAATTGACAAAGTTCATTGAAGTTTGAACCAAAATGCTTTATTTCTGGGCATAGCCCAGTGGTTGGGACACTCTCTTCTGCAAGTGGTGACTGAACCCATGCTTTTATGAGAAGAAGCAGTTTCTCATAACAGTTTTAACAGTATGATTTGTAAGATCAAAATTAATCAAACAACATTATGACTAGTATTGGAGTGGGGGAAAATATTTGCATACTCTTCAAGCAGCATTTCAGAAAGCTTTCTGCATGTCAGTCAGGCAAAAAACGGAGTAACTAGATGGAGAAAGGGTGTTTTTCATGAAGGCTATTCAAAATATGTTGTTTTTCATTGAAATGTCAAAATCCTGAATCAAGTCTTATGTAAATGATCTAAGAGCTGAGATTTGCAACCTTTAAAGTTAATATCAATATCTCATGGCTGTCAGAGATCATAATTTATTTGTAATCCAGTTTTGGTACCTGTATTTGAAGGGATTTTTTTTTATAGTTTTTAAGATCAAGGGTCTAACATTGCATTCATTGAACACCAATTACTGTACTTCTAATGACTCAAATTTTTAAGACTATAAGCGATCATGTAGTCTGATTTATTGCATAGTACAGGCCATAGAAATTCACAATTGACTTGTGTGTCAAGTCTGTGCATCTGATGAAGTGGATTGGAGCCCATGAAAGATTAGGCCTGAAGAAATCTGTTAGTATTTAAGGTGCCACAGGACTCACCTTGTTTTTGCTGTACACAGACTAACATGGTTACCCCTCTCGAAATTTTTAGAGAGCATAGTATGAAACAGACTTATTGGCCTACTTTTACTTTTTACAACAAAACTCAATGTTCAGGTGGGAGAGTCAAGTAGTACTAATAGATTTAACAAATGTTGCATATGTGTATGGAATTGAATAAGGAAAGAAGCCAGTTCTGTAAAAGCAGCCAGGAGGCTAGGGGTGATGTTTTCATTGAAGCTTTCCCTTCAGTGTGATTGTGGGAGTATTAGCTCTCTTTTCTCACAGCATTTTTTAAAAAGACTTTTTAGAGTTTTTTAGGTATCAGATATTGAAGATAGAGACTGCAGTATAGGCACCTCATAGACTCAGGTTTATATCTCACATCCATCCCTACACAATCATGCAAGCATTTCACAGTAAACATTATTCATGTTTATTACACATAGAAGAGTTTTTAGATTTGGGCAAACTTCAGAAGAGGTAAAGTGAACGAAACACTGCATTATGAGCCAGCAGCTCTTGGGTCTAATTTTGACTTGGCCACTTTCCCTGATCGAGTCATTTAAGCTCCTGTGTTTCACATTCTCCATCTTTATTTGAGGGTAATATTGTTGACTCAGATTCTTGGGAGTAGTTAGAATTAGCTTAATGTTTGTACAGCACTTGGAATGTGTTAAATGCTGTGTAAATGCTAGGGACTTATTCATTTATTGGAAGGCTTAGAGGAGGAGTTGGCTTGAACTGCAATCAAAAATGTGGATGCTTATCAGAACCCTCTCCAAATTGTATAGTTCTCTTAAGTCTGTGAAAATGGATCCAATTTGCAAAACACGTCTGGTGCTTCCGCATCTCGGAACAAATTCTGCTTACCTCACTCAAACTGCTTCAGTGAGATCAGCGGGAGTGCTTGGGTCAACAAGTTGAATGGAATTGGGTCTTGAGTGGATTTGGTGCTGAAAACTGCAGTTGCCACCAATTCTTTAAGAGCTACTTCCTTGAAGAGGTTCAAATGATCAAACTTTGGCATGTGCAGTTATGAAGGCTTGATGATAAATTACCTGAAATGCCATGCCCTTCCCTGCAGTCTCCACAGAGGAGCCTTTTTGTGTGTTTTGAAACATAAACATTTAGACCAGGAGTCAGCAACCCTTGGCGTGTGTGCCAAAGTTGCCAGGTGCGCCCTATTCAGAGCAGCATGCGGGGCTCCTGGCCCTGTGGTGCCACGGCTGCTTCCCCCTGCCAACCCCGCTCCCTAGCTGGGGGACTGGGCCAGCAGGGAGAAGGCTCCTGGTCCCATCCCCAGCACCTACTGAGGGTTAGAGGTGTGGGGCTGGCATGGGGGCGGGCGAAGTTCACCGACTCTGATTTAGATGTACACTTCTGCCCGTCCTTGGCGCTCTTCTGTCTCTTCTCCACTCCTCTGCCCTCTAGCACACTCTCACTTTCCTCATGGTCTTGCCAGCTTTCTGCCATTTGTGTGACTGTGAAGTGTTCCTTTTGCCTAGAGCGAAAATTTGAACAAGTCGTAAATAGCACTGCCCTTTTACATTAATGGCAGAAAGATTTGCTTGGGTTGCTACTATTTAGCTTGACTGAAACAAGCTTCTGGCGTTCTAATTGCTTAGTCTGTCATTAAATCCCTGTTAATACCATGGTATGTTAGATGCTCTCTGTCTAGCTGAAGAGTCATCACTGTCTGCAGTGAAGTTGGTCAGGACTTTTCAGTCTGAATGAGTTTATGATGAAAACTGCAGTTGCCACAAAATTGAAATTTCCTATAGGAATTTTTTTTTTTTTTGAAAAGTTTGATTCCAACATTTCAGGGCTAGGTTAGAGTCCCTAATATATTTTTTAAATTAAAATAAAGGTATTAGATTGTGTCCAAAATTCACCCCCTCCTGGGTTTTACTTGTATTCTTAACAAACAAGGAGTCTGGTGGCACTGCAAAAGACAGACAAATTTATTTATTGCATGAATTTTAGTGGGAGAGAATCCCACTTTGTCAGGTGCTTGAAGGTGGGAAAGTTAAAAGTGACATAAAACTCCTTGTTAATTTGCTGAACTAGACTGACACCGCTCCCCCTTTGGTATCAAATAGCTCTGTATATCAATTCAAGTTCCTAAAGCCTGGCATCTGATCAGGAACTAAAGTGTGTACATGTTAAAATTAAAAAAGTTTCATGTTTGGAGGGCTCTGCAAGCCAAATTGCTTGCTGAATTACCAACTTAACCCGTTCTAAGATGATATTTAGCCCCAAGGATTTGGAAGATTTGTTTGAAGGTCATAGGTAATATACCTGAATGAGGTAGGCTGAAGAAGAATGTGTAGATCCAGTGTAGTTTTTGAATGGATTTGGGGTGCAGAAACACGTCACTAATACAGTTCTTCACTCAAGTGGTTATGTGAAATGTATAATATATAATGAAATTGGCAACTCCCATACTCAGGGATGTGCAACCTTTATTTAATGTGCAAATAAACGTAAGTATAAAAGCAACTGCAGAGAAGTCAGATATGTGCAATAAGAATATTCTTGCTATCTTGTGCACTCTCAAGAAGACCCTCAGGAGCAGCAGCAACTGCAGCGATTGATCACACCCTGGGCAGATAAAAATAGAATCGCATCCATGGCTCAATCCACAGCAATGGGGCTGCACTTACCTGCACCCGTGGATCTGCAGGGCTCTAGTCTTAGACTTTGAGTACATACATTTCACAATGGTGTATTAATACAAAAATGCAATTTTACTCCATGTCTACATACACCAAAAAGCCCCTACAAGTCTATCTTTAAGCTTAATCTGTTCCTTGGTGCTTTTCTTGTCTATCACAAGACCCTGGTACATCATATAACCCCAGGTAAAGAACTCAAGATGAATATTTAAGGCCCTATGCAAGCTAATTAGGTCTAATGCTAACTGCAAGGCTTTATTAGGCCTCAAACTTGTTGCCTAGCCTATTTCCATGTTTGTACCTTTTTGTTCTTTCCTGTTTGCATTGCAGCTTTAATACCACCATCTTTAAGCATCTTATCTTTCTCCAACACAGGGATTCTAGTTTAAATGTAAGCATAAACCTTTCAAGCTCAGGTCAAGGATCAACACCAAGAAGAAACCATATGTAATCAGGTGGAAACGTTTTATGGTAGTCTTGTATAACAGGACCCTTTGGGAGATTTTTATTGAAGGGTTCTTTCAGTACCTTATGCAGTAAGTGGGAAAGAATGCACGAGATCCTCTGAACTGCAGGCAAATTGAATAAAAGTTACATCACCAGGTTTAGGAGCCTGGATACCTTGTCAGCTGGATAATCATGTGCTAGACCCAGGGGCAACTTCAAAACTGTCATCTCAGTTATCATCAGTTGAGTTGGCTGAGAAGCTGGATGCGGAAACCGTTGTTTTCCAGTTTGGTATATGGACCCTTCAGCAGAGAGCCTCTCGGACCCCAACTTGCTATGCTGTCCCTTCCCTCTCTCTGTCCCAATAGGCTAGAAGAGGCCAGGAATGAAGTAGAAAAGTGGTGTTTTGATCGGTGTATTAAACTGCATGAAGAACATTTATTACTATAAAATGTAGTTTTCAGAGGAACTTCAAATAATTAATAATTGCTAAAATGATAATGGCAGATAACTTGAAATCTTTATGGAAGGGAAACTCTCTCTGAAGTCATGTCTAAGTGCATTAAATTAGGTAAAGATTATAGAATTTAGCCCATTACTTTTGCATTTATTCAACATCGATTAAAAAAAAAAGTAATTTTTCATCCCAGTTTTACAGGTGGGGAAACGGATGTGGAGAGGTTAAACCTATTCAAAGTCAATGATGGTTGGGGAAAAAATAGCATCCTAGTTCCTGACTGCTGTTCATTCCTCTAAAGCACAGACAATGTCCTCCTCCTTTTAGTTTTCCTTTTAACTTCCTTGAGTTAATTATACATATACAGTAAAATGAAAACAGTGAGGATGGTGCAATGAAATTGTTCCCACTTAGTGTATTTTAATAAAATAAATGGCATCTTAAGTGAGCAGTGAGAACAAGATCATGAGTCCCTGCAGGTAATAATGTTAATTCCACTTTTATTATTAAGAAATCATATTAACAGTGCTTTTGCTGGGGATATCCATTAAAAGTCTTGAATTAATGCCCACTGAACTCAGTGGGATTTTTTCCATCAACTTCAATGAACTTTGGCTATAGGCCTATATTCTTTCATTATTCAATATAAATCCCAGTGAGCTGTGAAATGGAGAAGACTCTTGCAATAAGCCAATACATGTTTTGGCTAAGCATTATTTAGAGAATTCACTTCAGTTTGACAGAAATACATTATATAAAATGGTGTGTGTTTATGCACATGCATAATAATTTTGTGGATTACTTTGGAAGTTTGTCTTCCATTCTGCAAAAATCTACTGTCTCCTCAAAAGGAAGCCTGCGACTCACAATCCCAGCTTCTCTTATACCACTGGATACCTTTGGATGTTTAATTGTTGCACTGACCTTCCTCTCCGTCAGCTCCAAGCTTCTGTCTTTGTACCTATGAAGTGAGTTTGGTCAGATATGTTGGTATCCTGCTGTCTCACAAAGAACCAAGTTTAAAAGTAAACTGGCTAAGCTGTATAAAGATGGGATCCTGCAACTAATGATGATAGAAAAGTGTAATCTTCTGAAATGATCAAACATAGTTCAGGCTATCCTGGCTCTTTCATATGGATCATAGAGTCATACTTTGGAGCTCTCAATTGGAAAGGGCAAGACTGTCTTACCTGAGTCTGTCATCCAAAGGTCTGTGGGATTTGTATTTATTTTTAAGTTCCAAAGGGGTAATCATGTCGGTCTAGTTCAGCAATATAAACGAGGAGCCCTAACAAATAACAAAAAAAAAAAAAAAATTTTTTTTAAGTGCCACAGGACTCCTTGTTTATTAATTTTGAAGATATCTTTTCTAGGTACTTTATATCAATGGTTTTCATACTCAGGGTTGGGATCCAGTACTGAGTCACAGCACCCCTTTCTGCCACTGCCAAAAGACTGGAATGCATTGTTCAAAAAAGTAATTGTTAGGTCATGGGCATGAAGGATTTTTTTTTTTTTTCAACTGGGTCCCAAGAAAAAAAAGTTGGAAAACCGCTGCTTTGTATGGTCTCCATCACTGCATCAAAGTGCTCCACAAGTTTATTCTCTTAGGATCTCTGTTAGGTAGTGAAGTATTATCTCTTTTTTACAAAGGGTGAAAAAAGCTTCTGTTACTTGCAGAAGGTTACACAGGAAGGTTGTAGTAGAGCTTGGCATTGAATTGAGGTCTCCAGAATCATACTCCCATTTCTTAGCTGTAAGGTCTTCCTTTCTCCTCATGTGTGGGGTAGCCCATCTTTCAAGAGCTGCATAGATCTTTTCTTAATTTTTATGTATTTTCTAAGAGATGCTTTGGAACAAATTCATTTTTAGTTCCATTGCCTGCCTTCTCATCCAGCAGAACCTCAGTGTGTACTTTGAATCTTGGCTTCTTAATTTAATTAAAAACTAAGAATAACTAGAACAGGATCCTAAAACCATCCATATTTCTCTATAACAAAAGGACTTTGTGTGGTACGGCCACTTTAAGCCTATCTCCAGCATGTTGTTATAAATAAATGAGCCTATCATTTGTTTTTGGGGTGGGAAACAGTTGTTTCTAGCTAGTTGTTGGTTGAATGAATCCAGCCCCAGGTATCTAGATTTGAGTCTAAATTTAATCCAAGACTGTATCACAAAAGCCCTGGATTATAAAAACATACCCTAAAAGCTTCCCTTCCGAACACCTCTCTGTTGTTTTCCCTTTCAGTGGTATAAATGCTCATTTGCATGGAAAGTTTTATAAACATGGCATCTGCTGACTGTGATTTTGGAAATTGCTGCTATTTGTCAATGGCTTCTTTGCAGATTGCACAAATTAATTTGCCTGCTCATTTGAATAGCTCTTTCAAGGCATTCTAGCTGCTTTTGCTTGGTGACACTGCTGTCTATTTACAGCACTTGAAGATAGCAAGCTGTCTCCCTCTGGTCATTCATAATCTTCCTTCAGGAATTCTAGGCATAGGGTATCGTCCATACTTTGAGAAAGTAGCCAGTTGAATTTCTTGTCTCTGGCAATGTTGGAAGGAAGCAATGGGCAAGTGAGTTTCCTGCCATGACAGACATAGCAAGCTTTTCATTTTTACCCTTTGTCCTCAGTTGAATCTTAATATAACTTTGCTTGAAGCTAAGCACCAAGACATTAATCTTAAAACAAGAGATGGCTAGTTCTTGTGCAGATTTTTGCTTTTGGTAAAAGAAAACAGGAGATTTTGTAACTATCAAGGTTTTGACTATTTACAGTGCTAGGGATACCAGCAAGAAGAAACCTATGCTTGAAAATCATTTTAAGGTATAAGTGTGTGTGAGAATATTTTTGCTGCTTTTCTGATACACTATGCCTTTAAATAAAGATAACATAGAGGCTTGTTTTTGTTTAACCTTTTATGTGTAGAGCACTCCACCTCTCAGAGACAACTGCTGGGAATTTCAATACAGCTTGATTAAAAATTCAGTGGATATTCAATCAATTTCTTTGAAAATTTCAGACTGAGGTGATGTATTTTCTCCCGGTTATTGAGCTACGAGGTGTTCCATTGTGCAGGACAGAGCTCTTCTAAACTAGGAGTGATCGCTGGTAAACAAAGGAGGAAGAGCTGGAGCTCAAGCTTTGTGGAACCTTGTTTGATTGTGTGTTTGCAACTGTTTAGTTTTCCTTCATAAATGCCTCTAGGTAAAATAGACTGTGATCCTCGGTATCAGTGGTCTCCAGCCTTTCACCAGCAGATGGTGCAATGGTCACTGTCTTACCAGAGGCTGCGATTTAGATGCTTAATGTTCTGAGCAGTGGTCTGAGCCTCCAGTTGATCATGACGGACTGGCTGGACACCACTGCTATGTATCATGAGAAGTTACACTATGTTAGTATTTTTATGAAGGTTTTGGAAGGAAAACGTTTTAAAATCCCCTCCCAAATACTTAATTGTTTTTAAAGGCAACATCAATATTAACTATGCTCAGTTTTCCACTCTGCTGCTAGAGTACATCATCAAGAATGTATGACTGTATCACCATCTGGCAGCAGATTGAGTGATTTTTCTAGCTGTTACCTAGGCAGAAAGTGAGAAGCTATATACAGCACTCCTTCCCTTCCACCATCTGACTCACCTATTCAGGAAGGAAAGAGAGTGAAGGATATTCAGTCATCCCTTCTCTTTTATCCTGTCCCCATCTTCCCTACCATCAGGCTATGGTCTGATTCCCCCATTCCCTGGTTTAATTTCTTGGTTGGAAGTCAGTCTGCTGGCTACTTACTCACCTTTCATCCAGTAGTGTCTTTGGGGAGGTTATCAGCTATTTGATCCTTTCTAAACCTCAGATGCTATGAAAATGAAAGATGTAGCATAGCCCATCAAAGGTAATTGCATCATTAGGAAGAGCACATGGAAATGTGTTTTGAAATGTCGCTAACTTGACTACACAGTGAATATCTTTAGTACTAACTTTTCTGATTTGGGTTGTAAGGTCTTTGGGATAGGGAGCTATAAGGGAGGGTGCATGCGTGCATGCGCAAATACCAGCTTTAAGGGACACACCAGTAACCGTAGGCTAAACATAGACTATAACCATGGTGGCATGAGGAGTCTGGCATCACAAATACAGTTCCATCCAAGATATCACATATGTATTCCTGTAGCTACGCTAGGCCCTCCTGCCACTTGCTCAGCCAGAGCTGGCATGGGTATGCCTTCTCAAACTGGGAATTGCATCCTAGTAGTAGTTGCGTACCCTGAGTCTGTAGAGTTCCCAGCAAAATGGGCCAATCGTGTCTGAATACAATGTGACGACTTCCAGGGCCTTCAGGAGGTGGAAGCAGAAAGCAGCCACCAAGGCAGATTCCAGAGAAGGGGGATCAAAACTGCACCTGAAAGCACAGCTTTCTCTTCTCCTCCAACTCCCCACTTGCCTTGAAAAATGAAAAATCTCCCCCCCCCCCACCCCCCCAGCCCCGGTCCTACTGGAACTACATTTTTGTATGTATTCAAGGTTCGAAGCTGGTGAGAGGGCTCTGCTGTCTAGAAATGCAAATGAGATGGCAGAGCTGCTTTGGAGGTCTCATAATTGACACCTACAGCTTATGCATTAATTAACGCATTGTTACCTATGAGTTAATCTCCCTCTGTACCTTCTGAGGACTGGGGACCCAAAAGCTTTTCTGATGGTTTGGGATTCTCTTGCCCCCCGCCCCTGATTCTCAGCTGAAAGATCCCAGATAGGACTGCCTTGCTACATGCCCAAGTTGGGCTGCATGTTTCTACTGGAAGAGTCTGTTAGCACATCTTCTGCAGTGGCCAGAAGGTGCGTGTGTTTGCTCCTTCTGGGCAGTTAGCTAGTGCATGCAGAAGAAGATAGTGGCATATTGCAGGTCTGCAGCTCCTGAGGACCAAGACTACATTCCCGCATCTCATGCCTCCAGCACATGGCAGGAAGTGTCCCCAGCTGCCCCGGTACAGGTCAGGCTTTCATGGTGCACAGGGAGGGAGGTGCTGAGAGGCACCCCAGTGCCTTCTGTGTACCCCAGACCTCAACTTTTTGTGAAGGGTTGGCTGGCCTGGCCAGGCATGCCCCCCACACTTGCTCAGCTCCAATCTGGCCAAGATGACCTCACTCTCCAGCCTGCTCCCCTTCTCTACCCACCCAGGGGCCTGGTTCCCCTCCCCTCCCCCCAGTAAACTACTGGAAGAAATGTCTTGTATAAAGATAATTTTAGGCTGGTTTTTCTTCACCTCTTCTGTATTATTCAGGTGAAAATTGCCTTCAGCATGCATCTCTTGTCCAGTTCTCCGTCTGCAAGCCACCTGGGAAGCAACAGACAGCAGCTGGCCAGCTTCCTTGTGGTCTCTGCACCTGTCACGGAAACCGAGAGAAGTGAAATCTCAGCCCATGTGAAACACACTCGGCCTTAACAAGTCACTTGCTTGAAAGTGCTTCGTTGCTTCACCTCCCTGGGAAATCTGTAGCAGAATTTCCCTTGACTCCAAGCTGTCAGGAGGGAGGTCTTTCTATATATGCTAGAAAACAAATGAGCTTGGGGGCAGGATGTTATCGATGATAACATGTGCTCCTGGAATATACTCCCCTTCTTGGTTTGTCAGAGTGCAGATTTTGGAGACCTTTGGGCCTGCTTACAAGAGCTATCTCTTTGCGCAGGCTTTTCCTGGGGTTGCAGGGAAAGTAATTGGAGGAATGACGGTTGGTGGATGTGCTTGGGGTGGGGACATCTCTTGTACTGTCAATCTATGACCTGAGTGAAGGGCTGTGATGTGAGGTATTGACCCCATGCAGTGGCAGTCAGGAAGGGGTTAATACAGCCATTTATTGCCTCTCCCTCTGTGACTACCTGGCCCATTAACTGCAAGGGGATGAAAGGCTGCAGCAGGCCAGGCTGGCTGGAGAGGCCAAGAACTGCTTGAAGAAAGCAACTCTTCAACAAACTGGGAGAAAAGTGCTGCCAGAGCTGCCGGGACATAGGACTGGAGAATGCGGGTCACAGACACCTGCAGACAAGCCAACATAGATTTCAAGAAACCGATCCTAGCTGTTTAACACATGGCTTTGGGCTGGGACCCAGAGGAGAGGGCGGTCTGGGGTCCCCAATTAAGGTTACCACATGGCTAGTTTATTTTATGGATTTGCCAGTGTCCAGAAAAATAATGTAACCTCTTGGATTATTTTTTTAATGTGGGTCTAAAGTTTTGCTTTTTCATCACAGAGTGGGATCTCTAATGTTAAAAATCCCTGTGTTCAGATAAAGATGCTGCAGAGTTTCCCTTCCACAGTTTGCGAAACTATGGGTCAAAACGGCTGAAAATTGCAGCAGCTGTGTCTCCACTACCATGCAAGAGCCCGGTGTGTCAGTGAGGGTTTGAGGCATAGGTGAATGAGGAGAGGGAATGATGTTCTCAATCCTATCTCCACGTGTTATCTCTCTAGATACTGTAAGTGGCCACTGGACAGGGGTTGTAGCCGGCTGGTCTTGTTGGGGCGCGAGGAGGGGACGTTCATTTTGAAGGTGATAACCCTATCCTCAATCTACTCTTGGGCCTGGACCCGGACTGAAGAGCCGGTACAAAGCATCAGACTTTAGTTTAATTTGGACTTTGCTGTTTCCTGTTACCATGGAATAGGTGGGGCTCCAAGCTACCAGGCCACACCGGTTAGACTTCTGAGCGCCCTGCGGTGTGATAGACTGAGAAAATAGAGAGAAGCTTTGCAAGGCCGTTCCCATCCATGAGAGGACACACCAGTTGCTGAGTGAACCTTCAACAGGGTCTCAACACTTCATTGGCACAGCTTTTCACACGTGTCCTGCATCTCGCCTCCTGGTTTGTGATTGACTGAACGTATTTCCCCACAAGCTACCAAGCTGTCTTTAGAATATTTTGTGCTGCACCCACTGCTGTCGTTGATAGGTGACCAACTGCAAACTGGAGAAGGCAGCATTTCAAAAGGAGGGCCCTGCTTACCATTACAGGGCAATGAACGCACAGATGACTTCCATGTTCTTTTTCTGTTTAAGCAAAACCCCATTTAAGTGGATTAAATTTATGATGGACGTTGGCAAATTATCTAATGATATCCTAATGGGAGCTGAGGGCCTGTGTGTTCGTCTTGTAATGTCAAAGCAGCAGGGTTTTATAAGTGGATAGAGCCTTGACACTCAGATTAAAAATAATTATACTCAGAAAATTCATTAATGTCTTCCAGGCACAGGCCTTTCCAAGAATGTTTGCCCTGCAGCCTCACCCCTTGCTGTGATCCCGTCAGATCTCGGTAGCAAAACAGAGTTGAGCCAGGTCACTGTGTGCAAAGCCTAATCTGAAAAGCATTTATATCCCGTCTCAAACAATGTGAGTGATTCCATCGCTGGTGCTGTTTTTTTAATTGGTGCTGAAATTGTCCAGGTCTGGTGTTGAGAGAAGCAGGAGCTAGGTAAGGCTTTAAGATGTCTTTAGTGACCCGTAACATTTTTAAGAGCAAGTAGTTTAACTCTGGGGACCTGGCCAAGTTCTAGTTTTGGTAACTGTGATGTCCTACAGATGTCTTAACAGAGGGTTTCCACGAAAATGTCCCCAGTAGCTGTGGTGACCAGATGTTCTGGTTTTTATAGGAACAACCCTGATATTCAGGGTTTTGTCTTGCAGTCACCTGTTATCATCCACTCCTGGTCCGGAGCCCTGTGTTCCAGGGAGATATGAGCATTTGCAAACAGAGAAGGCAAGTACCTTTTGGCCGGGTGTTCATTTTTTTCCCCCTCATTTGAAAGAAAATGCTTTCTCAAAGCAAGAACCTAGGAAAGAGTTGACACCACTGGGAGAGAAAAAACCTTGTATTCTCTATAGGACATGCTACTTAATCCCAGAAGAAATTTCCCACTGATTCCAAAGGCTTTTGCATTAGGCCAAAGTGTGTTTGCTGTGGCAGTTTGCACCATTCCTATAAACTTTGATGAGAGTAGTGCCAGTATAGTGTAGTAATGGCTGGGGTGGGTGAGGAGTGGGAAGTGCAGGAATTTAGTTGGTACTGTAGAAATAAATAATCCTCAAATCAGACTTATTTCTAAAGGCAAAAAAATTGCCATTGTTTCCTTTCCTCATTGTTAGGCTAGTGAAATGATTACAGGTATGTTTTTTTCTCTCAAGTCAAAATGCTGGAATCAAATGATAAATCACATCAAAAGTAAGAGAATTGTTTCAAAAATGTACACAAGCTCTGATAAACAGTTTCCAGAAATGAGGCCCAAGAAGACAGGTGTGGAAAAAATGCTGGGCAGATTTTTATCTGTTAGGAAACAAAAGAAACTAATTTAGATATTCTTGGCATAATAAAAAAAAAAAATAAAGCTTAAAGTATATTGATACTGAGATCCAGGAAGTAAAGTGATTTCAGATTTCAATAGCTGAATCCAGTTCTTTACTTACAAGGAGAGGTGGGTTGGTTGGTTTAAGGAACCCAACTTTGTTAATATGGTCATACACAAATCCCAACATAAATTTTTTGTATCTACTTATCAGGAAATAATACAGAGTGAACATCCAGAGATAGTGTCAATTATTAGTTATTTTAGAAATGTGCAACAAACGGTGGGAAGTTCAATATTATCTCTGCCGAACTGCTGGTGTAAATTAGTCTGACTTTCTCTCACTTCAGTGGAGTTATGCCAGTCTATACCAGCTGAAGATCCCTTATTCTTTTCATCTTCCAAACTTACTTCATGGCTGGCCTTTTTTTCTGTGATTCTGCAAAAGTTTTGTACAGCCATACTAACCAGAAGTCTTTTGAAAAAAGACAACCTTTTAAAAAGGTATGCAATACACATTTATTACATATAAAGTAGGGATATTTGGAATAAAAGAAACTAAAAATGCTGAAACTTTAATTCTGAGTCTCAACAATAAATTTGTGAATACCTAAAATACCAACATTTGATGATTCTTTAAAGCAAGTTTCTGTAAGTTCTGTTTCATGGTGGGTACACGGGCCCCGCTCCACTTACAGCCTCAGTGCTGTCATTCTCTACTGAAAAATCCAGGACTTTAATCATCAGGCTCATGGATTTTTCGTCTTCTACACTTGTACTACACAGCACTGAATGTGCTTGAGAGGAGTCCTGTTCAGATTCCAACACATCAATTTTATTTTCAAGTTTTTTAAAATTTTATTTCAGAGAAAATTATCTCTAGTGAGATAGGAGTAGAACGAGGTGAAGAACAGAAACCAGACTGCTGTTCCAAAGTAGACATAGCTAAAAATAATTGCAGAGGGAAATGAAGGGAAAGGTGATCTGTTATCAGCCCTGACTGATGCTGCAGTGAGATCAGTGGTGAGAAATTGATCCAGCCTTTTCCTTCTTTCTCTTTTGCCTCTGGTTGGTGGTGTGAATGGGGTGAAAGAAGAAAAATGCACAAGAAGATGGAAATAGTTGAGCTTGATAAAATTGCTAAACAGATTGCACATAGATCTAGAATCAGAGAAATGTAGTGTTAAGGGACACCAAGAGGTCATCTAGTCCAAGCCCTTGCATTTAAGCAAGATCAAGTGTACCTTGGCCATCCCTGATGTGTGCTTTGTCTAACCTGTTCATTCAGATCCTCCAGTGACTGGGATTCCACAACCTCCTTAGATAACTTTTATAATTTTGTGTAGTTGCTCCAGATTGTACTGACATATCTTTAAACGTCCATGTGCAACGTAAGCCACTACAAATTCTCCTCCCTTCTCAAACCATTCTCCGTGCTTCTTAATACAATTTCACCCTCATTTTAAAATGCCGACGGTGGAAGGGGGAGATGAGCTTTGCAACAAGCTGGTGGCTGGGTAGGTAAAGCACTCATTGATATCCCATCAAGGGACTCCCATCCCTTGGTCATTCTTTTGATAAATGGATTCAGGGCACACTGGCAGCAAGAGCTGATAATTTTAGTAACACTTCTGAACCTTTTTGTGGTGTGCCCAAAGACTTTCTTTCATGTAGCGGTATAATAATAATTTAATTGGAATAGATCTGGCGATGGTGAAGGGTTTTGTGGATTATACTTTGAGTTGTTTTCTGATGGAGAGAGAAGTGCCCTGCCCCTCAGTCTCAATATAAAGAGACCCTTATCTCTAACATTTACTTGAAGCTTATTTAATTTTGGAAACACATGTCGCTTTATGTCAGCAGCAGCATGTAAACACACATCGGGAGCTGCTGGTGATTTTTCTGGTCAAATGACATGAGTCAATACAGTCATGATGTATCTTGAAACAGTAATCTTTCTCTCATTTATTTTAAATATATCTCCAACCATTGTTCTGTGCTGATTCAGTCTAGCCTAATAGCTGTTAAAAATGACAGCTTTCTGCAGGAACTTCATTTATTCGTATTATAGTTATTTTTAATGTGGCAAAATACTGTGGATCTCATCTTTATTATTGGATGCTTTTTGAGTCATGCTGCTTTTCTAGCCAATGTGACTTGTCATTAACTATGCAGAATTAAAGGGGGACGCATGTGAGACCCCCTAAAGAGAGAACCTCATGATGTCCCATTTATTCATGTGAATGAAGCACAGCAGTATTCCCATTGATACCAGCAGTGTTAACTGTGTAAGGATGAATCATGTGAATGTCATCGGTTCTTGAGACTGGGCTGAAGGCTTTGAAAGTAAAAGTGTTAGATTTTTATAATGGTGAATTACAGAAGATAGTTGCTTTAAGCACTGTTTTCATGCTTTGGCTGTAGCCTCACAGGAGAGGGAACATTCAGATGATATAGTGTATTCATTCCCACTCCTAATTAGTTTTTCCAGTGTCCTTCCCATTTGTGGGTTCCCCAGGCTAATGCACTGTGCCCCTTCATCCCCCTCCAGTGCCTAAATCCCACCTTGTGGCTTCGGAATCTCTTCTTACCTTTAAGCTTGTTCTTCCCATGATGCTGTTAGTTTCATAGGTCTCAGGCCTGCAGACGATGCAGCCAGTGACATTATTACAGATTGGAGAGAGTTCAACAGGAGGCACAAAAATGATGAGGGGGCAGGAGCACATGAAGTATGAGGAGAGGCTGAGGGAACTAGGCTTGTTTAGTTTGCATCAGAGAAGAATGAGGGAGGATTGATAGCAGCCTTTAACTACCTGAAACGGGGCTCCAGGGCGCATGGAGCTAGGCTGTTCTCAGTGGTAGCAGATGACAGAAGGAGGAGCAGAGCCCTGGCTGGGATGTTTTGCTAGGGACTGGTCCTCCCTTGAGCAGAGGGTTGGACTAGTTGCTTCATGAAGTCTCTCCCGACTCTAACCTTCTGTGAGTCTCACGCAAAAGCAAACTTTCCCTTACTTGCCTCAGCTCTCCTCTTCCTCTTGTGTTTCCAAATCTCTTCAGTCCAGCTGACTGGAAGCCACAGAGTGGCAGACACTGTGACCCATGAGGCTACCTCTCCATGTTGTCAAATGCTCAGGGTCACAAGCAATTTGGGGAAAGTCCCTGTGTAATAAATAGGGAAGCAACTAGACCTGCTGGGCTCCAATCTCATCTCATTTTAGGGTAGAGTTAGTTATTGTGAGAGTGGGAGGCCAAAGATCTGAGGTGGTGTCATGGTTCTGGGGAAGGTGTGGTGAGGGCAAATGGCACGGGTCGGATGGGGTGGCAAGAAGTGAAGGTAAAAGCGATGTTGGGCTGGGGATGGGAAGTGAGGAGGAGGAGTCCCATTTGGGCATGAGGAATGAGAGCAAAAAGGGATTACACAGGCCTTGTGACTAGGTAAAGAGAAGATAAGAGAGACTGTTTCTGGATTTGTTATAGTTCAGATGAGCATCCAAAATGGTAGGTTTCTTGTGCACCTCAGACTGCCACTGAACGTTGTGCAAGCTTTGAATGAATTTTTTCAGAGTCTCTTCTCTCTTTTCTGTGCATGCTTTTGTGCAGTGTTCCTTTGCTATTCTCTCTCTCGGAGGTCTCTCCTTCCTGCCCTGAGACCTTTCGTCTCCTCTTCTTTCTTACAGGATATCAGAATGGAGTGGTCTCAGGTTCTTTCAAAGAAAGTGCTTGCCTCTTATATTGTTTATAAACACTTGTGCATCTTTATGGCACTCATGGAAATTATAAAACTACCTGTCAAGAAACAAACTTAGTGAGTAACAAGCTATCCTGTCACTTTTAATAAACTGGATACTTGCAAAAATGCCCCCTCCTAAACAATCTTTGGTAAAGCTGCTCTTTTTCATACAAAACTTGCTGTCTCTCTTTCTCTTGCAATATTGCAAAAAATACTTCCAGTGGCATTAATATTGCACACAAAGAAGGTGTCTGGTGGCACTTTTAAAGAGACTTCTTGTTTGTTTTGCTCAACTTGACTACCACGGCTGCCCCTCTGGAATTTGTCATCAGTACTGCAGATTTCCATTACTGTAGTTCTCATAACAATAGTAACGCTTATGGACTAGCTTTTTAACATGTTGACTGCTTTCCATTTTGTAGCTGTTTACAATAACAAATTGGTGGTGATGTCACTGAGGCAGCTTACAATGCTGCTTTCCAATCTCGTGCAATCCATCTAATAAAGCTGACATTGACGGATAATATGTTTGCTTTTGCTGATAAGCAGAAATAGATGTAACAATGTATTATTTTTTAATTCCTGATTAGGGAGCTTAAGTGAAGGTCTTGTTCTCTTATCTGTGCAGATTGGTAGGAATGACAGTAATAAATCAGAAGAGTGAGACTTAAAATAAACCACAGCAATCGACTTGATGTACAATTGATTCCTCATGCTTATCAAATTGCTGGATGCTTTGTGACTTTTCATGCTGTGACAAGATTATTTCCATTGATTTATGATACTAAATTGACTGGATGTTTTTATTAAATTATGGATATACTTAGGGCTAAAATGGCCTGCATGAAAAATGAGATCAGAAACTTATAATAATGGAAAGACTTTCAGAAAGATATTCAGGGCCTTGATTTCTGGGTGTTCATACCAGCATGTCTTAAGATGCTGTTAGAAGCCTTCCAGGGAAGCTGTGGAGGGGAACCCCCCCCAAAACTGAGCTTTATAATTTTATGAAAGGGGTGGTATGATGGGGTAGTCTAGTTTGGCAGTCAGCCAAACCATTGGTGGCTGTGCCAATTGGCTGAGATGAGAAGTTTGATGATGGTGGGGGCGGTTCTGATTTATTACAGAGAGTGCTTTCTTAGGTATCTGGCTAGTGAATCTTGCCCACTTGCTCAGGGTTTAATTGATTGCCATATTTGGGGTTGGGAAGTAATTTCTTCCAGGGCATATCGGCAAAGGCTGTTGGGTTTTTCACCTGCCTTTGTAACATTGTGCACAGCTCACTTGCTGGTGAATTCTCTGTATCTTAAAGTCTTTCAACCAAGATTTGGGGGCTTTAATAACCTAATTATAGGTTAGAGCGGTGGTTTTCAAACGACAGGTCGTGAACCAGTACTGGGTCACAGACCCTCAGGTGTTAGGTCCTGGTGCCCGCTGCTGCCGCCATCAAAAGTCTGGAGTCCATTGGTCAAAGATGTAATTGTTGGGTTGCGGGCCTAAATGAGTTTTTTTTCAAATGGATCCTTAAGAGAAAATTTTGAATACTACTGGGTTAGAGGTTTATTACAAGAGTTGGTGGGTGAGGATCTATGGCCTGGTTTGTTCAGTTTATCTAGGTCAGACTAGATAAACACATGATCCCTTCTGATTTGTGAGTGTACGAGCCTATGAATTTCAGACAGCCTGAAAATCTGGTAATCTTATTTGTGTATAGTAGCCCTCTTCTTAAAATCTTTAAAGTGACTTATTGGGAGAACAGATGGGGCACCTGCTAATAATGATAAAATTAAAAGACATCAAAACAAGAGTAGGTGGATCTATGTATAGCATTTAACAGTTCCCAAGCTAGAAGCCTCTTTTGGGAATCATCAGGTTAGTTATTATGGTAGAATGGAACAAGACGAAACAGTTAATTTTTCTGGGATCGAGGAGCTTAGAGTCCCTATCTTAGAAGTTGCAGTTGCTAGAATGAAGTGGTCTTTTTTGCTATATTCTGTACACTCTGGCATGATTGTTGTTGGGCTGAGCTTGAGCCTCTGTAAAATAAGTTTTCAATATAGGGAGAAACATCCCTAATTGAGGCAATTTTATGCAAATTAAAAGAGCTGGTGAAAGCAGTGACAATGACCTCAAGAACCATTTTTCTCACCATAGTTTCATAAAAGTGGAGCGCTCTGTCCATCCAGAGCAGATTCCTGTCTTGTGATTCATTCAGTCATTAGGAGGCGAACTTGAAAGGTTTTGTGGTGCATCAGCAAAACTTGATGCTTGCTGTAATTTAACGACTGTGATTAGAAGATTAAATGGATTGAACAGTAAGGATTGATATATCCTCCTGGACTCAGTGGGAACAAGATTAGGTCCACAGTCTAGAATAGTGGTTTAAAGACTTGTTTTTAGATTGTATAATTGGAAATAATTAATAAATAGCTAAACTAATAACTAATAGAGAACACAAATATACTATTAATATAAAAATAACTAATATTGTATGATACATTAATATAATTCATGCAACTGATGCATAGAGTGTGATAGACATTGCTTATGTCAGTGCTACTCATGTTTCATCTTGAGAATAAAATCTTGCTGTACTGGGTACGAAAATTTAATTGTATGTCTGTGGGGCGAATTTTTTTTGTTCATCTTAGAGAAATCTGCTTCTGAGCTGTTCAGAATACTGTAGACCTAACTGCAATTTTAGATGAGGCCAAAGTTATGCAATTTATTGATAAACAGAATGGGCCCGAACCCTAGCTGGTGGAAATCAATGTACCTCTGCTGAAGTCCCCCAAATGAGGCTCTGACCCCATAGATTGAGTTAATAAAGTTCTGATCATGCTGTCTGACCTGTTGAGGCAGATCAACAGCCTGACAGGCTCTTCTTCACCTCACTGGGACCCTTTGTAGGATTAGGGACATGTGGCTTAGATTGCGGAGTTAGGGTTAAAGATGTTCATGATTTCATGAAGCGCTATTTCTCCTACACAGCTACTGATATGATTTTATTAGTATAACTGAAATAGCACATGTTCTGTTTTTCCAATTTACCAGGACGTAGATGCTCGTTTCATTATTTGTTTATAGTAGCATCTAAGGCTCCAGCTGTATGAGAGCGAGACCCTGCTGTTTGATGCACTGCACAAATAAAAAATAAAAGTCTGTCTCTGCTTACTGTGTACATTTGAGACAGGGCATAAGGCAGTTTAAATGGATGGTATGAAGGAGGAGAAGGAAAGGATGACTAGGGCAACACCGAAAAGACTGTGGTTACATTACCTGGAGCATCTTGATTTGTGGCTGATTCATGAGCGTATAAAGACTCTCCTTTTATCTTCTCCAAATGTTAATTTTAGAGAGACGTTCTAGAATCTCTGTTACTTCCTGATGTTGTTTAGGAATTTAGCCACATTCAGTATTTTTATTTTGTTAGTTATTTATTTTGCTGTTTTTATTTTGTGGAATGTGGTAAGTGATTGTCATAAAGCAGCAGAAGTTGTTGGATATGAGTGCTTCAAGCCTCTTGAGAAGAGGTTTTAAAAACAAACCAATAGAACCCCCGAAATCGGGAGGAAAACAGCAGAGAGAGGTGATGTGGGTGGTGAAGGGCAAACACGAGAACATTCAGAAACTAGAAAAAAAGACACCCCAAAATAATCAGGCCACTGCCCTCAGGAGGTGTTTTTTGCTCTCCTGGTGAGGGTAACTAAGCTTTGGTCTGTGACAATAGATCCTAGTAGCTCTTGTGTACTTCCCAGGAGAACCAAGTTTCTCAACTAATCAGAAATCCAGCGTAATATATCCTTGGTCATTTGAGCTGGATAAGTCTGCAAGGTTCATTGCTAGCTTGATACAGGACTCAGGTGTATGCATCAGCATTCCCTGGGAGGTTTCTGTTCAGTCATTCCTCGCTGACGCTAAAGGTTGCACGTGGTCTCAGATATGGTCATTCATTGAATATTTTGCTCACGTGTATCTTATCCTTGAGCTTATTTCTCATGGAGTCGGGTAAAACTTTGATCATCTGCGTCCTTTGCCTAACAGTCCTATTTAAACTTTTATGTAAGGAGGCCACTTGTCTGGAAACATCTTCCTTTCATAGGTACAATTTATGTCCATGTGTCTTGAGTAACTGCACCTTGATTACTTCACGGAAAGCAAAAATCAGAGAGATCATGGTGCGGCTGCTTAAAATTGTGTCTCCTGTCAAGCTGCAGGTACAAAAATACAAGTTAGAATTTAGGGCACAGGAATTGCATTGCTGGGCAAGGAGTGTAGTCCTCATAAGGCATTGATGCGGTCGTCTTCAGACTGCATATCTTTTTCCACTCGCTGGCTGTTGGGGAGAACCCAGTGATTTCAGGATAACCTAAAACATCTACAGCTCTCCCTTCGCTGAGTGACTCATGAGCAGATGGCTGGGAGAGAATCTGTGCATGTGCATCGTCAGACAGTGACTGACTCCTCTCAACAGGCTCACTTGGGCTGGTGCAACTCTTGGGTGTTTAGTGAGGTGACCTGGTGAGAGAGCAGCTGATTCCTGCAAAACCCAGAAAGCTTGTGATGCTTCTGGGATCCAGTCTCAGCTGACTTATTTGGTAGGACCGAGCCCATACCAGTAAATCAATGAATGTTACATGAAAACACATCTAGACCCCAAAGAGGCTTTTCATTTGCATTAGTTACTAATCTCTAATTACAGTTCTCTGCTTACAAAGTCTCTCCCACTGCTGTCAATACTTTTTAAAATGAATGTCTAACTCTGGAAGCTGTACTTCCAACAGAGGACGAGCTGTGGAGCCTAACACCCACATTCGTGTAAATAATTGCATGTGCCTGTTTCATGGATAGTTTTGCACATAAGCAGTTGGGTGTATGCCAGCGTTTATGTGCAAACATGGTGTTTGGTGGGGCTCTTGGCATGGTGGGCTCTTGTACTTTCATGGGTGCATGCAACAGGATGGTCTCCCACTGCAATGGCCAGGAGACTTGGGGCTAGCTAGCCCTGTTCAGTTATCAGACCCAGTTCGCATGGGGTAAGACAATGCCTGTGAAGGGCTTAGAGGAGGAGATGTATGAATTTGTGTGGGTTGATTTATTATGGCTGGCCCCGCCCCTAGCTCACAGCAAGAGAACTAGAGTTAAAGGCCTCTGTTGGTCAGGGGAATAGTTTCATTTTGTTTTACTTTGCAAGCTTTTGGTTTGAATAATGAACTGTGGTCTGAGGGGACAGGCCTGGAGGAGGTCTGGTGCCTGACCCTTCCTGGGCTGGGGAAACAGACCAGTGGCACTCCTTTGACAATGTCAACCCTTGTGACAGATTTAGGGCCTTCACAGAGGATTTCTTTCCATGCTCCATTCCTCTTCACATGGCTATGCCCAGATCACCCTGCAGACCACCAGTCAGTCTCCTGAATACAAGAGAGAAGCAGTTGCAATCAATGGAAGCCCTCTTGTTAGCTTTAATGAACATAGGAAGAGGACCTAACCATATTATCAGGTTTAAGGATATAATAGCAATGAAGTGGCACATTGAAAGAGTGCTATGGCTGTTTGATTTGTGGTGCCACAAAGAAAGACGCATAAGTTGCTTTCAAACGACAACAACAAAACGCACGACCTGTAAGCTCAAATTGGTTTTCATTTGATTTTGGTATTGAAAGTTATTGGACTGTAAAGGACACCGACTGCTTTGCCTGAATTCTTGGAAGTAATTACATGCCGCCTGCTGTGCTGCTGTAAAAATGGATGGTTTTTTAAAGTAAGGTGGAAAACTCTCAGGTGCAATGGCAAACTTTTATTGCCAAAGATATGGAAAGTCAGTTTTACAAACAATTCACGGTCCTAGGCTAACCAGTCTTAAAACAAGATGGAATTTCTGAGCTTGATGCAGCTAGATATTTGACTTCTGTGGTCGTGACATGAGCACTGACACATGGCTCTTTTTTTTTTTCTTTTCCTGAAAGGCCAAGATTTTTTTATTTTAACAATGTAACGCTCACTTTGAAAGTTATATTGCAGGTTACATATTGCTTTGGTTAAGGGGAGGGCGTTGTGGGCATTGTATCCTGCGCACGTTACTCACACAATTAGTCCCACTGATTGCAATACAACTCCCATGAGTAAGGAGGTGATTGCAGTGCATCATATGGGAATTGCATTTGTTGCTGGAATGTAGAGGAAAATTTCAGCAAAACAAAAATCTTCAGTCACAGCTGAAATCAAACTACACAGTTAGATTAGAGAAGCTTTGAAGAGCAATGTGAAACCAGGCTGTTCATGTACATTCTGTGCTTTACTTATGAACGCCTTATTTCCATGACGGGTCATAATCTGTACCTTTTTTTGAGTCGTTGCAACAATGTGACAAACAGCTTCCTCAAGTACCGTTTGAGTGCCTTAGGTTTTCTTTGTCCAAGGACCGTATTCTATCATCAGTTTTTAAACAGAAATACTTATTAAATGCTGAAGGCATGTTAGGCTTCTAGTCTTAGTTTTTATTAGTTGTAGGGCCTGTAAGAGGGTGAATGTCTGTCTTGAAGACCCCAAATAAGCATTCAGGGCTCCTCTGAACCATACTGATCTCAGGTACTTTGAATCTTTCATGACGAAAGGTAATTTCTGCTGATTCATAGTGGCTGGTGTATGTCGTTCACTCCAATCAAGATGTAAAAATGCTTAGAACCTCCTTGAGAGGCAAAGAAAAGTAGAAGCTGGGATAGATGAGGTTCTCCTGGAAAAACCTAGGAACAACCAGGCCTGGGGATTGAATTTAAACTGAGGGGTTAAGTTTTGTTGTATGAGTGTTCTTGTCAGAGAAGGAACTTGCCTAGACCATGGAAAAACTTTCTCACTAGGAGAGTGGTGAAGCATGTGATGGGTTACATAGGGAAGTGGTAGAGTCTCCATCTTTGGAAACATTTAAGGCCTGGTTAGACAAAGCCTTGCCTGGGATGATTTAGTGAGAGTGGTCCTGATTTTTGCAGAGGGTTGGACTACAGGACTTCATAAGGTCCCTTCCAACCCTATGATTCTATGTCTACACTACAGTTATGCTGCTGGAGCACTGTACTGTAGATGTTTCCTATGTTAACGAAAGGAGTTTTTCCTTCCCATGTAGGTAATCCACCTTTCTGACAGGCAGTAGGTAGGTCAATGGAAGAATTCTTCCATCAGCCTAGCCACAGCTACACTGTGGGCTAGATCAGGCCTGGACAATGGTATGTTTCTGGTCACCATGGTGACCGATTTTTAATAGCCTGTTGCCTAGCTCTGCTGCAGAAATATAATGGAGGAGTGCCCTCTGGTGACCAAAAGTAAAATTGCTGTCACCTAGTTGTGGGCCAGTTTTGTCTAACCCTTGGTTAAATTGACCTAACTGTGTGATCTTTTTTCATAACCCTGAGCAATCATGCTAAAGTCGATCTAATTTTTAAGGCTAGACCAGGCTCTGCTTACAGAGCCCTATTGTGTGGTGACCTGAGACATCTTTTTTCAAATGCAGGGCTGCCCTAATCACCAGTGGTCACAGAATTACTCTGTGGAAGCAGAGCCTAAAGTAGATCTGAAGAGTGTGAGAGCATCTGAGTATTTTCAAGGAGCTATGAACCAGCCTGATTTGCACTTATAAACAGCATCACATAGCATTGCCGTTTAGTTTTTGTGGAAGTGTAGGTTTCCTGTGAAGTGATTGAACTTGCTTGAATATGGTGAAAACGAGGATGGGCTTGTTAAAGAACTTGCAGCCAAGTATGGAAAGAAGCAGCCAAGGTAACATTACCATATACTTGTCTTGCCTTGTTGCATCTTCTCCACTCTATCATCGCTGTTAGCGCCTCCTGTTGACACTCCATAAATGTCAGTATAGAGCTTCATACCGTGATGCAGGTAGCCACGCAGGTGTGCCTGGCTCTGCGTATTACTCTGCAGTGAAACTGTTGAAATATGTAAAAGCATACGGAGAGCTGCTGCAGAGACTTGATAGCTGACCTTATGAAATTGAACTTTTTATTGTTTTTGCTTAGGCAGCACTGAACATTGTTGGCAGCATTATATAGCTTTTCTGAGGCAAAGGTTTTCCGCGGGGAAGGAACTGGTGGAAAGATGCAGTGCTGAAGGAGTTCTAGCTGTATTGCCAGTCAGTAGCAATAATGTGTGCCTCCTTTTGACCCAAGTGGCTAGAAAAAGTCCATGGCACTGTGAATGGTCCAGTTACAAGTAGAAATTGATGTAGTATGGTATTATCTTTGAGGTCCTGGTTATTTTCAAGGAGTGTACTAAGTCCTGTTTCTGTGAATGCACAAGGACCCAAGAACAAAAGGAGCAGTTTCTTATTTACAGCCCTTGGCCTCTTTAGCCAACACCAGGCCCAAAAGCTCTCTTGCTAGCTCATCCCAAATTGCTCAGCCCCAGCCCTGTCCTCAGCTCCATTCCCGCCCCCAGTCAAGGTTATGGGCCTTGCCTCTGTTTGTGGCTTCTCATTGAACTACAGCTCACTATTGTGGCCCAGACACAGTTTCACTTCTGGAAGGGTATGTTCACACCCAATCTCAATGAGGTTTGTAGTTCACCGGTTGCTCTCCACTTAACAAAAATATTTTAACCTGCGGCTAATGGGGAACATACCAGCTACCACTATGAGCTGTTGATTATGGGTCAGTCTTTTGTAGGTGGGTGCCCTTGACTTCCATTGGTCTGCTCATGGGAGTGTAAACACTCACCAATATGGGGGATACATTAGCTAGTCCTATAAGTTTTTAGAAACAATGTTCAACTTTTTCTGTAATAGAAATCAGATATAAGTATCATGCTGTTCTATTGATCCTACCCCAAGACCAGGGTTGTTTTTAGTTCTTAAAATTAAGAACACCAGAGGTGCTCCCGTCTCAATTCTATATTCCCTGCAATAATTCAGTTTCACAAAAACAAATGTGTAGATACAAGGTAAAACACGTCTCCCAGCACAAAATTAATCCCCTCAGTAAACAACTCTCAGCTCATTCCCTGCCTGGGGGAGCTGATCTAAAGCCCATGGAAGTGTTTAGGTTGGTCTAACTGCCAACAATTTTGACAGCAGTCAATGAGAGATGTGCAAGTTTGTTGCTTGCATATCTCTTGTGGACTTCCTGGCTTCTACTTACTGTGGTCTTGCCACTATGCTTCTGTGCAGATTGCAAATGCCCTTCAGTTGACACAGCGCTACTCGTTTTATGGGGATGGATTAATGCCATCAACTTCCAGGTTGATTGAATCTTAAGTCCTTAAATAACTCTATCATAGGTAGAGGCTTATAGCTGGAGTGGGTGGGTGAGGTTTTGAGGCCTGCATTGTCCAGGAGGTCAGACTAGATGATCATACTGGTCCCTTCTGACCTTAGAGTCTGTGAGGTCTCCATTGCTGTGCAATCAATCCTGCAGAACTGATCAACCAACAATGCCACCATCAGTGTTGACATACCCTAAGAAAAAACTCTGGTTGACTTCAGTGGCCTTTGGATGCCTGAGAGAAAAGGTGGACTTGAGTCTTTCCTGCTCTTAGTAGGCTAATGACTTGCCCTGCTCCCTAGTTTTTAGCATCTTAGTCCAAGTTTTCTTCAAATCTTCTCAGACTCCTTTTTTTTTTTTTTGGACACTTGGAATAAAACTTTGAAAAATACCAGTTATGGACAGGAATTATGAAACTGAAATAATGTCGATAGGAAAACATATTGCTTACTGAATGCTGTAATTTAGCATCTAGAGTAATTACCTGAATCCTCTGTGTGGAAGAAAAGAGAGGCTGTGAAGACCTGTAGTACCTGGGTTTAAATGAAAAGCTAGATTATTTTAACTGGACAGGCTATTAAAGAAAATGGAATTTAGAAGAGGCAGGAAGCAAATATTCCAATTATTTCATGTACACTGTTGAAGTATTGTTTCAAATTAAAATTTGCAATGTCGTTTGCATTACAAGAATACAGAAAATGTTTTGTTTGCAGTTGCCTTTTTCACAAATCTGCTTTTCTTTTTTTGCAGAATATATGCATTATTTTAGCTCTTATCTTGCATTTTCCATGCAGTTAATTCATTCATTATTAAAGCTGAATTTATATATAGTGATAATAGCTTGCAGGCTTTCTTGATCCCCTTTCATTTTCACTGCAAGATAAAGCCTTATGTTTTTCTCATGTTGCCATAGCTAAATCCTTCTAATCAATATATCCCTGTAAATCACCTACCTGGCTAATTTTATCTTTCAGTCATTTGGAGGAAGATATACTCCAGAACTGTTTCTTTCAAAGGAAGCAACTAGTCTGTAATATTTCAAACAGGCAAATGGATTAGAGTATTTCAAATAAGTCCTTTCTTGTTATTTCAGACACTAATTTCTACTGGAAATCTGTTTTATTTTTCAAAATCTCTTTATATTATAGACATATATAAATTCACATAATAGCCTCAAAGTACAGCTTTTTTTTTAAAGGCACAGTACGGATCCAGCATTCAGAACTCAAGTGCCAGTGGGGTGGATCTGGGTAGCGTTGCTGCCATGGCTGCAGTTGTGCATTGGCCTTGATGGGTTGGGAGGAGTATCGCATTTGTTTTTGATCCCTGCAGAGATCCACCGTACAAGGCCTATTTTCCCAGACCTTGCACAAGGCCTGGGATTTAGTCCCTAGCTTGGTAATGTCACTTTGCCGTAGTCATTTCAGTATGGTATAGGAATGTAAGCACCCAGGTTTATAAGATGGATATAACTCCCATATGCGGGCATGTTTCAGTGGTCCACACCTTAGGCCTGGATTCTGTGCATGAAGCAGCTACTTCACGTCAGTGGTAAAGAATAAAGGGTCTCCAAAGCCTGTATAATTGGCACTGGGAGGAACAGGCCAATGCAGGGTAGAGTCCTCCAGTGATGTGGAGCTGGAATAGCAGTTCCTACGCCACCTTCTTCCCTTTGTCCAGGGTTATAGTTAGAGCAACAGAGACTTGTCTGTGGCTTCAGTTACCCTGACAGATCCCTGAATACACATCAGCTGCCATAACTTAGGGTTTTCATGAAGGGATCTGCAACTGCTTCATCTTTTAAACCACAAAATCTAGTTAGATGTTGTCCCTGGTTGGGTGAGGGGGGAGATGACATTGAAATAAAAGGCTTAGTCCAGGGAAGACACCACCTTGCATCTGGTGAAGTAGGCTGCAGCCCATGAAAGCTTATGCCCAAAGAAATTTAAATGTGTTAATTTTAAGGTATCCTAGAACTTCGGTTGTTTTTTGCTATTTATAGACTAACATGGCTACCCCTCTGAAACCTTCCAAAGATTCCCATGATGCTGGTTGCTGGAGAGATCAGGAGTCCTGGGCTCTGGAAGGAATGGGTGAATAGGTTAAATATTGCTTCACTAAGGTTGCCAAAGGGTTTCCCTCTTACTTATTTTTCTAAAGCAGTAAGTGAGACAGGGATTTAAACTATTTTAGTCTATTTCAGGGATTTTTTTAGACGTCTCTGTCTCTCATCAAGGTGATCCTTTCTAAATACCCTCTTGAGGTTGTTCTAAATGAGGATTCAATAGCAATAGCTAGCTTAGGTTATTAAGTGGGAAGGGACCTCAGGAGGTCATTGAGTCCAAGCCCCAAACAAACAACCTCCCACACAAAATCCAACTTAAACCAACATTTGGGAGCTGCAGCATCATCTTTGTATTGGCTATGTGCCAAACATACTGGAATTAACTCTGGCTGTTCTTTCATTAAATACGACAAAGAACTCAATTGATTGTTAAGCTGGTGTGGGAATTTCCTGGGGTTAGATTTAGAAGGTATAGAAGAAAGGATTCTTAAAACTTGATAATGAGTTCATTCAAATCCAAGAGTTACTATTTTGGTGCCTATCACAGTTTGGGAAAGCTCCTCTTGAGATTAGCTATAGTAGTTGTTCCCAACCTGTGGGGACTTTCAGAATGGCTACAGAAAGGAGCTACAGCCTAATGACCCATGACGAGTGTGTTTTCATGGGGCTAAAAAACTGGTATAGCCTCAATGCTGCAGCCAAAGGGAGTTGTAGCAGGGAGCACAGCAAAACACCCTACCTCAGTCTGTAGGTGCTGTGGTCCTTCTAGAGCCAGGAGAAGGGGAGCACTGGTCTTCCATCCCCCTGGCTGCAGAATGGCGCCTCTGCCTAGGGCAGTGGTTCCCAACCTTTTCAGTAACCTGGCACACTTCAGCTGATGACAAATTCCACAGCACACCCACTTTTTTCAGCTGAATTGATTATCAATCATCATATGTATACACATTTGTGGTGGGTGTTTGCTATAGACCACCAGACCAGAAGCAGGAGGTGGATGAGGTGTTCTATGGACAACTAGCGGCAGCTTCTAGATCACAGGCCCTGGTGCTCATGGGGGACTTCAATTACCCTGACATCTGCTGGGAGGCCAATACAGCAGTGCATGGGCAATCCAGGAGATTTTTAGAGAGTGTTGGGGACAGCGTTCTGGTACAAATGCTGGAGGAACCAACTAGGGGCCTTGCACTGCTCGACTTGCTGCTCACAAACAGGGAAGAATTGATCAGGGACGTAGAGGTAAATGGCAAGCTAGGCAGTAGTGACCATGACATGGTTGAGTTGAGGATGCTCATTAAAGGAAGGAAGGAAAGAAGGAAAACACAAACCCTGGACTTCAAAAAAGCAGATTTTGGCTCCCTCAGGGAACTGATGGGCAGGATCCCTTGGGACGCTAATCTGAAGGGGAAAGGAGTCCAAGAGAGTTGATTATATTTTAAAGAAACCCTGCTAAGGGCACAGGAAGTTGCCATTCCAATTAGGAGAAAGAACAAACACGTGAGGCAGCCAGAATGGCTTAGCAGGGAACTCTGCTCTGAGCTTAAACATAAAAAGGAAGCTTACAGGAAGTGGAAGCTTGGTCAGATGACCAAGGAGGCGTATAAAGATATTGCTAGGGACTGCAGGGATAAAATCAGAAAGGCCAAAGGACAAATGGAGCTGCGGCTAGCGAGGGATGTGAAGGATAACAGGAAGGGGCTCTACAAGTATGTTAATAACAAGAAGAGGACCAGGGATGGTGTAGGCCCCTTGCTGAATAGGGCAGGCATCCTCGTGATGGAGGATGAGGGAAAAGCTGAAGTGCTCAATGCATTTTTTGCTTCAGTTTTCACAGGCAGGGTCAGCTCCCAGCCCACTACCATGGGTATGGCAGATGGGAGAGAAGAAGAGAGGCCCTTGGTGACGGAAGGTCAGGTTAGGGACTGCTTAAAGAAGCTGGATGTGCACAAGTCCATGGGGCTGGATGAACTGCATCCAAGAGTGCTAAGGGAATTGGCTGATGAGGTAGCAGCACCGCTGGCCGTTATCTTTCAAAACTCATGGAGAACGGGGGAGGTGCCAGAGGACTGGAAAAAAGCAAATGTAGTGCCTATTTTCAAGAAAGGGAAAAAGGAGGATCCAGGGAATTACAGACCAGTCAGCCTCACCTCAATCCCTGGAAAAATTATGGAGCAGATTCTCAAAGAATCCATCCTCAAACACTTAGAGGAAAATAAAGTGATCAGGAACAGTCAGCATGGATTTACCAAGGGTAAATCATGCCTGACCAATCTCATTTCCTTCTATGAGCAGATGACTGGCTTTCTGGAGGCAGGAAGAACCGTTGATGTGATCTACCTTGATTTTAGCGAGGCTTTTGATCCAGTTTCCCACAGCATTCTCATTGGCAAATTAAGGAAGTATGGGTTGGATAGGTGGACTATAAGGTGGATAGAGAACTGGCTAGATCAACGGTTTCAGCGTGTAGGAATCAATGGTTCCATGTCTAGCTGGCAACCGGTCACGAGTGGTGTGCCCCAGGAGTCGGTCCTGGGGCCGGTTCTGTTCAACATCTTCATCAATGATCTGGATGATGGAATAGACTGCATTCTCAGCAAGTTCGCGGATGACACCAAGCTGGGGGGAACAGTAGACACGTTGGAGGGCAAGGACAGGATTCAGGGAGATCTAGACAAACTGGAACAGTGGGCCAATAGAAATCTTATGAGATTCAATAAGGATAAGTGTAAAATCCTGCATTTGGGACAAAAAAACCCCATGCACTGCTACAGGCTGGGAAACATTCAGCTAAGTAGCAGCAGTGTAGAAAAGGACCTGGGGGTCGTGGTGGATGGGAAGCTAGATATGAGTCAGCAGTGTGCTCTTGCTGCCAAAAAGGCCAATGGCATACTGGGCTGCATCAAAAGAAGTGTTACCAGCAGATCAAGGGATGTGATCATTCCCCTCTATTCTGCACTGGTGAGGCCACATCTAGAATACTGTGTTCAGTTTTGGGCTCCCCACTACAAAAAGGACAGGGACATGCTAGAGAGAGTTCAGAGGAGGGCAACCAAAATGATTAAAGGGCTGGAGCACAAGCCCTATGAGGAAAGACTGAAAGCATTAGGCTTATTTAGTCTGCAGAAGAGAAGATTGAGGGGGGATTTGATAGCAACCTTCAACTACTTGAACAGCTGCTCCAATGAAGACGGAGCTCGACTATTCTCAGTAGTAACGGAGGACAGAGTGAGGAGCAGTGGTCTCAAGTTGCAGTTAGGGAGGTCGAGGCTAGGTATTAGAAAAGCCTTTTTTACTAGGCGAGTGGTTAAGCATTGGAACAAGCTGCCAAGGGAGGTGGTGAATTCTCCATCTTTGGAGGTGTTTAAGGCCCGGCTGGACAAAACCATGACTGGGATGGTTTAGTGGGAGTGGTCCTGCCTCTGGCAGGGGGTTGGACTAGATGACCTATGAGGTCCTTTCCAACCCTAGGTTTCTATGATTCACTGTACCTATGGTCTATTACTAGGGAGGTTTGCAAATAGTGCATACAACAAGCTGAAGAAGAATCAAATGTGTTAATATTTCAAATCCCCATTAGAAATACACATCATCTCAATTTCGCCCTTTGAGCATTTATTTACATTTTAAATGTTCAGATTTTAGAGCTGGGAGAGCAATATCTCACTTTTAATTTGATTAATTTTCACAGGTTTTATGAGCTGTAATTTTGGTTGGATATAATATTGTTTAAGATGAAACAATGTTTGTTTTTTATGTTTTATTAACTTTGTGCAAGATTTCATGGCACACTTGGACAGGTCTCATGGCATACTAGTGTGCCGTGGCACACTGATTGAAAACCACTGGCCTAGGGGCTCTGTTGGAGTGCATTTGGTTTCCGTGCTGCAGACAGGGAGATGGGAGGCAGCCTCCTCACTGAACTCTGGCTGGCTGGCTGTGTGCGGGGGGAAGGCCCCTGCTCATAGAGACTGGTGGTCCTTTAGAGTTATAAAAAAGATATCTGTGACCCTTCAGCCAAAAAGTTTGGGAAATACTGAGCTAAAGTGTATTTTGAAATATATGTTGGGAGAGAGAGAACGCATACAGAATTTTTCCCTCTGTTCGGGTTAGTCACCTCTCTGGATATTCAGAAAACAGAGGATTATAAAGAAATGTCTATTTACTTAGCATGTGAGGGGTAAAGTGTGCAAGGGAATCCTTGTCAATAAAATACAATGCATTGTGTGATGCCCTTTTTCCACAGCTGAGTCCTGAGGACAGCTGTGGTGGTGCTGGTTGCTTGTGTTCAGGAGGTACCGGTAAATCTGATTTGTAATCCCTGAAGAAGCAAATTATGGAAACATGTAAATGCTGTTTCCTGTCAGTAATGGAGTATATGGTTATGATGTAATACAGAACAGTCCAATGGATAGGACACTGAAGTGGGAATCAAGCTCTTGGGTTCTTTAACCAGCTCTGTCACTTAACTGTTGCATGGCATTGGGATGTCTTCACTTCATCGTGACCACATTTCCTCAGCTATAGAATGATTATGGCTTCCTTTGTTGATCTTTTAAGGAAATGTGGATGAAGAGAGTTCTATCAAACCAACATATTATTGTTTGACACCTAGACATCAGCTTAAGTGCTTGCCTTCAAAACTTGTCAAATTTTTCTCAGATAAATAGCTAGTTATGTCAGTATTTACTCTGTTCACAATATTCTGGGGAAATATGGTAAATGCTACAGTAACGTTACAAGAGTCAGTCATTCCCAGAGTGTTTCTATAGAGCTTTTGATGGTAGTTTACAAAGACAGACCTTCTTATGTGATGGTGTCTCTTAGTTTCCAGCTGCTAACTCACCATCATAGTATCTAAAACAGGCTGTGACAAATCTGTTTCTGGTCACTCTGGTGACCAGTGTTAGTAGCCTGTTGCCTACCTCTACTGCAGAAATGTAATGGGTGTGCCCCCAGCAGCCAAAAGTAAAATTGCTGGCACCTAGCTGTGAGCCAGTTTTGTCCACCCCAATCTAAAACCACATGAAATGCTCTCTGACTTGCTTTTTCTGGTAAGCAACTCACTTAGTTGCCACAACTGGGCTGTCTGTTTCACCATCCCTCCCATTCACAAACGCACGGCCCACCTTCATCTCATTTGGATACAGTTACAATGTGATCCACATGGTTAGGAACCTTTAGAATCCTTGATCTAAGGCGGTTGGCACATTTTATGGAGTAAAAGCCATATCTTTGTTTCTGCATGTGGCAGCAAAGAATTCAAGGGTGAAAAGATTACTAAAAGAGGAAATGCAAACAAGTATAAATCTTTCCTATTTTCCTTTGTTAATGTTCAGTGTCTCAGCGTTGCCAGGTTGGCTTTTTGGAGCCAAATGTTTTGTATGGCAAATCAGTGAATTATGATAGGAGAGCAAAAAGCCTGAAGACATTATATTACACGCCAAATGTTTTCATTGCACTCCAAGTTTTCTTGAATTGGCCTGCTTGTGATTTTAGAATTGCACTAGGAAAAAGAGTCTTTTGACGAGTTCATTTGTGGCCCTCATCTGTAGGAAATAGAAATTGACAACTATACTGAGACCTGAATGCAGCACAATAATTTTGAGGAGTGGGTGAAAGACAGTGTACTTCAGCATTTTATCAGGGGTCAATGAATGGTTTCACCCTGCCTTCCATTTTGACTCCAGGAGGACTCCTATTCAGAGAAGATCATGGCTTGTATTTCTGTTGGTGGTTGCTGCAGTTCCAGTTCTGTTGCATATCACAAAGATGTCTCCAGTCGGGCACTTGAAAAAAAACCTTAACTAAGTTTGTAGTTAAGAAAACGTGCGCTGTATGAGTTGGTGATGCTAAGCTATGTATAAATATATTTTCTCCTGAGCAGTTAGAAAACAGCAGATGCCTTTTGTAGCTAGCAGTCCAGTGATTTTATCACAGTAGTGGAATGGCGAATGCTTTTAGTTCAGTGAATTTGCTTGTAACCTGTGTTATCGTGTGAGGGAAAATTGTGATGTAGTTTAAAACGTTATGAATATCCTGCAGCGTTGCCTTCACACTGAATCATGAAGCACTCTCGATGGAAAAATGCACTCACTCTAAAAATGCCAGGGTCTAGAAACATAGTAAAAGTTGGCCTGCAGTTTATTAAAATCCCAATTAATTTCTCTCTCTCAGAGTAGACTGGTGCTAAATTAGCTTCTGTGGTGTTACTGAGAAGCTGGTTGTTACAGCAGAATTTCTTTGAATACGTCTTAAATGAAAATATTAATTTTCTCACCTCAAAAGTGCTTTTCCATTTACTTTCTGCAAAATATTTTTTTTTCTGTAAGCCTCACAGACAGCTACAGGGAACTTCATTGACAGAATTATCACATGTACAATTTACCTGGCTTCAGGTCATTGGATAGCTATGTCCGTCACCACTACGTTGTCAGTCCCAGTGGTTTGTCATTGTCAAAATCTGGCTTAACAGCTGCAGTGAAACAGGTAGTTCCTGCTCTACCAGCTACTTGCTGAGCCCATGTGTGGCAAGTCTTCCTTTCCTTTTAATAAGTCTTATGCTGGTTTTGGAAGCTCTGATCCTGCTAAAGGTATTGGGGAAGGTAAGGTACTTAAGGGAGTAAAAATCTGGGTGCAAGAGTAGTTAACGCTGTCACTGTGTGTGGATGGAAGAGGCTGTTTTCAAGCTGTGGATGTTTCTGGTACATAAGTGCTAAATACAGTAGTGAGTGTTTCTTGAGTCTGCAGGAAAAGAAGCAATGAAATTAGAATTTCAAATAAAACCTATTCAGACAATTAGCTCTTGTTACAGTACTGGGAGTGATGGGGGAAGGGAGGAGAAAAGGGGAGAAAACACCTGCAGAAACAAAAGCCGTACAACTGTTCTTTTAAGTAAAATTAAACATTGCATGCTGAATTCCAAGATGGTTTACTTTTCAGCTTTACACCTGGGGACGGGGATGGGGTGAGTGGGAGGAGAAGTTGGATAGAAAACACAGTTCAGTTTCTCCCTGGTGAAAATGGAAGAGCAGAACTGTAAACCAGACTTCTAGTTTTAGCTGTGTGTTTCAAGTGGATTTTGTTACATGATCAAGCCTGTAGTTGGCTGAGACATCTTGACTCCCTGGATCCACAGACTCAAGTCCCCTCAGGGTTGATTTAGCCAATTTCTAAAGGGATAGCCATGTTAGTCTAGTCCAGTAAAAAACCAACAAGGAGTTGTGTGGCACTTTAAAATCTGTTAGTCTTAAAGTACCACACAACTCCTCGTTTTTTTTGATTTAGCCATCCTGTCTTGGAAGGATGATACTGTTGCATGTGGTTTCCTGCATCTCTGCATGGATAATAGCGATCCCATTGTGTCTTTTGCAGCAGGGATTGTTTCTCATGAGGTTAGCTCCCCTCTCAGCTCTTTTGTGCCAGGTTGGGCTGGTTCATAGCCACCCACTGACACTAGAGATGGCTGGTTTATATTCGTGCAGTACTCGTGTAGCTCCTGATCCTCCTGCCATTGAAACTGATGGCAAAACTTTACTGACTTAAATGGGAGCAGATTTAAGGTAAATGGCACCTTCTTCAAAGAAGACTAATGCTTTGGTTAGCTCTTTGGAATGAAAGGCAGCGTACATTATGATTACTTTGTTATTATAACATACAAGGAGTCCCATGGGACTTTTAAAGACTAACACATTTATTTATCTCATGAGCTTTCATGGGAGAAAATCCCACTTTGTCAGATATTTGTTGTTATGTGCACTTTCATTCTCTTCCCTGTGCGTGGACACATCCCTCTTGTATCTTCTGACAGTAACCAGGTTGTCCTTCATTGGAAGGCAGACAGATAAATCCTTCTCTGCATGGCTCACGTGCTGATTTCTCCATACGAAGTGGCTCTCGAGAAGTCTTTCTCCTTTTAGCTTTATCATGTTTTATAGCTGTGATTTCTGTACAATGCAGAACTCTTTAGTCTTTGTAACATCAATAATGAGATCACCAGTGTTTATCAACATTTTTCTCCATCTACCTGAAGCCATCAGTTTTAGTAATGAATATGTATCAAAAAGCTGAAGCCCCCTCAAAGCATGACAGTCAGAGACCACTTGTTGCTGGACCCTCAGAGGAGTACAGCTGCCTTAGAATCATCATTTATTTTCACTGCCTTTTTAATTAGCCTTGGAAACCTGTGAATTAAGTATGAGCATTTATCATTTATGGTGGCGCCAAATAAATAATTGTGATGGGGATCGGACATTAAACATCCTTTTGGAACCCTTCTGGATTTTTTACTTGTACTGACCTGTGCTTGTGTCTGGCTGTATTACAGTTCTGATGTTGTTGATGAGAGTCTTCTCGTGTGATGTCCAGCCATTAAACTTCCTGGCATGCTTTTTGCCTGGTACGTGAAATAAGAGGAAGAAAGGTGACTGTAAAATGAGAGAGTTGCAGGTGCAATGTTAGTTAAAGAGTTCCTAACCTTTTATTCAGGCTGTGTGCAAGTGAAATCTTTTTGCAGAGGGGTGATGAAAGAATAAAAAGAGATTTTGGCAGGATGGAGTATAATCTGCAGGTAAGGTGATATTTTTCTCACCTTTGATTCTCCAGGGTAGTCTCCATGAGATACACACAAAGTTGAGCTTTCTAGTTCCCGAGCATCTGAGGAGTGACTGGATATACTCAACTCCCACTGACTTGGCGGGAGTGAATGGTCATCAAGAGCCCTTGGCATTTTGCCGGATTGGATTCTGTGTCTGTAAGAAGAATGGTTAGCAGCAGACATTATCTACAGACAAAGGAGGATGGTTTCCTTGTCAGACAGGCTGAGGGAAAGCCTTGGTGGTGATCATCTCCTCAATAACTTACTTAGCTGGTTAATAGGGGCCTGCTGGTCTGCAGATGCTGTGTAATTTAGCAGTTGCCATGCTTGTGCTCTTTGTGTTAAGTCCCAGATGCAGTCTCTAGTGTTCATAATGCAGCAGACTGCAAGGAAAAAAGGCTGTAAAAATGACTGCGAGAATCCTTTTTTAATCAGTGTTGGGTGCTGTAATTTCAGTTCATCCACTAGCCTCTGGCAAAACAGATTTGTCAGTGTAGAAAGTCCTTATTTCACCATGAGGACAGCTGTAAAGTCAGGTGCAGCTCTTCCAGTGTCCACAGCCCCTTCCATTGTAGACACATCCGCAAGGCTAACTGGGGCCCTAGGCAAGATGACTGGCATGAGTTTGATCCCTCTCGTGTTTGTTAGTACTGCAGTAACACCTTGGGTCTCCAAACATGGATTAGAATTGCTCTGTGCTAGGTGCTGCACAAACACAGAACCATTATTGCTCTGAAAAGCTTAATCTAAGAATAAGCTGAGAGTAAGAAGTTGCAATAGACAGAGGGTGACCACAGGCTAAGGTCGAGATGATACAGGTTTGTATATTGGATGCTTTAGCACTGGTAAGTGTTTGGTAGGCATTCCTCCATGTGCACCGCTGTGCAGCCAGAAGAGGAGAAAGAAACATCCTTCAACTATCAGAGAGAAGAGTGTGCAGCAAAGTTCCTCACAACATTGTGTTGTGAGGACAGTGTCCATTTGTTGGGTTGCAATGATGCACCATCCCCCAAAATGTCAGGATGTTGCTCTAAAATTATTTTGTGATCCTTGGTTCTTCCCAGCTTTCTGGTAGAGTGCATCTCCAGGTCTCTGAAGCTGAGGACCTCTGCCTGCATGGACTGTGTATATTGAGAGCCTCAGTGCAATGTCTATTTTTAAAAAAATATTCTGACCCATAAATACAATAATTCTGAAGTATTCTTTCAAGCATCCATGAGCCTTGGGGAGGGGAGTGGGGAATATTTAAGCAAATATCTGATGTACAAAACTAAAGCCATTAGAAGTATCCACTTATGCTGCATCAGACTTCACAGAAGTTAGATTTATACTGACATCCTCTTAAAGGAATGCAGTTGTTAAATTCCTAAAAGTCTGCTGCATTAGACAAAGAAGTTGAGGCATTTCAGGGATGATAGGTTAGGTTTTTTCACTTTTTCAAGATGCTAAATAAATAATTCAGTTGTGTCCCAAATTACCAACAATCCCATGTGAAATTACCTCCTCTAACAGGAATATCTGAAAACCTAGAATATAAAGCCAGTTTAAGAGGAGATGTGTACTAAAGAGAGAGCTATGTTTAAAAAAGGGTAGACTATGTGAATTCAACTATTGTGTCTTCCCAGTTCAGTCATTTGGGCTTATTTCTCAAGCCCTAAATTCACTTAATTTCTCTGATGCATATATTTATTTTCTCTTTTTCTTTTTCCCCTTCTCCAAATATTCACAGCCTGAGATCCTGAAAACTGATGACATCCAACTGGTTAATTATAAATGAAAGAAAACCCCCCTATTCAAGTGATTCCGATTTGTCTGATAGCCTGTACGATCATGCTTCAGTTAACGCTGTCATAATGTATTTTCCTTGGCTTGCAGCCTCCACAGTGTTCAAGTCTACTTCCTTGTTCCTGACACAACATTTTGTTGTAAAGCTCTGAAATGGTCACCAATGATGAAGAGGCAGAAACGCTCCCTTAATCTTACTGGTGGTGTTTTGAGTCAGATCCTCATGTACTAATAGATGGAAAAAGAAAACTGATTACAGAGGCCAACTGATCAATAAACAGCATATAATTGAATTGAACGCTGTGTGTCCTCTAACAAGAGACCACTGTTTTTAATAGTCTGAGTCAACAGATGCAACGAAAACGGATGCTATCTTCGGATTAAAGTGTGGAACTGTAAGTGATTTGGTAGAACAGTACGTACTGTAATTAAATTGGTTTGTTAAACATATGGTGATTGCCATCTCTTATAAGACCAGTGGTCCAGCAAATATTCTGCCACTGACCCTGGCTGGTAACAGCTGTTTCAGTGGACTGTGCAGGAAACCCTCTTACAACAAACCAAGCTGGAGGTGGATGGGAATGATTTTTCCATATCACAAATGTGGTTTTTTTTTGGGGGGGGATTTGAAAAATTTTCCAGTAGGGACAAAACAAAGGTCTGTCTACATTTTTCATGGCAGAGAGTAGACACTCTCCCTCGAATAGCCAATAAGCCTGGCATCAAGGGTTCAAGTCCCAATTCTGCCTGATTTAGAAGAGAGACTTGAACCTAGCTCTCCCGCTTTTCAAGTGTGTGCCCTAACCTCTGGGCTTTTGGCTCTTCTGCGAAGGGGTCCTCTCATTTTGTCCAGAAATTTCAGCTGCTCCTGAGGAATTTTACTAAGGCTTGTCAAAACAGGACCTTTCCTGCCACAAGTTTGTTTCAATAAATTGGGAGTTCAAAAAAAAAAAAAGTTGAGAAAAATTCACAACTCCTAAACTTAACCTGCTCATAACAAAAGTTTTCTCTGAACTCCCCTTAGTTAGAGACTGGTTTATACCCAGAATCATAGGTGTGTAGAAACCTACCACAGTTCTGTTATTTATTTCTTTAACAGGTAACTGAATGTTCTCACTCTCCACGTAAATGTGAAATCTGAAACTGTTTATCTCACTGATAGTGTCCTGTAGTATTTAATAATATTGCTCTGATTATGTAGCTAATCTGTCTCTGTTCCCAGCCCTGCAAAACTTTACTCCCTTGAGCAATCCTTACTCAGCCTGACATTCCTATTGATTTGATTTGGACTTCTTGCATGAGTAGATGGCAGTTAAGCCCTCTGATGCTATTTTTTGTTGCTCTCCCCTTTCATGACTTATTGGAAAAAAAATAAAGGCAAGTTTTTAAGGTTTATCTGACTAGTTTAGAGATTGAATTTGCTGTAGATGTATATTTGCAGATAATAGAGACCACAGTTTGCTTCTTCCCATAGGAACCGTGAATTGAATACACAGTGCCTGAGAAATTCTTTTAATTGGTCTGGTGCAGACTGTTCCGAAATGAATGATTTGTTTTAATTTTATTACTACTTTTGTTACCTGTCATAGAAGTGGAGACAAGAAGGCCAGGGCCTGTGTTTAAAATGGAGAGGACTCATTCACATTGTAAATCATTCTAAGGAGACAGAATGTTTTTATGTCTGTGAACTAAACTAGAAGAAACCGACATGCAACATGATATGAAACTTCAGTCTATAAACCATTCTGAATAGCAGGGCCAAACGCTGTAGCACGTCAGATGTCATAGTTTGGGGAAAAGTAGAGGAAAGGTAAAGCCTGTAGATTACTCACGCCATCCTTCCACATAATGTGAACTCGTAGCCATCCCTTGCAAGAACTGCTGCACCAAAATGCATCATTCTTCAGCTGATCTGTCTGTCTGTTTCCACCAAGTCTCAATCTAGACTAAAAGAACTTGGAGCGTTGCTTTTGTTTCCAGTACCATTAGAACTGTTGTTAAGAACTGAAATATTGAAAGCAGTTCATTAACTCTGTTGTCTCTACCACAGCTGGGGCAACTTGCATAAAGTGTGGCTATGGTGTGAGAGGTTACTAAGTTAAATGGTGTCGTCTTATTCAGTATACGTGCTCCCTGTAAGCGTGCATAGCTGTGGTTAGAGGGCAGTAGGAGATGCATCACCATAGCGGACCACTCAAGGAAGGACTGTGCCTCTTCCCTGCATACTCAGACCATGGTGTCATGGCTGGCTTTTCTGCCTTTTCTACTCTTCCCTGCTTTCTTTGGGATGTGGTGCTCCTTGGGTCCCTCCCCCTGCCAGCAGGGGCTTCGTCGCTGGTGCCTGGCACACAGGTTATGTGCCCCGACTCCCAGCACCAGTGCCCTGAGTGTCCGGGGCAGCCCCTGCATCTCCCAGCCCTGTCCCAGGTTGGAGATCCGGGGCACGGCTGCTGGCTGCGGTGCCTGCCTCTCCCAGCCCGGTCCCCAGCTGGGAATTCAGGCCTGGCTGCCTGCAGCAACGCCAGCTTCTCCCTGGTCCAGCAATGCTCCTGCCTGTCAGAATGTTTCTGCACAAAAGACCATCTCAATTTGGCCGTTTTATTATAGGAGCTGGTATATCTTTGATTCAAATTAGTTTAGCTCTTGTCAGCTCTATGGGCTCAGCAATGCCACCAAAGAGCAAACTGCATTCCCTTCTGGCTCATGTGTAGAGACCTGTATGGATACAAATATGTGGATCCATATCTGATCTGCATCTGCAAGAAATGGTCAGCAGATATGTTGTATTCGTGGATGTGGCTATAATGTGGATATCTGCAGATATCTGCATATTTGCAGGGCTCTAGCTCTGTGAAGATAAAAATATGTGGGCCTGTATCCAATCTGCATCTGCAAGAAATGGTCCGCAGAGATCCATGTTGTATCCGTGGATGTGGCTATAATGTGGATATCTGCAGATATCTGCATATTTGCAGGGCTCTAGCTCTGTGAAGATAAAAATATGTGGACCTGTATCCAATCTGCATCTGCAAGAAATGGTCTGCGGGTATCCACGTTGTATCTGCGGATTCAGGTATCCATGGATATCTGTGTATTTGCAGGGCTCTACTTATGTGCCCTCCACAGGAATGTTAACTAAATTCAGTTGTAGATACTTTCAGTTTCCAGGGTGAGTCTGCACTGCTGGCAACCAAAAAAAGGCCTGTTTCTTATGTGTACACTGAGCAAATTTGACAAAATCACTCAGATCTGGTTCTTTATTATGTCAGTTTTTGGAGTTATTTTTCACCACATTACCAGGGGGCTTAAATGTACTGTAGATATACAAATGCATGCAAATCCAGATTCACACCTTCTCTACCTAGCTACTCTACCTGGGAGAACATAAAGAAATGTTTCTGTACCCCACCATTATTTAACTTTTGCTTTGTCCTGATGAGCATTCACCGATATCTCTTTGGCTGAACTCTTGTGCCATCTCATCTCTACATGTGGTGGTCCAGGATTTAAAACAATGTTTGCAAAATCTACTCAGCAAAGGCTGTGGACATTAAAATGCTTCTTTCAGCATGATGGGGTTGAAATACAAAGTAGTGGCCCTTGATCTGTGGGTCTGGAGAAAGGGTGGAATTTCAGAGGACAAAGGAAGTGTGAGAAAATACAACCTCCTTTGTCTTTATGCCCATTACAACCAAGTTCCAAAAGCCCCCACTGATCACATCTTGTTTAATGATATTTAGAAGTTCCCTGGCACTTTCCATCCAGGAATCTCAAAGTAACCTCTGAAGCATTGATGAGCTAAACCTGACAAGATCCCAGTGGGATAGGCAGGCATTATCATCCTCACTTTACAGAAGCCAAAACTCAGAGAAGCTAATGGATCTGCAGAAATCCATGCCTGAAGTGGTTGGTGGACCCAGGAACAGAATCCCCACTCCTTGCAAGCTGTCTCTCAGTTGCCCCATCAGCACAATGTCGCTGCTCTTAAAAAAAATAATACAGGCGAGCAAGGGAGCATGTTTGTTTATTGGTCAATGGTGATGATCAAAAAACAAGAGTTTACTCTGAGCTAATGGCCCAAAGGATGGTCAGGTATTAAGCTACAGTACTGAGTTAGGTAGGATTTTACTTCTAGTAAACTGTGTGTAATGGAAAATTCCCTTATTGTTTTACTAGGGTGTAATCCTGATAGGCCTCCTCTGAAGTGCCAGTTATTCCATGGAATATCGGCTCTCCCAAACATGCTGTCAGCACCCAGGATTTGCAGTGACGGTTAACAAATGCAAGGTCAAACCAGTGGCATCCTAGAGAGGTGAAGGGCTCTGTGCACTCCTGCTGCCTCCTGAGCTGTCCAGTTCCTGCTGAATTATTCTTTGCTGGCATTGTTGATGAGCATACAGTTAATTTTGGGAAGCTTTTCTGTTGTTGTCTCTGATCGCAGTTCGGCCAATATCTGGCATGGTTTTAGTGTCGCCATGTTGCGGTCTAGTTTGATTCTTTACTTATCCCATGTGAATTTGCCTGTTTGGCTGTGCTTAGAAAGTTATTGAGCTCCATAAAGGAGTGGGCTGCATTGATAAATCTGTTTCCATTTTTTTCTGGCATTTTTTGCCCCTATCATTCTGCAGCATCAGCCACTATAAACTATGCCTATGAGGGAGAGGCACAGGCAAAAAAAAAAGATGAGAAATAGTGAACTAAGAAGCATCCTCTGGTGGTGGTGGTAGTTCTTCTCTGGTCATTCCATCAATGGCTTCTTTGAGTTCTCCTCTTAGTCCCAGTCTTATTTGCCTCAGTGTCTCACAAGGCTCTCTTTTGTTGCTGCCTCTTCTTTCTGCCTCCACCCTTGCTATGGGTTATCTTATTTGTTTACTATGGCTCCGGTTCTCATCTATACCCCAATGACTCTAATCTGCATATCCACTCTTGGCCTGTCTCCTTCCTTCCAGTCCCTTGCCTTAGTTTGTCTCCTCATGGATGTCTCATCATCAGTTTTAAATTAGCAGGGCCTAAACTGAAGTTCCTGGGGCTCAGTGCTTTCCTGTGATATCCCTTTTGTCTGCTCCACACGTGTGCTGTTTGGTTCAGTCTGGCCATATGTGGTGGAGCACACCAGCAAAGCAACACAGGAGCTCGGACTAGTGTTGGGCTGTACCATGAGGGATTATTAGTACCATCCTCTTTGCTTGCTTGGAGACCTGGAAAAAGGAGTGGTCTTCTCCTCAGTGGGCAGTTTGAAGACACTTTTATACTACCATAGGCTTCAGTGACCTCCCTACAAGTCCCTACGGAAAATACCTACTTGGAATTCATGGAATTGTTTGTAGCCAGAAGAACATAGGCATATTACTTTTGCTGCATAGCATGTATGTGGGGCTGTTGGAAGCAGGGAGGGAATGGGCTTTGTTCCTGTTTCCAGGCACCTGCCAAAATTTGGTCCATATTGTAGGGTGGGGTGGGTCCAGGTGGGGTTTGTGTGTGTGTGTGTGTGTGTGTGTGTGTGTGTGTGTGTGTGTGTGTGCACGCGTGTATACGGCTTGACATGTCTTCTGAATGTTTTAGTGTTCTGCAGCTGATGCTAATCTCTGTACTCTCGTTTGGTACTATTTTGTCTTGAATTTTTTCAACTCCACACAGCATTGGCTAAAACGGCACCGCAGCAGTCTCTGATTCCTGCTACAGAAATGCAAAGTGAAGTGTTATGAAATTCCAGGGGCCCTAGTTTTGTGTTCTGCAGCAGTTTTCCTATTACTACTTGAATTGTAATTGGGTTCATTTTTTCCTCAGGCATGCTTGTGGTTCTTTTTACTGATGGTAAGCTTGCAAATATCTAATGTCTTGAAAGAATTCGACTGTTCATTGTATGCCCAGTGCATCATTTACAGCCATATTGGGGCTTAATGTGTGGCTGACATTGCATGACTTGAGGTCCCAGCCAGCTGCCCTTTAGTCAGGTTTCTATAAATAAAATCCTCTTTCAGGCTGGCTCTTTCAGCAGCAGGTGGGGCTCTGCAATGGGTCTGCATTGCCTCTTGGTGCTTTCTCAGTGAAGCATGAAACAAATTAAAATGATTTTAAAAAATATATTCTATAATAATGTCAAGTTGTTAGCAAAAATGCTTTCCAGAACCTACTGAAATTTGATGCCTGAAACTTTTTTGTAAGCAAAGTATATTTAAATACCAAAAAAGTTTGCCACATTATATTTTAAAAAAAGGCAACACAATGATTTAAAGACAAAGACTCTTTAATATTGTTCAGCCTGAGCTTTGAATTTTTTGACTAGTGTCATCTTATTATTTAGTCACGGTATTTTAGAATTAAATATTAACACATGGATGGTTATGGAAATATATAATTATTTAATGATGAGATTACAACCAGTCCTTTTGAATTAACTCTTGGTTAATTTATAATAGGCAAGATCAATATGACAGAAACTGGACCAGAACATCTGTTTTGGTCCCTCATATGTGAGATTTGCATTCTTTTTTAAAAATATATTGAAGTTTAATAATGTGTTTTTGGGTCTCTGGTACTGTAAATCCCTCCCATTCTTTTTATGCTCATTTTTGAAAAATAACTATGAGATGTATAGCTTTAAAATGCAATAGTTAACGATCTTAATAGTGTATTAAAACTAATAAGACATTTTTGGAGACCAGTGCACTGAAAGTAATGTTTCAAATAAAAGTGAAAAATAATTCCAAATCATTAAATTGGGTTTTTCCCCTCCTTTCACTGAAAACAGTTTTTGCTTTCTTTTCAAATCCATGGTTTTAAATTTCTTTATTTCATGGATGATTTTGATGTTTCAAAGAAAGGATGTGCAATGAAAGGTGCAGGCAAACTTCAAACTACTGTAGTGGTACAATTAGACAAATGAGTCCTGGTAGCTCTTTTAAAGACTTAGATGTCATTGGCTTGGCTGTTGTAATTACTCCGCTTGGAACACCAAAGCAGACCCTGACCATTTGCTGGAGTGGCTCGCTCTGCAATTTGATTCTAAAATATTTTGTTGCCCTCCAGGTTTTAGGAAGAATTTCTTTCTCCATTTCACAGCAGGTCTGTAGGTCCCACTTAGGATATATCTGCATGGGAAACATCCATGGAAACTAATAGACGTTTCATTCTTATATTGAACTCCAGATTTTCAGGGAAGACGTGCCCTATGTATAAGAAATCAACAGTGCAGTCAAAAAGGAATGCTTTTTTTATCATATCATGCACTCCCTATGTATGATAGTTTCTATTAGTGTAACCATCTCTCACTCTTTGCAGAATTAGGCCAGATGTGATTTCATCTTTTGTGCACACAGCTGTAACTGACTTCACTGGGAGCTGTGTCTTCACAACAGCAGAATTGATTTAATCATGTATAAAAGGAACAATTTACCAGAAACTAATTGTAAGGCTTTCTCTAGTGGTATGCCAGAGTCTCCACAGTATCTTACATCTTTCATGCTCTCTAGATATCTTGGAGAGTTGAGGGGAATGTTAAACATAGCTGAGGCATTCATGAACTCAGTAGTTGCACTCTAGGGGTGTAGATGTGAAGAGGTAACAGATTTTTCTTGGTTTCAGATACTGAAGTCCAGTTTGCATGTACAGCTTGGATACTGGTCTAGCATGCAGTCACAGGATCCAAATTAGGTGCCTTCTAGTACTTTGATTTCCAGTAGAATCGGAGCTAGACTTTTGGTTCGGATTTGAAAGGTTGAGCAACTCTTGTTGCGGAAATCTCGGTTCCAGTAGCAGAAATCACATCAGGTTAGTTGAGTTGTGGAAATCAAATGTTCTCATGTAATTTTAACCACCTTGATCCAAATTATTGTGAAAATTAGTCAACCACTTTTCCTCCCAGTGAAAAGCAGGTAGCAGACCTTTCCAATTTTGGAGTTGTTCAGGAATTAAAAAGATGGCATGGATCTGAAAATGGGGATTTGAATCTGAATGCCTCCAAAATATTAAAAGGTTTGGCTCTGAGGTTTTAGTTTTGGCATACGTGTAATATCAATTATTACTTTATTTACATTTTCATGTATATACAATGATTGTTGCTGATGGTAAGCTTTTAAAAATGCTATCTTGAATATAACAATACTGGAGCTATGATAAATATGCATAGAGCAATCAGGTCGAAAATTTAGATCACAGTGTACTGAAATCCTTGGAGAGTGATTAGACATTCAGCCAGTCTGCTCTTCACATGGTAGAAGTCAGTGGGGGCCAAGAATGAAGCAAATAGGAAAAATATAAAATCATTAGATTGACTTTGTCATAACAAGTGCCTGCAATTATATTGTGTAATGTGAATTTCAGATTTTTCAGTAAGCAGGTACGTCTATATGAATATTTCTTTAGTTATCTAATTTGGGGGTGTGTTTCTTAGCTTTCCCCCCTGTAAAATATGAAGAAAACTCTAGAAAGAGAGTAAAACTGACTAGATACTCAAATAATAGAAATACAGTGTGGCAGGAGGTTCAGTAGGCTTTTGGTTATTCTAAAGTAGATCTTATTCAGAATTCTTTCTACATTAGTAAGACTAAGATCATGCATTTAGCTGTGATGTAGAGAGGAGATGTCATTAATTTTTAAGGCATAGATGTAAATGATGTATTTTTAGGTAACATTCTTTTCATAGCCATCCATTGTATCCTAAACAGTAGAGATGGACTGGTCTGAAATACTTTGATTGCATAGGCCTTGGTTAAGCAAACCATTTAAGTACCTAAGAAATGGATGCTCCATTGGAATACTAGACTTCAAAACTAGTAGTCACATTGAGTGCATCTGAGATGGGCTTTATGGAAGGTGTTTCTTTCTAGATCGTATGTTTGTGTGGCAATGGGTGCATCTCTGTATTTAGCAAGTGGTAGTGGCTGCTGGGTGCAGAGCAAAATCCAGCAGAGGCTGTTAGTGAAGCAAATGCATATTGCTTTTTCCTTTTTGCTTGCTAATGCTAGGTTTTAGCAGAGATGGAAGCTTAATATCAATCCAATAAAACATAAAAAGCTGTTGCTCTGGGAAAGGGTCGTGGGGTAAGCCCACCCCATTACAGCAGGATTTTGGGTTTTTTAAAACTTTCTGTTTGATGCAGTGAATTAGTTCATTTTGAATGGCCTTGTCTGTTCTAAGGGGGCTGTAAAATTACTGTGGACTAGCATGGACAACTTGGCATCCTGGGATACTCTCAGGATTGCTAGGATCAATATTTGAATCTATGTGAGAAACACTAGGTAAATTCTCTTCTGAAACCAGTTCTACTCTACTGGTCTTCCAATATAGCTGTATAGCACACAGCAAGCTGGGGCTGAGTGTCTGTTCAGGGTTGCTGTGTGCTGCTGGTAGACAAATAATGAAGAATAATAACCAGTCAAGTTAAATCAACTCTCCTCACCCTGGAAAGTCCATCACAGTCATGGGAAATGAGGACGAGAAGCCATGAGAAGTTTAACTTCTCAACAAAGTGACCCATTGCAGTGGTACAAACTTAAAGGACTAGTCTTCCAAAGTCATCAGTATGTAACTTCTTCACTCTACTTGTCTCTAAGAGCAGGATTTCAGTTCTGTCTTCTCACAGAGACCGGAGCAGCTAGTTGGGGAAGACTATATGCATGTCTGTGAATGAAGGAAAGTTAACACTAATTTTCAGCTGGCTGCCTCTGAAAAAGTGTGCCTTAATGAACTATTTTTACATAGCATTGCTTGCTTGATGACTTTGACCAGGCTGTGCTCTGACATCTCCAGCACGAGAGATTGAAAATGCTGAGAATCTACAGTCACAGAGCTTGATTCTGCCTTTTGCATTTCATTTTTTCACACCTGTTCAGAGAGGGCATAAAATGTTACTGTTCTCATAGAGAGGTCAAGCCAACTAACACTGGAAATTGATAACCATTGCAGCACAAAGATGACCCATTTTATGAGAAATGTCCTTGACATTTTGAAGGCCAATGTGAATTGAACAGCCCATATGATTTGACTCCTCATTGTAAGCAATGGATTACAATACATCTTTTTTGCCAGAGTGGTACATCCTTATGCTGTATACATGTGCAGATATTTTCAAATTAGCACATCTCATTTTATCAAGCCTCTGGCATAATAAGATGATATCCAGCGGCTTTGTAGGGGATTTTTCATGGCATCATCTTATTGTAGTACACGTTACCTTAATAATTGAATTAACAAAAACATCTCCGGACATTTGCAATTATTATAGAATTGCCATCTGCTTATGGAATTAATTCCAGGATGGAAAAGCTAGGCAAAGGTGACGGTGAGAGAGACTGCACACAAAAGCTGTCTAGTCAATGGTATTTCTATGTTCATCAACATCCCTCTTAAGTTTTAAGTTTTAATTGCATACATTTTCTATCAAGTTGAAATTCTACCTCTTTTTGTAGTATCCTCCAGCTATCAAAGCGAGGTGAGCTGTGCTAGACAGGTGCGGCACATAAACTGCTCTCACCATCATTATCGCCTCTTCTATAATAGTGAATTCACCGCAGGCTGTGACTAATTTAACAAGTCTAATCTGGTAGACTTGGGTACTATAGGTGCTTCAAGTTGATGATGGCAAAACTGTGCTTTGCAGATGACGGCTTCTCACTTCAAAGAAAGCATTAAAAAAACACTTCAAAACTCTTCTGTTAGGAGCTGATGATGGTTTCCTCAGTGTATCTTCGTCTCTGCTAGTGTTTCTTTGTTGAGCTGCTGTTGCAGTGCAAGAATTAAGCCAGGACTTTGATGACATGTTGTTGTTTTCCAGGTTGATATGAATTTGTATAAACTAGCCTCCTGGAGTGAATATTTACCAGAAAAAAAATCACAGCCTTAAAATAAACTGCTGTTGCTAGAAGAGCTTTAATAAATAGAAGTAAATTAATATGTAGCAGTTATTAGCAAAAGTATGGATGGCTTCCAGCTAGAAAAACTGCTGTGTCAGAGAGTGCACACAGAGGAGAATCAATCTCCTAGAAAACACTTGATATTTCAGTGCATGATGAAGGAAGCTTTTTAGATCCATGGATGTGAAAAATGCTTGTTGCCCAGGTGAATTAGGCATTTCACTTTGTGACACATGCAACTTAAACATCTACTGTAAGAAAGTAGGAATCACCATACTGGGCCAGACCAATTGTTCTTGTCATGTATTATTGTCAGCAACTGTAACAAAGATCTAGTGCTGAGAGTTAAACTCTCAACTTGGACATTTAGGCAATCACATGCCTATGGCGCAGTTAATTTCTAGCCCGAGCAATTATTGTTTGGGTGAAAGTACATGTGAAACCACAGAACTTGATATCTCATATACATTTTGTATTGTAATTAGCGGCTTGTTCTTCACCTGTGGTAAATTTTTAAACTTGGCTGTTTCCCTCAGTACTATCTTGTGCAAAGAAAAACTATTTATTCTTATCAGTTTTGATTTAGATGCATTCCTCTGTTTCATTGAGTGTTCTCTTTGAATTGTTTGAGGGAAATCTGAAAGAAAGGATGCAATGCAAAACTCAGCAAATGACTACTGGGCCATGGGAAGACCCCATCTTCACAGGGGAAAACCAGGCCAAGAGGCACCCTATGTCTCCACAGGGAAAATGGTAAAACTGTATTAACACTGGTTCACTGCATGGGTGAATGTGGAGCATCAGAGATTGCGAGCTGTAATTAGCCTGCTTCTTCTGATGAGCCTTCCAGACTGCCACAGCAGAACAGGCTTTCTCGGGGACTGCCGACGGGGCTGTCTCTACGAGTGGGCCGGGTCCAGGGCAAATCAGCCCCTGCCTGTACCACCCCCAGACCACAATCCTGGTCTCGCGCCACCCCTCCAGCCCAGATCCTGGCCTCATTCTGCTTGCTTCCCCGGCCCTATTTTGGCTTTGCACCCCCCCCCCCCCCCCTGATCCTGCCTTTGCACTGCCTTCCCGGCACAATCCCACCCTGTGCTGCCTCCCCAGCTCAAATTCTGCTTGGTGCTTGCTGTTGCATATTGCCTCCATGGTGTTGAAGTGCGGGGCCCACTGAACCATGGGGCCCAGGATAGTCACCCTAACATGCCACTCCCCTAGCAACGTTTCTGACTACCAACTTCTATGATCAGTGATGATTTCATTCTTTGTTTGCATGTGTTTAGTGCCAATGAATTGGCAGATCTTAAGGCTGAAATCCTTTGTTTAATTCCCAGAATCTGCAGAAGCAGAGAAGCTGCACTTTTCTACTCCCTCAGGGTGCCTGGACCTTGAATGGGATGGACTGCTTTTGGAGGTGAAAAGGGTATTTCAGTCTCCAGTGGTCTTTCAGTTCAAGGTTGCCAACAAAGATCTTACTAGAGTCCAATGAAATGGAGGTGCTTGATTTGGTGATACAGACATCTGTCTGGTGGATACCGGACTGGTCCCCAGCAGGCCAGGTTTTCTCCTGAAACAGGCCAGCGACCTGGGAAGCTAGGGCCCATAGACTGTTGAGACTTGCATGACTCAGAAGCTACTAATATTTTTTGCTTGATCAAACCCTTATGCTTATACATTTTCCTGCACTCAGGAATCTTTGGTGGCTCAAAAATTTAGCTCTGTCACGTGCAGTTTTAAATTACTATTAAGAATATCATAATTCAAGCAAATAACCTTTTTGTCAGGATTTAGCAGTCCCAATTGTACCATGCTTTAATTGGCAAAATGTTTCAAAGTGAGAAAGGAAATAGACATGAGGGAGTTTTGGAGCATCCTTATTCCTCTTGGTGTGATTTGTCTGAGGAAAGGCAAGAAGTCGAGTATTCCAAAGTCTTTGGGACTAAAATATTTTAATTCTGAAGGTGCAGCACCATGCTTATGAGAGCAATTTTACTAACTAGATCAGGGATCTCAAACTCATGGTCTAAGAGCCAGATGTGCCCCCTTAAAGTTATTTCTTGTGGCCTGTAACAACACTATTGCTGTCATTATTTGCGATACCATTATATGAAAAGGTTTCATTGGTGCACCCCTTGGGCTACAGAACTAGTCCTCATGCGGCCCTCATGGTGATTTGAGTCTGAGACTCCTGAGCTAGATGATTCCTAACTGAAAGCTAATGAATAGATCTCATAGGAGACTCTTGATGTGAGATGTCATGGCGTTAGTGCAAGTAAAAGTACGAAAACAAGTGTTCTATACTAATCTATGGCTAGTGCAAGAGCTTATAAAGAAAATGAGCAGGTGAGGTGCAGTGATCAGTGTCGTGGTCATCAAAGCTCACGTCTCTGTGGCCACAATAACCCTGAACAAAACTACACACTCCCAAGCACTATCTTTACCAAGTATTTGGCTTTCTAAGATCTTTCTGGTGGTCCACAGCATGATCTGTTTTATAGAAATGTATTGAAAGTGAAACTGGGGAATAGATGAAGTATCTCTATACAACTAGACTATTTTTCGTTAAATACTTCCCTGCAATTTATTTGTTTTTTGGACTAAATGTTGAACTTCTCCACCGGCTGTCTGAAAACTCTGTTTGATCTCACCATGTTCATTACCTCCCTTTTCCATGCACTTCTTCCTCTTCTTTTTGGAACATTTTATGCAGTTGCTTTTTGTTTAAAGAAATGGGCATGTATTTTCCTCCAAATAAGCATGACTGTTGATAAATAGTTTATAGTCTAGTAGTTCTCAACCTTTCCAGACTACTGTGCAGCTTTCAGGAGTCTGAATTGTCTTGCATACCTCATGTTGCACTACCTTAAGCTATTTGCTTAGAAAATCAGAAGTAAAAATGCAAAAGTGTCAGAGTACACTGTTACTGAAAAATTGCTGACTCTTACTTTTACCATATAATCATAAAATAAATCAATAGGAATATAAATATTGTATTTACATTTCAGCGTATGGTACATAGAGCAGTAAAAATAAGTCATTGTTTATATGAAATTTAGTTTGCACTGATTTTGCTAGAGTTTTTTATGTAGCCTGGTGTAGAACTAGGCAAATGTCCTGATGAGTAGAGCCCTGCAAATCTGTGGATATCTGCATTATATCCACAGATATTCGCATCCATGGATAAAATGCAGATATCTGCAGACTGTTTCTTGTGGATGCAGATCAGATACAGGTCCACATATTTTTATCTTTACAGAGCTAGAGCCCTGCAATATGTGGATATCCGCATCATATCCACATCTGCAGATACAACATGGATATCCGCCAAACATTTCTTGTGGATGCAGATCAGATATGGATCCAGATATTTGTATCCATGCAGGGCTGATGAGCTGATGTACCCCCTGGAAGACCTATGCGTACTCCCAGGGCTTTGTGAACCCGAGACTGCGAACCACTGATACAAGAAATGAAAGTGTAGCCTAGCCATTGACTGTAAGATATGTGCAAGAAATTAAATAAGTAAGCAATGCCAGTCAGATTTATCCTTCTATTGTATAGGGAAAATGTTTTTAATTACACCTGTCTGGGGGAAGCCATCTTGTGCAGTGATGTTACATACACGTTATACGTATTCCAAAGGGGTAGCTGTGTAATGTTCCCCAAAGTTCTGCATTTCAACTGGTGTTATGTAGGTGATGATTTTACAAGTTGCGCATCTTCATATATTGCTAAAATTCAACCCATTCATCTCAGTTCCCTAATTTGTTCTGTTCCTTCCTTACCTTTATTTTGGATACCAGCATTTTGTGTACAGGCATGTGAAGATACTCCTCCAACTCACTAAGGCATTGATCAAATGTATCTTGATTTTGATAAGCCTCTTCTCTGCTTATTCCAAAGCTAGCTTGAGCTAGTGCAAGATGTTAATGGGATACTTAGCGTAAAAGAACAGGATTGTAGTAAAGTTGTAGTGTGTATGACTAGTATCCTCTTTGCACATTCTACTATTTTGTGCTTACTACCTACTAAAGAGTATTTGGTGCAGATAATCTGTGTTACTGATATGAGTGGTATCATTAATATTAAATGTGCTAGCCTGCACGAATTGGCCAACATGACCAAACACTTACCTGACTGCCCTATCTATACATTCAGTTAGTTGGTGGGGATGTAGCATAAGAAAATTGTTATGAAAGCTGTTAGACAGGCAACAACTCCAGCTTTCATCAAGAAAGAACACTGCTATATTTAAAACTGTTGTCTGTTTGTATCCAACTAGTAGTGTGAAAGAGGACAGGAATTATTTTATACATTCTAAAATTTCATAGACAGCCTTATCTCCTGTGTGTCTTGTGAAAACATCTCCAAACTCTCAACCATTTCCCTGGAGGGTTTTAACTCTCTTGTGCTACTGCCTGTATTTTGTAAAAGGAGGGTCATCGAATCAGGGATTGGGACCCATACCATGTGACATCAATAACTATATTGACTGAATACCAAATATCCCAAGAAGCCCTTTCAACAAACAGCACATGAAAACCCAGAGGCCCAGATTGCATTAGTTTAAAAACGCCTTGTCATAAAATTCCTGGTCTGCTTGAGAAAACTACTAAGTGGACATCTTGTCCGGCTCTAGAGGGTAGCATCCCATCCTGCACAGAGATTCTAAGAAATTGATTTGGTTTCAGCTACATATTTTGGCAGTAAAGGATAAATTTGAAATTGCACTGAGGCTCCCTTTTACACTGGATTGTCTGCTCCTGTTAACTAATTCTACATGACTATAAGTACGGTTTTTATACAGAAAAAGCAGTGTCAGCAATGTTATACTCCAGAGTCTTACCCTAAAGAGCCTATTCTTTTCACATTTATAAAATACTAACCCAGCACAGCGTGAAGGTATGCTAGACACAACACCTTGCTGTCCGCATCGCATGTCAAGCCACTGCTTCAGTGCTCCCTAATGTACCAAGCATGAGGGGAGGGGAAAAAACAAAGCTCCTGTGTAGCCTTGTACACATGGTATGTCTGGATTGAAGTGCTAACAGTGAATTGGAAAAATAAAAGCTGTTACACCTGTGGACTGTCTTGCACTTTGCCTGGTTTCAGATGCATGGGGATGTCACTTCTGTAGCTCATGCCTCTGGAAGCTTGTTACATCTGCTCTCTAAGGATGAGTTAATCAGTGTTTAAGTCCCTAGTGATGAGAGGCAAGATGGACAGCTTAGTATCCTGTGGATAGGTAACAAAAAGCCATAATGTGGAAGATTTGCACTTAAAAATCATAAAAATCCTCCTTTTTCCCTTGTAGCTATAAAGAGTTCCTCCAAGTTCATGATGACTGATACTTTCCTTTCTTTCCTGAAACACTTATTTGTCCCTGACCAGGATTACTGCTAGATGATCTAAAATATTTTAAAGTAGCTCCCAGGTGTGGAAACTCCTCTGACAAAATTCATTTCTGTTGTAACTAAAAAGATTTCATGGAAGCCCTGGTCCTTGTTTCTTAAAGGAATGTTGTCCGTAAGAGTGGCAGCTGGCCTGAAATTAAACCTAGGAGTATCACTGTGATCTGTGTGCACAGGTGTGTAAGCTACACTATCCTTTCTACCCTTCCTAATTATGTGCAAGGAGTAGGGAGGTGTGAGTACGCATGTGTGTTGCAGTCATGTCCTTGGCAGAACCAAAACTGTACTTTTTTACAGGGCTGTCTTTTGGGGGGAGGCAGGAGGGGTGAGTGGGGTGGCTCGGTTTGCCCCTCGGTTTGGTGGCCCCTGTGCCTGCCCCCTGCTGTCTCTAGTGACAAGCCAGCTTAGGGGAGGGGCATGAGCATGGAGCCTGGCCTCCGGGCTGGCTCGCCCTGTCCCTGGGGCTGCATTAGCAGGGTCTCGATGGCCCGAGTTGCCTAGTTTCAGGACATCCTGGGTGCCCCTGAGTGGGCCAGAGTGGTAGGGAATGGCTGCAGCCTCTGGCGCTGGAGGGGACCCTTCAGGGATGGGGAGAGGAGAAGGCGGCTCTCTGCTGCTTTGCAGCATTACAGCCTGGTCCCCTTGGCACGGTCAACTGGTCTGGGCAGGGAAGTCTGGCTTGTGGCCTCTGCTCTTCAGGACCTGAGGGCATGGCAGCCTCTGCACCCCAGCCAGCCCCATCCCTTGGGGCGGACCAGCTGGCCAGAGGCTGGGCGGGACAGATTGTAATCCTGTAGAGCAGCAGAAGACAACCCCTGGCCCTGCCCTAGCCTCCGTCCCTGGCCATGAACGGCTCCCTCCAGTGCCTTGCCACCGCTTTGGCCTTCCCAGTCCAGGACAGGGGCTCCCAGTCCCAAAACTGGGCAGCCTAACCCAGCCCCGGGGGAGGGGTGGGCTGGCACCACCATGAATCCTGGCACTTAGTGCCTGGCGCCCGGGGTCCAAGTCACATTTGCCCCCCACCTCCTCTGCACTGTGCAGTCCTCCTCCTGCATAGGGCAGAAATGGTCCACTCCTGCCCTGTTTGGGACGGGGAGGGGTAGCCGCTCAGGGCAGGAGGATGCAAATGTGACTTGGTCCCTGAGCGTCAGACAGCCTGGCTACACCACCGTGGCCAACCTTGGCCCACCCCAGCACAGGGGGGCAGAACCACCCCCCCCCAGGCCAGTTAGCCTCCCCCCCCGGATGTCCCTGACTTTTCAGGTTTCGTGATGATAGCTACAGTGAGAAATTGTGAAGTAATAATGTTGCAATTCTCTGTTTTACAGGAGTAATGATGTGTTGATTTTTGGAGCAGTTGGACATCTGGATAGGATTTTTGTGCAGGATTAGGAGGACATCATAATGCAACTTTCATTGAGTTAAATTTGGGCTTCTCAGGATTGTCTGTGTGCTTTAGGACACCTGTTATTGCCTAACAGTGTGTATTTGTAAATCCTTAACTGGGTGCAGGAAACAGTTAAATAAAATGCGGTAGTATTTTGATGTATGAAGGGTGCCTACTGTAGGGCATTATTTGTAAATCCTAAGGCCAGACAAAACTGTGAGTCTGACCTCATGTTAACACAGGTCAATAGGTTAAAATGCAATGCAAGTTGTATTTCTTTTGTTTTGTTTTTTTTTCCTGGCTAATTTTACATGTTTCAGAGAGCATCAAAACATGAAGGTGGTGCACTAGATATGCTGTATAGTTCTGTTTGTAGACCCTTAATACACAAATCTGCGTGACAATACAGAAAGGTATCACAGGAACTGAATATAGCTAGCATTAGAGGTGGTGTATTTTACCAGACGGACTCGGAGATCTGTAAATTATCAGAGTTACAAAGTTTTGCAAATGCTGAAGTGCATATTACTTATGTCTAGAGATGAGTGGTCATGTGGTAAAGCATGTAGTGTTTCGTCTGTGGGTAAAGGAAATCTATAACTGTAGTGCTACGCTACCAATATTTGAATACCAAAAATTTTCCCATAATCATATGTGTGTCTGCCTAGAGAAAAGATGAAGTACTGGATCAATTTTGTTTTCCAACTTAAAGAAATGGTGGTTTCTCATAACTATAACAAGGAAAAGGTAACGCCAGAGGTCAGACAAACTTAGCTAGAGCTGCACATTCTTGGGAATGTCTTGCTTTGTTTCTAAAACAAAACAGAAAACAGGATCTCAAAGGTATAGTCCAGTGTTCAACTTCTTATCATAAAAGCTTGAGCAAGGCAAGGGCAGAGGTGAAGATGTTTTATGTGGAGAAGGCAGGGACAGCAGATCTCCCTGGAATTTTGTTTGTTTGTTTTTGTTCTGTTTTTTTTTTTAAATATCTGCCATTTAATGCACCCTGTTCTGAAGGTAGAACATTTTGCTCCTCAGAACTAATTAGATAAGCCCCAGGAAGAAACCAATTCTGGCAGGAATGAAGTAGCAGAAGTTTTTCCATTAGGAGGCAGGGAAATCATCCCAATGGTTCTTTAATTTGGCTGCAGAATTTTAATTGGGGTCTCGAGGAGCCTTCATGAATGTCCTCCATGACAGCATTGCTTTGCTTAGGGGACACCCGCAAGTATGAAGTCTGAGTCTGTTTTTAGAGCACAGCCGTGCCTCTTCTTCCCATATTAGCAACTTTTAGAGGAAACGTATATAACTTTTAACATTATAATGAGTCGTCAAGATGGTAATAATTAGACTAAAGCACTGCTAATCACTTCACTTGTCCGACAGATTCTCCTTTTCGTTTTAATGAAATGCTAATAGAACACATGGTAAAGCTGAAGAGCTTTTGGGAACAGACATTTAATTGAAAACTCAGTGAAGTCATTTCAAGTTGAGGTGGGATGCACCCAAGTACTGTGACTTTGAGATAAAAGGTTTCTCTGTGGTGGTAAAAGTTCCAACAGGACACGTGGCATGAAAAGCCAGGCATGATGTCTAACTTTCCTCTCTTCAAGAGCTGGCCCAAAAGAGTGCTTGGTGGGTATTTAGTGCCACAGATGGGACTTGGAGCTCTTCAGAAATATGCATCTTAGTTATTATCGCCTTTCAATACAATACAAGAGTGAGTATAGGAATGGGCCAGTTACCTGGCTATGATACTATCAATCATGTTTTGGGTGGCTTCAGGCATTTGTGAGCATGTCATGAAATACATGGGAGAGAAGGGCATTCTGAGTGCCTAATGAAATACATGGGAGAGAATCATGTTCTCTGCATCTTGAGCAAAAGTGGACATTGTTTTCCAGCGTTAATTATATCCATCCAACCAAAAAGTTGACGTAGAAAACCATGTCAGTCTGATAGGACTAGGTTGCTGGACTTCCATCACTGTGCAGTTTTTACTTGAGAAATAGAGGGAATTTAGAAGGGGGAAGTTGGCAAACATTAATAGATAGTCCCAACTAGGGAGAAAGGCACCTGTTTCTTAAATCTTGTTTTGAATTATGAGAAAGTAATTGCTGGTAGCAGTGCAACTGTCTTAGATCACTGCATTCTGCCAGTATATCCCTTGGCTGCGGGTTCTCACGGTGAAAAGTGTGTATGTAACCAGTTCACAGAGGTACAAACTCCTGCCCTGGAGCTGGCTGGCACCAGCTGGAGAAGGGGCAGGACTTGGGAACAAAAATTCTCAGTATATGATCTTCTGCCAGTGGGGGCTTCTATGAAACTGAAAGCTGTTTTGGACCTGTGGGTGAAGGTGGCTGTGGTGGTGGTTGGGTTCCATGGACTGAATGCCTCTTCGGGTGCAGCTGTCCCGAAATAGCAGGAACAGCAGTTTGTGTGCCTCATGCACCCATGTGAGGGAATCAAGGCCTTTCCTTTCTGCCAGAAAAGTGGAAGCAATGATACATTTCGTATATGTGCGTTAAGTCTTAAATGTGCATGAATGAGAAGCAGATGGCTCCATTTATTCTTATTGTGCGCATGAGGTTCCACAAAGTCATATCAATATCTCCTGTTTATGAGACCTTTATTTGTGCATGGATGCTTCAGGGGGGCAAAATCACATTAGATCAGCTTGTGGAAACCTAACTGGAAATGAAGGATAATGAGTAGAAGGTTCAGTTGCTGTTGAAATACAAATAAATTGTTGCTTAGAACTGGTTTAATGCTGCCCACCCAATTTTATTTCGTCTGAGTGGTGACCTGTCATTTACCCACAGAGCACTGGCACTGATTCCCCATGCATCCCTGTCGTACCTCACCATGAAATGACCTTTGCTAAGTAAGAGGAGTCAGTTGGGTCCCCAAACCCATTCCAGGTTTTAGTCACACTGCTGAGTACACTGCTGCAAGGAGCTCTAATGCTGGGGTTGTGAGTGGCTTTATGTTTCATGGGACTCAAAAGGGGAAGTTTTATAAAAACAAAATATTCCTGCTAGAAGGTTTCAATGTCACTTTACATTAGTTATAGACTTTAAAGTCAGAAGGCACCAATATGATTGTCTGGCCTGACCTCCTGCACAATGCAGGCCACAAAACCTCACCCACTCATTCTCGTAATAAACCTCTAACCTACTTCTTAGCATTCATTGTGTTCCAAGGACCACAACACAGAGAGAGACAAAGCAGGCTGCTCCCTAAAACAGAGATACCACTCACTCCATCCTCCTTCATCTGCAGTCTGACTCTAATTCCATGGTCCTTTACTGAGCTTCCTGCTGGTTAACCTGCACAGGAAAACCTCTGAGAATGTAAAGTGAGAGATCATGATGTTAACACAGTTTTTGATATATCATGGAGGAATGGGGCCACAGCAGGTGGTATAAAATTTACGCAGAATAGAAACCTTTGTTTTATCACTGAGATTTTAACAGTGCCAGTTAAAACCAGTAACTGGTGTTGCTTCTTGTGGTGGTGTCTTCTGAGAGCTAGGTATTGCATTGCAATCCAGAACTTTATTGAGCACCATCAGGCTGGTATGGATTTGACTGGCAGTATTGAGCTTACCAGTCCCCTGAGCTAGCCAATCGCCCTGGGCAGAACTGATGATGAATTCCCAAAATCATCTGCTGGTTTGAATTAAAACATTACTGAAATGTAGTGTGATCTACACGAGTGATTCTAAGACATCACATCTGTGTGCCAAACAGTTTGGGCGTTGCATTTAACATGCTTTAGGTCGATGGTTCCCCGCATGTAGCCTGAGGGCCAAAAGTGGCCCATGGCTGTTTTCAGAGTGGCCTGCAGCTCCTCCTCTGCAGGCTGCAGAAGGGAATTTCTGCCTTAAAGATCCAAGTGGAATATGTTTCAGTAGAGCTAAAAGACCAGTGCAGGCACCTTGCTACAGCCAAGGGGATGGCAAGTTAGTGCTCCCCTTCCTGCAGGAGTTGGATCTGGATTAGGGCTGCCATGGGCCAGTGGGGGCCAGATCCAGGCTAGGCGGAGGAGGAGGAGGCTAGGTAGGAGGAGCCCAGTCTGGCTCTTGGGTTGGGCTTGGGGCTGGGGCAGGGCTGTGCAGTAGGGGGTCAGGTCCAGGCCCGGACCCTTTTCCCAGGGCAGCGACAGCCCTGCTTCCCCATGTCTTTAGCAGGGAACATGGCAAAGTGCTCTGCCTAGGTCCAAAGGTTTTGGCACCCTTGCTGGAGCCAGAGGAGGGAGAGCACTGATCTCCCATCCTCCCTGGCTGTGGAAGGGAGTCACTGCTTAGGGACCCAGATGGAGCGTGCAAAGCTACAGGATGTGGTTTCCCTTCTCCAGCCAGGGAAACGGGAGATCAGCGAGGAGTCAGCCTTCTTGCAGAACTCCTTCTGTCTGGTTGCAATGTTTGGGGGGTGGGGGGGGATGTTGGCAGAGGCTGGTGGCCTTTTAGGATTGTAAAAATGATCTCTGTGGCCCTCAAGCCAAAGAGAGGTTCTCTGTGACATTTTTTTAATTGTGCTGTCCTCAGCTTATCTATAGAAAGGGTACTGTATGATCAGCAGATGTGTGAGCTTCCCACACCACCCTGCCAGCTCTCAGATGTTTAAGAATGATTGCCAGTCTGTTCTGGTCATGAGCCAGTGACCAATAAATGTCAGACTAAGCCTTTGTACCTATCTCCTAGCCTGCTAGTCCCTTAGGTGTACTCTCGGGCCAGGTGTACACTGCAGTGAAGTTAAGTGACAGTCAGTGGGAGTTAGGCAAGTTATGCAGAATAGCTTGTGTCACTTCCGTTAGCTTCGTAACTTCCCTTCTGCGGGCTGTCTCCACTGCACTGTGTCGATGGGAAGTGCGTTCCTTTCAGCGCGGAGCTACACCATCTGAGAGGGTGGTTTTATCAGACTGACTTCCAGATCAACTGAGCATGTCTTTACTGACCACTCTATTGATCTAGCAGTGGCAAATTGTCCAACCTCGGTGTACAAGTAGCCTCTGTGTCTTGAAGAATTAGCATGAAAACAAGGGGTTCACTGCTCTTCCCCATACAAACTGGAGTATTGGAAAGCACGTGGACAGGTTCAGGAGCTCTGTGCTATGATCCTTCCTTGTCTTTGGCCTTCCCTTTGTAGCCATGTCACCTGATTGAAGATCGATGTTGGCAGGCCTTTCATGGACACACATGAAACCAACCTGTTCTTGGCATGCTATCTTTTGGGTCCCTGCTGATTTCTCAAAACATTAACTTACCTCCTGAGCATCCCTTATTCTCACAGGCAGTGGTGAGGAGAGGGAAGATGGCAGCATGGCTTTCTCATGAGCCATGCTGACAAGGGGGGCCTTTTTCCACCCCTCCACCATGTGGGTCCGGTGGCACCATGGCCGGAACCCCACAGTCGCTTCCCTCACCCCTTTCAGCCCCCTTAGATGGAGACGTGGCCCTCAGGCCAAACAGTTTTGCTCACCCTGGCCCTAGCTGAAAACCTTACCCCTGGAGGTGAGAACAGGAAAGAAGCCCAATCACTTTGTAGACCACTGTTCTACTTATATTGGCTAAGAGTGATCAGCCAGATCATGTTAGTGCTTACATTTGTGTAAACTGAATCCTCAGTTCTGATCTACTGCAGCTTGTTCACCCTGAGATAGTTCTTCTGTGAGCCTCTTAGAGAGCCCATTGCTTTGAAACAATAAAACGTGATAGCTCACATTATCGTGAAGGGGTTGGTAATTGCAAGCCCATATTTATTCTTTAAAAAAATTACCATAGAAAAGGGATTTTTGAAAACAGCGTTTCATGTTAGAGACTTCTTGGGTCAGGCACAGTGTGTCTCATTCCTTTTTTTTTTCTTTTTAAATGAATGTAATACTCCACTAATCAACTTTCAGGAGTAAAGCGGCACTCCATCTGTACTGTGTGATTTAGAGCTCTGCTAATTTCTTTACTCTTGCTGCAAAGTAAAGGAGATCAGAGTGTGGTCCTGCTGCTAGAGATAAAATATTGCCACATTACCCACGTTGCCTCAAGTGCCTTTTGAATGGAATTAAGACACACTTGACAATGATGGGGATGGTGATGATGTAGTATAAAGCAATTCAAGCTCTTACTGTGCACTCTTGGTTTACCATATTTTGGGCAGTGGGGTTTCTGACTCCTGTGTTTTCTTGTTTTTAAAGTGTCTCCTTTGTCTTTTTAAAACTGCCATCTGATGTTGTTCACAGTCTTGTTGAAGATGGGTTGGTTTGTTTCAAAGCTGTTCTTATCACCCTGCTCTACCTGCTTTAAGTTTTCATTTTGCAAAATGTTATAGCCTTGTATCTAAATTATACTGACAATTTCCAAATGCTGTGGCTATCAGTTATGATGTCAAAAGTAAAGATTGTAAGAACAGGTTTAGAGGAAGAGGCAGCATAAAAAGGAGGAATTGTTGCTTTGGACATTTTGTTTTCTTCGGTAACTGAACCACTTGGTCACTTGAGCTCTCCCAGGAAATTTAGCCTGACAAGTAATTATGGCAGAGGAGAAGGTGTTAGGTCTCGAATTTGCAATATTTTTGGTAACAATTTACTAAATGAATAATGCTTCAATTACAAGGGTCAAAGGGGTAGCTCTGTTAGTGTAGTTCAGTATTTGTTAGTCTTTAAAAGTGCCACGGGGCTCCTCGTTTAAACTACAAGGGTGTAACCTCTGTTAAAGTTCTACAGAAAGACAGAGACATTCAGATGAGATTGTAACCAGAGTCACCCTTTTTTCAGTATTTTCCATAAAAACCTAAAGCTGCTTTTGGTGGTGGTGATTACAATATGAATAAGCCAGTGACAGCTTGACCCATAACCCTTGACAATGCACAACTGCATTTAATGTTGTGGCATGGGCTGTAGGCGCCATGGATTTTGGACCCAAATGGACAATTCTCACATATTGTACAGCTCAAGCAAGATTTCCACCATTTTGGCTTCATCTTAAACTAGAAAGAAGCCCCTCTGAATTCTGGATCTATTCTTCTAAGAGCCAAAGCCATAGCAATGTGTCTAGACCCTGTCTCTAAATCTTCTATAGCATCATTCGTTCGTTGAGAAGTTATGACCTTACGGTTGAGTTATAGTAACATTTGGAGATATGAATGAGCATGTTCTCTTATTTTTAGATGAAATTTGTATTACACAACAGATTTTACTCTTCCTCCTGCCTCTACCCCTTTTCATGCAGTGCATATAACCCTGAAAAGTAGTATTGTGTTGGCAAGGGGTATCTTGGCTCCACCAAGGGTTAATACATTAATGAAACCCTTGTTCACTGTCACAGTGCTGAATACAGATGTGTGTTGTCCAGGATTTTGTGTCAACTTGTTGCTGGCTTACTCATATTGGAGAGACTGCCACTGAAAGTGACATTAAATTTTTATTGAAGATACAGAAAAAGGGGATGATTTCTATTACAATCTCATCTAAATGCGTCTCTCTATGGAGAACTTTAACAAGGATTGCATCCTTGCCATGTGGGGTATAAGCAATTTGGTAAATTACATTGACTCCAAAATTTTTGTGAATTGAGTTAAATAGCATATTAGTTACCTAAGTTATTCTGTCCCCAGACAATCAGGGGGCAAGTGGATTCTGTTGGTTATCAGTAAACAACCAGACAGTTTGGAAAAGATAGGCAAACTTAACTAAATCCTATGAAATAGAAGAAAATATTTAAGTTAGTTACTTAGAACAGGCCATGTAAGGAGGAGTCTTGCTACAGGTCAATTAACCAATATTAAGAATTTTAAATCCAATTAAATCTCATTATTTCTCTGTTTACCAATGTTTAGACCCTGTCTCCTTTCTGGGAACACATGGTCTAACCATCTGGTGATTAACAGGAAAAAACTGTTAGTAATTTATTTTAGAACAACATTTTCATATCCCAGTTAAATCCCCACAAGAGTTTAAAACACAATCTGTGTGCAGTGTTTGAGTTAATTTCCTCTTACCTATTCATGTTGAAGTTTTGGGTTGTTTTTCTTTGAGTCTTTTCTCTTGTTTTCTTTGTGTCTATAGCTACTTGCTTGTAAAGATGGACAGGATGACTTTGAAGTGTTAACTGGTAAGCAAAGGTGTTGTGTGTGCCAGGCAGGGTGGTGGTGAGACAGCACTCACCTCAGAGTCCTTTGTACCTTCTTCCTTCCCTATTTTCATGAAATTTATAAGAAAACACCCATCTTTCAGGCTTACCTAGGTTCATGTTGGTTGCTGTCACTCGTTCATTGGCTTTGTAGGTAGCTCTTAGAGTCCTCTTCATCCTATGAATATGTAGTTCATGAATTAATATGCAGCATTTTTAATTTCTTCTGTTCTTGTGGCAGGAACCAGCGGAGTTAAAACTAACTTTGGCAGTTTTTTTTCTATTCAATCTGTTCCCTGACTTACCCCCTAGTCTATACTTGGGTCAAATTCAGCTGCAGTCAGCCGCTGGTTACACAAAGAATGCAAAATTCCTTGCGTAACTAGTGGCGACTTTTAAAGCTTTTCCCTAGACCGCTGATCCCCAGAACTTGGAGCCAACTTCTGGAAGTCGCATGGTGAGTTCATACTTGCTGCGATCCACTCCCAGAAGGGTGAACGTTTTGCTGCTGTCAGTATAGACATAGCCCTATTCTTTCAGTTTTGTTAGAGTTTGACAGGAAATGAAATTCTGTTTCCAAAAGGTCTAGGTGAAAATGCTCCTGTTCTTTATTTTGAAAGATTTTGGTGAACAAAACAATCTTAAACATTAAATACTTTCAAAAGTGGTTAAATTTTTGAATCTACATGAGAATTTTTGGCAGCAGTGATTTTTCTTGTCTTCCCTAGTTGGGTGAGGGTTTGGTTGCACATTGCCAGTACTTAACTAATCCCCCCCCCATATAAATATTCTATAGGAAAATGTTGCCAAGATCCAAAGGGGGAGCCATGTAGAGCCGTAACTATGGTAGTGCCAATGGGGCAGAGCCCCAGGTGGTGCAGGGTGGCTTGATGGAGCTGCTCTATTAAAGGGGTGGCTTTTGTGGTGGCAGCTGTAAGCGCTGCTAATTGTAAGCGGCACATTCCGATCAGAACGCACCCCAGGCATTACGGCTCTGCAGCCATGTTAGACTAATTCAGTAAAACAAACAAGGAGTCGTGTGGCACTTAGAATCTATCTATCTATCTATCTATCTATCTATCTATCTATCTATCTATCTATCTATCTATCTATCTATCTATCTAACATGTATTTCATATAAATATATTTGTTAATTTTTAAGTGCCATGGAACTCCTTAATTGTTTGTTTTATAGGAAAATGGTTTCTTTCATTAGTAATAAGTTTAGCAAGGTTATTGGTTTCCATGTTGGTAGGTAAGGCATTTTGCCATTTATGTAGCAATGAGGTAGTCAGATGTATTTGGAGCATTACAGACCTGCAAATATGTTCACAAAATGCATTTTACAAAACTTTTTGTCATTCCAGTGTTTAAGAAATAAAGTTTAAAACATTTCCAACAACACACCTATTCCTTCAAAATTTAAGATCACAAGTGGATGGCAAAGCTCCCTTTACGTATGTTAATTCCTCTGCTAACAGACCCTACATTCTTTTCACAAATAAATGAACAAGGAGTCCTGTGGCACTTCGACTAACAAATATACTTACTGCCTGAGCTTTCATGGCGGAAAATCCCACCAGGCCTTTTCCTAAAACATGAACATAGCACATGGTTTATCTTCTTGATGGTTGCTTGTCCTTTGGATAGAGAAGCAGAAGCATTATGGAATTTCTTTGATTAGCTTTACATTTTGTAATACCATGAGCATTTTAAGCTAGTTATTTCTATGCGTCTTGACTGTCAGGCTGGTAACTATATCGGAACATTCATTAAAGGTGCAAACAAGTTTTCAATGACTTTACAAAACAAGTTGTAGAAAATTTATTAAGATCATTTTTGTGTCAAGAGAAGTCTTCCTTCCATGCTTAGACAATTTAGGCTTTCTGTACAACAGGAAGCTGTTGAGAGAAAAGAAACATAGGGAGCAAGCCACAAAGGGAGAGACCCAAGAAGGAGGTATCGGTTAAGCGAAACCATGCTGCCATGCTCAGATTTCATTTTGATATTTTTTTGTCAAGGCCGGGGCTTGACAAAACGCTGGTGCCAGGTCACCATGGCGAGTGGGGTTAGTAGTCATGTTCCTAAGTCTGCTGCAGAACTAAAGTGGTTGAGCGCCCTCAGGCAACTAAAAATAAAACTGCTGGCTCTCTAGCCGGGAGCCAGTTTTTTTGAGATCTGTTCCAGGCACAAGGCATAATCTCTCGCATTTGTTAAAATCGTTTTAGAATATATTTTTTTGTCTTCAAAACAGGGCAAGTTTTGGGAAAGTACTGTAGGAGCTGGAGCCTCTGAGTGTTATGTCCTTAACTAATGTTTATGTATGTCGTCATCAATGGTGGTGCCAGCTACAGTAGAAAGTGGTTTTATTCCAGGCACAGGTTGAAATCTAGACTCCTGAAGTGTCTGAGCACTACTGCATTTGCTGATCTCCAAAGAATAAGGTGCCACAGGTTTTGTTGTTGTTTGACACAGTGCCAAGACTTTACTAAGATGATACATCACAGTATATTTTCGAGACTCTCTACTCCATTTACTTAATAATGCTTTGACCTACAGTGACTCTGTGCAAACAAAAGCAGTCAGCTGCTCTGAATTACATAAGCTGTCTTGGACGGACACACACACAGTTAAACTGGGACATAATTAAAATTTTAAATGACAGGAACTGGAATTCTTGAGAAAATATTTGAATAAACACTGTAGTGATTCGCTTGAGTTTCTTTAAACCCTTATAAACCAAATTGGAGCAACCAAGGTTTATTGCTTGTGAAATTAAACTGATCATCTCTGTTAGTAAAGTGTTAGGTAAAATAGCAATAGATTTTTAAAAAAAGTATCTGTTTCAGAACTTATATTAGGAATGTTTCAATTTGATGAATTCCTGTGGAATAATTCCTGCAGATTCAGGAAATGTGGTGGTATATTAGAGGCATACATTAATTGTAGGAACAGTCTTGACATGATTTAGAGATGGAGGGCAACATCTTAGCCTCTGCTCTTAGATTTTTGCCCTACTCGCACCACAGGGGCTGGACAGGGAAAGCTGGGATTCTCTTTTAGAGAGTGTAAAGGGCATAAAGGTGGTTTAGCTGGTTCTATACCCCTTGTTTCTATCCAGGAGTGATCCCGGAGCAGTGCTGAGGTACCCTTCCTACTTGTGCAAGTTAAAACAGCCCTGAGTTGGCTTTGACTTGTGTTGGGGTTGAACCAGCCTGTGGTGACTCTGAGGCTTGGAGAGGTGGATAGCATACAAGAAAAGCACCAATGGCCACCATAATCCTTACAGTTTCACCCAGAGAATTCATCTTGGGGCACCTGAGAGGTTTGGCTTGGACTTCAAGAGCTCTGAAGATATGCTGCTTGCATTCACAGGGTCATAGAAATTGGAAGGGACCATGAGAGGTCATCGAGTCCAGTCCCCTGCACTCATGGCAGGACGAAGGACCCTCTTAAACTATCCCTGACAGGTGCTTGTCTAACCTGCTCTAAAACACTTCCAGTGATGGAGATTACCTGCGTAGGCAACTGATCCCAGTGGTTAAACACCCTGAGAGTTAGGAATTTTTTTCTCTAGTGTCCAACCTAAACCTCCCTTGCTGTTGTTTGAGTCCACTGCTTCTTGTCTTAGCATTGGCAGTTAAGACAACAGTTTTTCTCCCTCCTCCTTTTGACGACCTCTTAGATACTTGAAAACTGTTATGCTCCCTATCAGTTTCCTCTTTTAGACTAAACAAACCTAGCTCTTTAAATCTTTCCTCATAAGTCAAGTGTTCCAGACCTCTAATCATTTGAGTTGGTCTTCTCTGAACTTTCCCCAGTTTGCCTACATCTTCCCTGAAATGAGGTGCCCAGAGCTGGACACAGTACTCCAGTTGAGGCCTAATCAGTTTATAGAAACGCTGTCTTTGATACACTCTCTTGTTCACATGGCTGTTCTACCGAGAGTCCTGAAGTCTGTTTTGAACAGTTTTTCTAGATGTTAGGACATCTCCCATCATAATATTGTATGTCAATTGGCTTATGTGTTCCACTGGGATTGTCATAGCAAGGATGGTCATGAAAGGCACAGCCATCAGAGGGAAAGATTGCTTATACCGACTTTTGCTATGGAGGGGCAGGGAGTACCCTTCTTCCTTCATGGGGAACAGGATAGCGATAGATGCCTCGTAAGGTACAAGATTATGGAAGATGGGGTAAGACTTGTTGAGGGGTCATAGTCAGAGGTTTATTTTTGTTTGTTTGTTGTTTTTTTAAAACCAAATCTTGTTGCCTGTGCTAAATAACAAATGCTGTGCTTCTTGGACCCTCTAGAAACCAAATGGAAGCCAGGGTGATTCTCAGTGTGGAAAAGGATTTCCAGTGATGATAAGAAAGGCAATATGAGCAATCTCTTGTAGAATTTGTGTTTTATTAGGGCTTTTTCTGTAAGAGCAGTGACTCAATGACTCCTCATTGCACAGACTCATTCAGATCACCACTAATTAAGAGAGTGTATAGGATAGGACATTAGTAAAGTGGAGGAGTTAAAAAAAGGAGCTGCTAACATGATTAAAAGGCAATTATGCTAAGCAAATCCTTTGGAAGAAGCCTTAGAAAAGGAAGTGACAAAAAAGGGAGATACTGAGGGCTAGTCTTCACTGGCAGTGGCAAACTTGTCGTCATCAGATCAGTCTTCCCAATGGACTGATCGGATCTGTGAAGACCCACTGAGCTGATCAGGATTGCTGAAGACCACCCTACCAACTGGAGTAGCACTGAGTCAAAAGGAGGGCATTTCCCTTCAACTCAGCGCACTGAAAACACTGTGGTAATTAGGTAGTAAGCAGTCAAAGGGAGATACGCAACATGTTTTGAATACTATTTTGACTGCTGCTGAAATCACGCCACGATGTAGATCTGTCTTGAGCCAAATTCTGCTCTTCCTAACCCTTGGGCAGCCTTAGTGAAACCCAGTACATTCCTGTGAACACAAGGACAGGAAAAGCCAAAATAGTCCTGCATAGTCAAGGGGAGCAAGTGTGGGTATAATGTACGGGCTTCTGTAAATGAATGAGAGATTATCTTGAAGTAGCTGGCCCACACAGCGGATAAGAGGATCTGTTGCTATTATTAGGTGAAGAGATTTGCTGATTAGCTAACTAGGTGAGGTCTGTGGGTGTTTTGTTTTTTTTTTTTTTTTTTGAGTTGGATGACAACGGTTATAGTCCTAACTTCCTGAGTGTGTGGGTAATGGTCTTTTTCCCAACTGCACATGCTCAGTCATATGAGGAGGAGTGGCCTGAAATTAAAAAAGTCTTGTTTGCAAATCTTTGCATTCTGGTGCTAATTTCTCAATTCATTTCAAAGGGAAGGCATGGTACCCTGATTTATGGCACATCAGTTACCACCTCAGAAAAATGAGAACTCATGAAACATCATCAAATGCTGCTAAATGCCACTCCGTGAATTTAATCTTTAAAAAACAATTACCTCAAACAGCTATTAGTGTAGCAAACAAGGGGCTGAATATTTCACAGAAAGGCTGGTGAATATTCCCCCTTCTCTTTAGCTGTGAAGCTTTGTGCTTAAGTGTAAGGTATTTTAGAAAATGCAAGCTCCTTTGTGCTTGAGTGTTTGTGCCTTCTCTGAAGGCAAATGCAGTCTTTGGTTTTGCTCAAGCCTTCATGCTTCACCTCTGGCTTCAGAAATGCATTCATCTATTTCAAGAACTGGATTTAATTATTCAAAAGCCAGTAATCGGAACACATGTAAAGTTTTTTTTCCACTTAAAGGCTAAATGCTGCCCTGATGAGCCCAGAAAGATTTTTCTCTTCTGCTTGGAGCAGTATAATCCAACTACAATCAGCCCGCCTCCTTTTTTAACAACAAAAACTATTCTGGACCTTTCTTCAGTGTCACTGTTTTGTTGCTCAGCATTGTTTAGTATTTGAAGTACAACACTGCTGTAATTTGTCTTTCCTCTATATTTTCTTGCCTACGCTTTTAAACTATCTTCGTCATGCAGCATACAAAATGGTTTATCAATTTCATCTGTTTGCTTATGAATTGAGGTCCCACACAGCTATCATTTGCAGAACAATTTGTATCTGAACAAAATATCTCCTTATCTGGGGAAATAACCTTTGTATGACAAAAGATGGAAGAAAAAATAGGCTTTAATGTTATTTCGTTCAAATATTTTTAAGTCCTAGAAGAATCAAGGCTTTTTATCTCTCTCTTTTTTTTAACTTTCCCCCCAAACAGTGCAAGAATCTGGCTCAGCAGTTCATTTCTGATACTGTGTAACAAAAGCAATGGCAGGACCTTCAAAGGAATATTGATGGTGGCTTTGATAGCTAAAAGCACAGCTTACATCAGATTGGTCCAGTGATTTAGTACAGCTGTGTTAACCCTGTTATATTTCTGAATTCATGGTTTAAGAGGAAGTTTGTTGTTGTTTTTAAGCAGCAGCCCACCTATAATATAGTACAATATTGACATACGAATCAATTTTGCGTCAGTCTGCACCATTCCTAACAGACCAGGAGAAGCAGCTGGATGTGAAGATTAGTCTCCATAACTAATATGCCAGTTTGGAATACACAGTTTGTGTAATTGTTTTAGATGAATAGTCTTCCTGTTTCCATTTGACTTTTAATGGAAGAAGTGTAATGCTCTTGAACAAGTGTAGGAACTTAGAAATCAATTAAGTCAGTCTCCTTCCTTGGGAAAAATTCCCCTGATTGGTAGTGGTGAAATATTTACACTAATGATGATACTTTGCAATCAGTTAGCTCAAATCTCTTATTTCAAAGCCCTCACTTTTAAAAATATAATGCTGTAGATAACATGTTTATCAATGCTCCATAAACTTCTGACACCTTCACTGATATCTGCCAAGAAAATATAAATTATGGAGATGAGGGGAAAACTGTTTTCATAAAGTTCCAAAGGGGTAGCCATGTTAGTCTCGTCAGCAAAACAAATAAGGAGTCCTGTGGCACTTTTCAAGACATTTTGCTGCTCTTTCTTTCATCAAATGGCCTGTATCAAAATTGGCAGTAATGCCTTGATCTGCCTAAAATGCAGAACGAACTTTTGATCCATAATTTAACGTGAGACTTAATCGGAATGGAGGGAGGAGATGCCTCAGATTAACGTCAGTATGATGCACTTGCTGGTGTCTGAGGATTTAGTCACCTGAAGGTGTTTCTCAAAATATGATTCTGTCAGTTGGAAGTCAGGGAGCGAATTCTCCTGTAAAATTTATGCTGCTTCTAGGTGGGGGACTTCTGCTTGTCTTTGCAATTCTAGCCATGCTCCAAGACCTGACTTTAATAACACAGTCCTGCTTTTGAGCTGTACATCTGAGCCTAGGGAGCTGGGGATGAGATACTTACGGCCAGGTAGTGCCTAGCTCTTTAAAGGGCACGTACTGGGGGGGAACAAGGGTTTCGGTGGGCCATGATGGTCTGGTGCAGTTCCAGTTCCTGCACTCAGGTGGGTGAAGTTTCCCCCTACACAAAGGTCTGGCGGGATCCAGGAAACTGAACCTGCATACGAGAGGAGCAAAGGTGGAGGGGGTAGGGAGCACTTCATAACAGCATGGAGTTATAAACATAGTCCCCCTCTGTTCCACTCCCAGTGCAAGGCTGTGACTTTATACTGGTCAGAAACAGGAAAGCATCAAAGAATGGGACAGATTCCTGCCTGTCTTGGTCTTGGATCCTGACTGCAGAGTTCAGCCAGGGATAAAGACATTTCCAGCTGAGATAATTTTAGAATAGTTTTGTTGTTACAAGGGAACCCATGCTGGTGATTTGACTAGAAATTCTTGTTGCTATGGCATACATTTGATTGGTTGGTTTGTTGTTTAAGAAAAATGTATGTGGTCGAAATCTCATCAACCTCAGCATTTAGACAACTTTGCTACAGGCAGGGAGTTGGCACTGGGTCATATGATATCTTACTAAATTTCTTAAGAAAAGAAGAGAGCCCCCAAGGGAATGAGGCGCACCACTCACATGTTGGGCAGCTTACGCTTGTCACAGAAGCAAAGTCAATTTCACCAACATGATTTTCTCTGCTGCTGTCAAGAAGGCAGATGTCTCTGCTAGGAAAATATTCCATGCAGCCTGTCATCTGCATTCTATAAATGGCAGTGCTGTGTCCAAAAGCCAAAATTTATGTTTAGTTACAAGTATTAGCTGTCCTGTTGTCAGACAGAGGGTTTTTTAGTCTGAAAAGGTTGTGTATAAAATGTATAGGATGCAAATAAAAGCCAGCTTTCTATTCCATTTTTATCTCTCCTGCATTCTCACCTGCAGACCCTAAAGATACGGTTTTTTTCTGCAACAGTTCTCACCTATTATTTGCTTTTCTCCGTATTGTAGCAGTGGCAACAGCAAAACACGTTCAGCTGGAGTTGTGAATTTGGTTGTAAAAGCCCTAGATAACCTGCCAATTATGAAACAGCACAGGCGCCTGTAAAATGTTTAGTGAGTTTTTGTTTCCCCCTAGGTATTGACTAGAATTCACTAGTCCGAAGTTGAAAGTTAATTGGAATTTAGTTATTGATCCTTGTATTTCTGCAGCACACACTGTCATTTTTATTTATTTTAGCATTTTAATTTGTGTTTTAGGAACATTATGAAAATTGACCAAAAAGTTTTAGGAGCAATAACCTTTCCATAACTAAGCCTTTGAAAATTAATTTTCTGTTCAGTTTAATTTCATGGAAGGTGCACAGTTTTCATTGTTTTGACTAACTAGGTTGCTAGTGGTTTTTTAAAAAGTCACTACAGTTTAATCCTATAACTGAATGGCTATTTGTATCAGCCTGCCTCAACAGTAAGAAAGATGCAACATGAAACAATTAATTAAAAATGAACAGGAATTGAGATGGCTTAGGCAAATAGACAGAACAAAAGGAAGAATAGCCAATGTGTGCTAAGTCTTGAATGAGGGTTGAACTGATAAATCACACAAGTAGTAAGAATCAGAATTCCAGGCTCCTATAGAGCAAGATGCCTAAATAATATCCCCTAGAACAGGGGCCTCAAACACACGGCCCACAGGCCACATGCGGCCCCTAAAGCTGTTTCCTGTGGCCCACAACAACACTATTGTTACCGATATTTGCAATATCATTGTTTGTAAAGGTTTCAGTGGTACAGCCATTGGGCTAAAGTACTAGTCCTCACGTGGCCCCCATGGTGATTTGAGTTTGAGACCCCTGCTCTAGAAGAAACAAGGAGTCCTGTGGGACTTTTAAAGACTAACAAATTTATATATTTTGTAGACTTGAAAAGTGCCACAGGTCTCCTTGTATGTTTTGCTGAACTAGACTGACTACCCCTTTGGAAGGTATTTCACATGGCTGATTCCAGCACGTCCCATCATCTTGGAAACGCCACTGAGATTGTTGGCCTGTCATATTTGGTAAATTGGCTGTCAGAACTGTTTAAGAATCTTTGGCTTAACTTCATCGTCACCAATATCTACTTTTGAGTAACAGGTTTACTGTGCTGGCTGCTTGTGTCTGATGGATATTTCTAGCCCTGTTCAATGCACAGTCTTAAACAGTTTGTATGAACATAAAGTATGCTGGAAGGGTCTTAAATGTTGCAGAAATTTGAAATAAGAAAATTGTAAATTTAGTGCTATGAAGCAGAGTCTACCTAGCATAAGAAACAAAGAAGGTGGTTGATATTGCTGAGAAATCATAGATGTTTAAGACTGGAAGGGACCTGCAGAGGTCTTCTAGTCGACTCCCCTGCACTCAGCGCAAGGTGGGTTGTTTTTCAACCTGCTAAGAACTTGTTTCTTAAGTGAATGCTACAAGACCCCTTGAAATATTACTACTGTACTGTGCAGTGACCACCCCAAACTGTAGGGTATCGTTACAGTAAATGTAGCATTTTGGGCTATTGTAAATGACTGGCTGTTCTTGCTGGCGTTCTGGAGTAGTGCACGTGTTTGTGGTGCTAAGGGGCTAGCATGAGGGCAGAGAAGGTGATGAGGGATGCAGCAAATACCTTTTCAGCACATAGCCTAGCTCATTTCAGTAAGCAGCACAGCCTTGTCCTCTGAGTGTTCTGCAGGTTTTGGGCCTTCATGCGCAGGGCCCCAGACATCTTGCCATAGTTTCTGTTGACTTTAATGGAGCTACACCCATGCAGAGTGGCAGACGTTGTTCTGTTTATTTTGTCAAATCTCAAATGAATGCTTTGTGACGATTTTGGACTAGCAAAGGCTGGGCAGATGTAAATATGATGATACAAAATCATTCTCTTTCTGGTCGGATACGGCTGGTTCCAAAAACCAGGCAAGGAGCTGAAGAGCTCAGTCTGTATTATCTAATGTCATAACTTCATTTGAAAACAGTGACTTCCTTGTCCACTAAAATATGTGCTATTTTCTACATCATAAACACTTGAAGCTAATTTATGGCTTTCCAGTGCAGCAATATCTTCTGTGACAGACATTTATCTTTACCAGCCTTGATGTATGGTTATAAGCAAGAAGTTTGCAGTCTTACCCTCATCTGCTGGCATGTGGAAAAATAATGATTTTTTCTTAGATCTGGGCCATGTGTGCTGCTTTGAGTTATTTTTAACGCCACTTATAATGCCAAGCACCAATGCAAGCATGCTACACAATGTGCTGTTTAAAAAAAAGCAAAAACCCAGAGGCAATAAAAGCTACTTTTATTTCAGCTTTAACAGAATAACCACATTTGATCATTTTTCCTTTCAGCTCCTAAAACAGCAGACTCCTAATAACATATTGCAGTTTGGTATCTGAGTGTGCATTTATTCAGAGTGTAGGAGCGAGTGTGTGAAGCCATTCTTCCACAGCTGGCAAAAATTGGCAATCTTCTTAAACAGACTTATCTGAGAGACTAAACTCTTAACGTGTGTGGAGATAAACTACTCACAGAAGTAAATCCTAGGGCAGGTCTACCCTGCAGGACCTTTTTGTCAGTGGTCAAACATAGATGCATGAGTTTTCTAAAATAACTCGTGCATCTATGTTCAGTTTCTCTACTCGCTGCACACACATGGCGCTGGTCCCAAGGAAGGGGGCCTCCCTTCCAACCACTGTTACCCAGTTGCTGGGTTGGTGCTGCAGGATCGACCTCCTGATCAGCTGAGTGGGTCTTCACAGACCCAGTGAATTAATCAGGAATTTCAAACTGACGGTTGTGAATTTGCCGCCATCTATGAAGACTTGCCCCTACACAGGTCAGAGTTGAGGTAAATTTTGCAGGATGCTGAAGACGAGGTGGCATTACTTTGTGCCGGGCCTGATTTTGTATGTAAACAGCCAACTTTAGGGTTGCTAGTCTTCAACTTTTAACATGTACAAATTCACATAAAAATCTGAGAAGAAAAATGTTAGGATTCTGTGCCAGAAATTAGGGAAATTTGAAGTTGGAGGAGACTTATCATTACATAGTAACTCTATGCCCTTTAGATCTACCCATCTGGACCCACGGACTGCAGCTTTTCTCTCATGTTATAGAAAGCAAGCAAATTAAAAGCACCAATTAATCTGCAGGGATGTTTTCAATTCTTGTGCTGTTGTTGTTTTTGTACGAGATTAAGAATTAATCTAGCAGAATTTATATGTCCTTTATCTCTCAGAGGGCAGGGTTGACAGCCCTTCAAAAACTCACATCGTTCTGGCCTTGGAGCATATGTTGGAAGTGAATGCTATTTTCTCTGGAAAAATAGATACCTCAAGGTAGAATAAACAAAGCAAATTCTCCAAGTCATGTAATTCAAAATAATATATTGGATAGAACTATAAACAAATTTCATAAAAAGTAAATGAAAATGACCCAATTAAAAGTCTTATAACTAAAAATCAAAATAGTGTCATTTGTCCTGAACCAAGTCTGAAGTAGTGAAGGTGATTTTTTAGAATATTAAAACTTTCAGGATTGGCTCTTTTGTTTCTGTTCAAGATGGGAAAAATATTGTCAAATTACTTCTTAAATTTTCCATGCTTTTTCTCCTTTGAGAATACCACCGAGTTGCATTCTAACATAGCACAAGTGCAGGTTGAAGGTCCCATCTGGGATCACTGCATCTGTGGGCCTCATGTTTGAATAAGCATCAAAACTAGAATGCTCAGGTTTTAAAAAGGTGCAATCCATCTTTAACCAGACCAGGCAAGACTCTCTGCTTCCAATTTGCTGAGCAGCAACTGCTTATTCTCCTCTTAGAGTCATGAATGCAACTTGTCTGGTGTTATCCACTGGGATATCTGCTATTTTAGAGATCTAGAGATCTCATGCTCTGTTCTCTGAGTGCATTTAGCAGCAATCGGCACTTTCCATCCTCTGGTGGGTAACCATATAATATTTACTCATCCTGTCACAACTAGTTTTCTGAAGGGAATTCTTGGATCCTTTCCAGCATTACGGAAGTTTACATCTCAGTGGGAGCTCAATTTTGTTTTACCATTGCTCAGTAAATCCCCTTTTGAGCCTGTAGCTACAAGCTTTATGGCCCATCTGTCCATGAAGGTGGCCTTTCTAAGGGCCATAACATCAGTCAGAAGAGTTAGAGCTGGGGGCACTCATGGTAGACCCATCATATACCACCATCTATAAAGAAAAGGCCTCTTAAATCCACTGTGGAGTCTTTCCTAAAATATTTTGTTTCATGTTGTCAGATAATTTTTCAAAAAACTGCATGCCTCAGAAGAGGAGCGATGCTTGCATTCTCTGGGTATCCAAAGTGCTCTGGCCTTTGTCTGCAAAGAGCAAAAGCTGTTAGGAAGACACCTAAACTATTTCCATATCAGAGTAGTCGAGTTATTATGCTTGGTTTTTGAAATGGATCTCACCTTGTCTGTAACAAACGGTGATCAGATCAAATCAAATCATAGGGCTGGAAGGGACCTCGTGAGATCATTGAGTCCAACCCCTTGGGAATTGAACTCAGGACCTTCTGTATGTTAAGCAGAGGTGCTAGCCACTACACTATGCTAACTCACGTTCTCCATCTGCAGGGGTGAGGACTCTTTCCATGAGAAGGCCAGTTACTTTAGGCACATTTCTGAAATACATACTCTTAGAGATATGTTGGGCAACTTCTTTGAGCTTTTTGGATACCTTCACCAGATATTGTGCCTTATTCCAGTTGTCAATTATGGGTAAAGCTGTGGAGGCAGTTGTAATACTGGCAGCTGTCATTTCTGCATCCTTGCACCCATCCTCTGACTACTGCTTGTTAAATCTTTCATGTTGAATACACATGATGATCATTACTTGAAGAAGAAATGGAGTTTGCTTACCTATAACTGGAGGTTCTTTGACAAGTGTGGTCCCTATTGGCATTCCAGTGCCTGTTCTCCATTGTCTCCGCTTCTGACTGTATGAACTGAATGAGAAACTGGAGAGGCATCAGCCTGCACCACCTTTCCACCCTCGGTTTGAAACGTGAGGAGAGCAGTGACTCATACGCAGTCCAGCAGACTCCGCTTGTTAGAGGAAAAAAAATATTCCAGGTTCAGACACATGTATATATTGCATGTGGAATCTATTGCATGGCCATCCATCTCAAAGAGTCTTCAGTTCCAGTTAAGTACTCTCCATTTTTGACAATTAGCACTTTCTGAATAAAATAATTTATAAGCAGCATAAAAACATTATTTTATGTTTCTGTAAAACTACATAATACTTCTGGATTGTTTTCATTATTTGATAATGGGTAACAGAAATGCATATTGGACATGTCTGTTTATGGAAGGAGTTGTCTATGTCTTGGAATGGCCTCTGTCACAATAGCATCTGAGTATGCCACACATGCTAGCACATTTATCCTCACACTTCTGTGTGCGGTAGGCAAGTGCTGCTATTCCTATTTCGAAAGAGAGACAAACAGATGTTTCAGCAGTAAGAGTGCAAATTGAACTGTGTCAATGGGAGAGACTCCTTTGTGTGTACCTGTGGGGCTTATGGTACTACAGTCTTGATGATCATGTTGGAAGCCCCATGTATGTTAGGATGTTGCGGGAAGTCCTGGCTGACTAGAAACATTTGACTTTATAGAACGCTGAGGAACCCAGAAAGCCCCATGCGGAGGTGCTAACAAAATATGCTTGGGTAAACCAGAAGTTGCATGTTGAAAAGGTGGGCATTTTATTGGCCAGCTGCCAGCATCTCCGCACAATGTGTGGGGACATGACCCAGCCATGCCCCATTTGATTCCGTTTCAGTGTGCAGATACTATAGAGGAGACAGTGAAATAGATTTGGGGTGTTAAGCCTTGTTCAGCCATTCCCTCCTCACCACTGTTCTCACTGAGTGTCACCGAATACTGGTTGCTTCCTGTACAGAGGCACAGCTGGAAGGGTCCCCAGGGCCCTATGTCCCCCACCATTGTTGTGCACTAATTCCAGAGAAGCCATAATTGGGCTTTGAATGTTCTAGGTGGTGAACATTTGAGTTTTTTGAACCACAGTGTGTGGAAATGCTTGTAGGGTTGGGATGGATTGAAGTACCTCTCTTGTATATAATCTTATGATAAGCTCCTCCCCAGCAGTCACAAAACATTTGTCACTCTGTCACAAACAACTGTAGGACCTCTGTTGGACTTGGCCAAATCTTTTTTAGTATTTCCGTTGCCCCACTTTACAAAAACAATTCTGACTGATCACCCATTCAAATGACTGCCAATTCAAATTATTTACAACTTGGCTGAGTGCAGTGTTTCACTCTCTGTGGAAACAAATATGATCTAAATTAATCTAGGGCCAAGTTTTCCAAAGGAGCCTCTGCACATAACCGATGTATGCATAGAGATGGTTGTATTCGTGGAAGTGTTTTCAGGGACTCGCTGGGTGCTTAGGGGTCCAGGCATCCCAACTCGACACACAGCATTTGCAAGTACAGATTTGGATTTTGCCCCTCTCCTCCCCATGATTAAATACTTGCATGCACAAAATTGTGCACTCATAGAAAGAATTACATTTCTAGATTGTCTCTGTCAGGTTTTGAGTTCTGTGGCCACAATTACTTAAAGTTAAGGCCAAAACCTAAGCTTTTGGACTGAAGAGTCCAAACTTGGGGTCCATTGGAAATGAAGTCTTTAATGTTCAGTGTCTTGGCAAGGCATTCACTTCCTCAGCATATACTTTTACCCCAAATAAACCCCAATTATTTCATCCATTTAACAAATTGTACAGCTGCTTAAAAGCTATTTCTATTTGAGTGGAGACAATTAACACTTTCTATGTAAGGCAGTGGAGAAATAAGGCCCCCACCTTTCAGTATGGGTGTGAGATAGCATGTGAGGGTGATAAATATTCTTGGTCTTTTGTGTATTCAGTGCTATACTAGGGGCTTTTACTCAGAGAAATTTAAAATGGGAGGGCTGGTCCCAAAGTGGACCATTGTGGCTACTGTTAGGTGTAGGAACAGCATTCTGGGAAGTAAGACAGGTGATTGGGTCTTTCAGCATGACTGGAGAGGTCTTTTTCCTCTACTGCGTGGACTCAGGGCAAAGTAAAGGTTGCAAAGGGTCCTGCAAATGATGCCTGACTCTAGACATTAGGGAGGCATGAAGAGAAGTTACTACAGGTGACAATGCAGAGAAGTTCTGCTCAGTTTCTCTAGTCAGTGTTTCTGCTCTGAACTCCCGTCCAGAGTACAGTGATCTAGCAACAAATGCATTCATCCTTTGAGTTGCCAGATTAGTGGAGGGCTCAACAAAACGGCCATGCAGCTAGGAGCCAGCCTGAAAATTAAAGTGTTTAGCTGGAAAACCCACCACCACCGAAAAATAGCTATCATTGCCATTGAGGGTGCTGGCTTTTTTTTATTTTTCTTCTCTTTTAGGTGCTAGAGGGAGTTCTGCTTTTAAACACTGCAGCACTGCTAAGCGCCGTGTCAACCTGGTGCCTGGGTTTTGTCAAGCTCTGATTAGCGTCTGACAAAAGTTATAACATCAGCAGAATGACTCCTTGTTCTGTTATCTGCAGCAGAGTATTAACCATTTCTCTCTCTCTCTCTTTCTTTTTCTTTAACTTGGAACTCTTTGTCTTTAGTATCCCAAAACACTGGATGGTCAGTTTGCTCTAAGCACAGATAGGTGTAAATAATTTAATCTCTAGTATGGGTGTAGTACTTATGCTGAAGTTGCTTTGTATGCAATGGTTATTATGCCTTTTGATATCTGGAAGTTCTACAAATTCAGAAGTAGAAAGCTTACTACATGGCTGAGGATAATTGCAGTATAAATATCACACAGTTAATACACTTGGATTCTGAAAGCATATGTATTGATGATTTCCAAAGCAAACCAGTCAGGTCATGAATCTTCTGCTTATATGATTTAGGGCTGATGATATTGATTGATGTTGAAAAGTAAAACCACAGTATTCTTAATCATAATTTTGGTGTAACCAGACTGTATTATAAAGGTAGCATAATTAGTGTGACTTCAAACTGTTTCCAGAAGGATTTAGACAAGTGCATAGAGGTAAAACTATTGTGAGGTTCATCTGCTAATTGAAATGGGGAGGATTTCTGAAGCTTCATTCTGCCATTGCATGAAGCTAGGCCAAAAGACTGTATTTTAGAGTATTACATCACCCCTTTATAGTTTCCCATCTTCAAGCATTTGATCAAGTGGGATTTTCTGCCATGAAAGCTTGTGCAATAAATCAATTTGTTGTTCTTTAAAAGTGTCGCTAGACTCCTTGTTTGTTTGACTGCACTAGACTAACCTGGCTACCCCTTTGGAACATCTTTTTCAGTAACCCATCTAAAATGACATCTTTATATGTGATGTAATGATTTCACAAATCATAAACTAGAGAAAAAACATGATGTAGCTAATCTGTCATGTCATTTGAAGTGTGTTGGTCAGTCACAACATTGGTAAACTAAACGCTTCAGTGAGCTTCGTTAAGGGAATCTGCCTGCAGTGACTTACGTGTAGGGTGCGTGCTGTTATATGCAACTGACAGTGAAGAGACAGGGTTATTTGACTATACAAATGATTCTCTGTTAAGATTTGTGTTAGAAGTACCTGCATGCTTTTAATTGTCTTGCCAAATGAGAGGTAACAAACATCTGCCGCTTTTCAATACAGTGGTAGCTTGCACCCTTCCTTTCTGCAGGGTATTGATATTTTGCTTCTGCTGATCAGTCTTTTGTCTAAAAAGCTTCCCAAGGCCATTCCTCCTGGCAACTATTCCTGCGATGGTACTAAATTAAAACAAAACAAAACAAAAACCTGGTTCCTTGTGTTTCTTCCTTTAGCAGATCTGTTGTAAGATGCACAAATGTGGAGGTGTTCACCTGTCGGTTCCCTGATGAGCGTCCCAGTCTTTTCCCCGTTGCTCAAATGGACCTGACACATGCATTAAGAGCCACAGCAATCTAGATTCTCTCCAAAAGCCAGTCTTTGATTAGCTTGTCGCCAGTCCATCCCATGTTTCTCAAGAGATTAAACAAACGCTGCCTTCAGAATTCCAGGGTGGATACAGTCCTGCTTGACAGTTTGTCAGTCTACATAGGCTTCTGATTTTTGATCCTCTCTTCTAAAATTGATGAGATTTCCTTCACTTCTTTCATTCCTTTCTCTCAGGAGACTGTCTCCTTCACAGCCCCTGTGTCATCAATAGATGCACTGTAAGAAAATGTCCACTGACAATCAGGCTTCTCTCCACTTTCTGTTGAATTAGAATCCTTTCTCTTGCTTCAGAACAGGGCAACATTCGTATTCAAACCAGGGCTGGCCCAAGGGTTTTTAGCACCCTAGACAAACTATGATTTTGGTGCCCCTTCCCCCACATGTTACAAGAGAGAACATATTAATATATATATTTTTTAAATAGAGGAAAAAAATCACTTCCATCTAGTTTGGTGCTCTTAAAGCCTGGTGCCTTAGGCGGCTACTTAGCTCACCAGTATGGTTGGGCCGACCTTGATTCAAGCTCCTATTAAAGTCAGGAGCACTGCTGGCCCAGGAAAAGACCCAAGGCTTGGTTGCTGGGACTTGGGGCTCAAGCCCCGTAAGCCGGGCGCCAGCGAGGCCACTGATTAAAGTTAATGTGACACTGAACAAATGTGTTATAGTATGTTGATAATTAGGGCACCATAGTGCTCTGAAACACACTTCGTTCCCAGCTCTGAACCTTGCTCAGTCCTCCTGCAGTCCATTTTTCTGCTCTCCTGACTTCTCCTTTTATTTTCCAGTTCAAAACAGTTTCTTAATTACATGTTAATTGTCATATTTCATGCTGCACTGGAACAGTCTTTGTGTTGATCTTGCCATGCCAGGTTTTAGCCTCCTTAATTTTCCGCTTTGATGCTCAGGCCTTCCTCACTAACTCTCATTTCCAGGATAGTACGCTGTGACTGTGCAGCAAAAGCCTCATGTTGGTCCATCCCCACCGATGTGTGAAAACAAAATGGCAGCATCTATGCCATGGTGTCACATCTTGTTCAAGGCTGCACTGCTGTTGGTTGGTGGACACGTGGCCTGATGGATTGCCTGTATCCCCCAACTTCGGCTGAAGAGCTTGGCTCCAAATCTTTCACTCACGGCAAATGAAAAGAGGGGAGCAGCTAACATGGGCAAGTTGATGGCAAGAAGGACTAAACCTTAGGATTTCTTGTCTTTGTGGTTTTGTAATCAAGCTGTGACCAGTCAGCTGTTAAAACAGGAGGGGTGAATATATCGCCGTAACCCCAGTTCAGCCACTCTTGTCTCTTGAACTCTGGTAACACTCCAGCATGTTCCTAACTACTAAAGCCACTGGCTCCAACAGGTATGCTGTTCTTACCAAGCCAGCCCTTGAGAAATGCATGGGGGGGAACAATAAAAAATATCTGCCACCCACTGTAGTGCCTGAAGTACCCTGGCTGTTTGGAAATGGCAGGCTTGAATTCAGCCGATCAGATGGGTGCAGTAGAAATCCAGTTCACGATAAGGAAGCAGAACTGTCTCATTAAGTGACACTTGTGGTATGCTGTCTGACTCCATTAATTGGACTGCTGTGGTAAACGTGAGTAATGCACATCTGACACAGCATGACTGAGGAGGTCCATGATTGTATGAGAAGGAAGAGGATGTAGCTTTACATTAGAGAGAGAATTTCAGGTATGACAGAACCAAACTATAGACCTTTCCCAGCTCCCATAAGCAACTTCTATTCATCTGATAGCTCATTGGCAGGGCAGAGTGACTCAGGAGGAGAGGGACCAGGTAGTTTGGGAAAGGAACCGAATATTAGGATTCTGGTCAAACTGTGCTCTTCTGCACTGTTATAAGAAGATCAAATTGATAGACAACTGCATCACTGAACAATTTTCAAAATTAATCAAAATTAGTCTGATTGTGCCTGGAATGACCAGGAAATCAGGTAGAGTCCAGAAATGCAAGTATACCTGATGTCTCAGCTGGGGAAGGAGATGTAGCTATTGCTTCATTTGTAAATAAACTTTGAATGTTAGATGTGAAAGACAGTTTTCTTTGCGTGAAGAAAGATCCTTTGCATCCCCACAAGGAAATCTAATGGCGTGGCTAGAGAGGCCAAGTTGCTATTTTCTGCTACACAACCAGAGAGAAGGATTTAATCATGTCTACAAAGAACCTTGTGGACAAATGTGCTGAACCCTTCAGATGCTATCTGAAGAAGTTAGAAAGTCTGTATGTTCAAGGATCAGGCCCTAGTGTTCAGACTGTGTGTTAGAGTATGAGGAAATCTTCAAGGAAAGGGTTCTGAAACAGAAGGGAAATATGAATGAGTGAAGCATAATTCTTTCTGTGAAGTCAGTCCCCTTCATTTTTATTTTCATTTCAGTGAAGGCATAGTTTGTGCAAAGAGGGTCTCATTCCACTCTGTTGCCTGGACTGTAAAAGGATAACAATCAACTAATGCTACCGATTAATGGAGTTAGCCTGTAGTTCAAGTGATAAAGCTCTGTGCTGGAATGTTTTCTGTTTCGGTTATTCAAAACACCCTTTACAACCTGTGATGGGGCTTGCCGAGGGTAGACATTCCTTAGACTCTGCAATGAGTGCTATTAACTTAGACGAGGTCTGGGCGTATGAGGTTTAAGATAACTGGGATGACAGAAATCCATCTGAGGTCTGAAAAGACCTCAAAGGATTGTAGGGTAGCTACCTAGACCTCCAGCATTATAAAAGAGGGTTGAGTTTTGTGAATAAGTTTCAAATTTTGCTGTTCCCACATGCAGCGGCTTGCTGGGAGGCAGTAAAGCAGTCTAACTGCTTTCCCTCAGGTCAAGCAAACTGGGACAGGAGGAATTTCTGCTAAATAGTTAGTCAGGAACTTTTGCTTTAGGGACTCCAAGACCCAGTTAGGATTAAGCTTCAGCACTACTCTTTATGGATTATTTGGGTGCAATAATCAGCACCCTGGGTAGTCACTGGTGACTTTTAAACATCTCTTGTAATGTCTACATTTTAAACATCTCTTGTAATGACTACAGATTGGAATCTGGTCCCCTGCAGAAACTGGAACACAGGTTTCTGATCAGCGAGGATGTGGTATCAAGTCTCAAAAGGCCTCTATCAGATTTATTTCAGATCACCAATATGAACCATTATTGTTTCAAGTAATAGAATGACCACCAAACCATCTTGTTTAAATAGATTAAATCACTTGTACATTCATGCAGAATTGAGTACCATCATCATAGTATAGAATCATAAAAGATGAGGACTGGAAGAGATCTCAGGCAGTCCTCTAGTCCAAAGCCCCATTCAAAGCAGGACCAACACCAAATATATCACCCCACCCAGGACTTTGTCAAGCTGGGCCTTAAAAACTTCTAAGGGTAGAGCTTCTACCATCTCCTTAGAGAACCTATTTGAATGCTTCATCCACCCTCCTAGTGAAAAAGGCTTTTCTAATATCCATCCTAGAATTCCCCACTGCAACTTGAGGCCATTGCTCCTTGTTCTGTCATCTACTGCTACTGAGAACTGCCTAGCTTCACCCTCCCTGGATTCCCCTTTTGGGCAGTTAAAGATGGTTCTCAATTCCTTCCCTCGTTCTTCTCTGCAGGTTAAACAAGCCTAGTTCTCTCAGCCTCTCCTCAATACATCATGTGCTCCAGCCCCCTAGTCCTCTTGGTTGCCTTTGACTGGACTTTGTCTAATTTATCCACATCCTTTCTGTAGTGGGGAGCCCCAAACTGGACACAGTACTCCAAATGTGGCCACATCAGTGTCAAATAGAAGGGAATAAACACGTCCCTCGATCTGCTGGCAATGTTCCTATTAATGCAGCCCAATATGCCATTAGCCTTCTTGGCAATAAGGGTGCCCTGTTGACTCTCATCCAGCTTCTTGTCCACTGTAATACCGAGGTCCTTTTTTTCAGAATTGCCTCTTAGTCAATTGATCTCCAGTGTGTAGCAGCATCTGGAATTCCTCCATCCAAAGTGCAGAACTGCACTTGTCCTTTTTGCACCGATCAGACTCTTTATGTCCCAACTGTCTGACTTCTCTAGGTTGCTTTGTATCCTCTCCCTACTCTCCAGGATATCCATTGCTCTGATCAGTTCAGGGCCATCTGCAAACTTGCTGAGTGTGCAATCCAACCCATTCTCCAGGTCATTAATGAAGATATTGAACAAAAGCAGCCCCAGCACTGATCCCTGTTACAACTTGGCTGCTTACTGGCTACCAGCTAGGCATCGAGTCATTGGTCAGTACCCATGGAACCCAGTGATGTAGCCAGCTTTCTACCCACGGTCCATTCATCTGACCCATTCTTCTTTACCTTACTGATAAGAATAACTGTGGGAGACCCTTATCAAAAGCTTTGCTAAGGTCAAGGTATATCAAGTCCAGTGCTTTCCACACATCTACAGAGCCAATCATCTTATAATAGAAGTCAGGCAGGTTGGTGAGTGAGTCATAGAAGCCAATCATATTTCAGGCAGTCAGTCATAAATTGCTAACACCGTCTTTATCAGGAATTTTCATGTGTAAAGAGAGCTAGGGCTGTCAGAATCTGAATGTTCATGGCAGGGGAGGAATCTGGAGTTGAATTTCATGTGCATTTTTACAGGATTATTTTTTCCTGTTTTTCAACTGCAGCCTAAGTGTATGGATTTCACCCATGTTTGATTGCAGTGTTACCACTGGAGCAGTGAAGCATGGCACATCAGGAATAAAGGTTAAGGGGTATAGTCCTCTGTGATTTGCAGGACATGATCTGCCATTCCTAGAAGTAAAAGTAAACAACCCCCTGCGTCTCCAAACTTGTGGATGTGCAAACTGACTGTGAACCAGATAATAAGATTTCCAGTTTGTAATATTGCTGTGGCAGACTTCCTGCATGAGAGCACATCAGGAAGGAGGAGATGGGCAAAGCCACATGGAGAGAATTGCACAGATGGATCTTGTTATCATTAAGGGGATTTGAGTGTGTGGCAACTGCAGAACAGCTTTAAAAAAAATAGCTGTAAGTATTTTGTAATGCAGAGAACACAAATGGGTTTATTATGCTGTCCAGATGGCTAACAACATTTACACCAGTGGCTGGAATGAATCATGTGGAAAACAAAGAAGCTAATGAAAAGAAGTCCCAGGGATAGTTTGACATATGTACTTCAAATGCTGTGAAAGGTCAAACTATATACACAGCCCATCTATGTTCAGTCTGAGCCACAGATATTGTGTTTGGGTCCCCTGTCCCTGTGCAAAGTGCATCCCTCACCTTGAAGCTTATGTGTTGTGAGTCTGAACTACTCTTGAGGCTCTTCACAACATCTCTTGTTACCTGATATATTTTTTCTAGGTTTTCACTGACTGCAATTGGTCCAGGATCTTTTTGTTGGCTGTAAAAATACCTGACTTCCAAACCACTTCCTTTTACCATATTATTCAGCAGTTCCTAAAATAACATGCATGGGATGATTCGAGGGAAAAATCTCAATGTACAGGCCCAGTGATTTACATGATCTTTGGATCAGGCCTATAGCAAGGATGTGTTTTCAACAGTGCTTGCTTCTAGAGCTCACTTTCTGTATCTGCAACATGTCGTGTATGAAGGATTAATGTATATACATAATAACAGTTGCACTGTATCACATCAGTGGTTCATCTAGCCCAGTAGACTGTCTCAGGCAGTCATCAAGTAATCCATCCATGTCATATAGGCCAAGCTTCTGGCAGATGTAGTCCGTAGATCTAGCCTGCTGTCTTGCATGTAGACTCTTCCTCATATAATTTAAGTAAACATTTAAATTTCATTACAAGTCTAAGTATTTGTTTTATGACAACAAAATAATAAATTCATATATAATTAGTAATGCTGGAACTCAAGAGCCTGAAGTCACATCCTGCCTGAAAGCTAAGCATACATACGTTTGGGACCCTTTGTCCCAAAGAACAAATGAGAAGCTTTAGATGTGGATACAACTTTAGCACCTCAAATAGTCAGGAGGTATCAAAATAGGAGGGCTGCCCAGATCACGCCCAGACAAACTTCACAAGTCTACCACAAACCCACCAAAAGGGCCATACATAACAATAAGCGTGAAGAAAATACTGTCTAGAAAAGAAATAGGTATTTCAGTATTATATCAATATGCACAAACTTGCCAGCTTATAGGAGAAGCATGCCCTGAGAATTTGTGGGTGAAAGAGCTAAGTTTAAACTTGAAGGTAGGACCCATATTGCTCAGGGTATAAAAAGAATAAACTATTTTGCCAAGGGATGTTTTCCAACTTCGGTTTCTTTGAGGAGCTGCTGCTGCTTTTCTTTGTTAGAATCTTTTGTTTTAAGATACTTAAGTATTAACAGTAGTCTTAGTCTCATAGGTGTGTTTACGCTGGAGGCTCTGTTAAGTCAACTTAACAAGGTTGACTTAAAGTCGACCTTGTTAAGTCGACTTAGAGAGTCCACATTGAAAACTCCTTTCGACTGTCTGTGTCTACACGAGCAAGTGCTAGGTTGACCCTTCCTGGTGGCCAGAAACTCTGGCAGGGGACCTGGAGGCCAATTAAGTTGACTTAAGGGCTTTTTGCCATCAGCATTGGGTTAAGATGACTTAATAAGGTCAACTTAAGCGTTAAGTCAACCTTAAGAGGTGATGTTATTAAGTCAACTTAAGGAAGCACTTAAGTTGACTTAATAAAAGCCCAGTGTGGCTGTGTGGGTCTGTAAATCAATTTAACCTTTCTTAAGTCAACCTAACACTCCGGTGTCAATGTGCTGATAGAGCTAGAGCTAAGAGCTACGTCCACCTATCCATGCTAGAACTGAAAGACCAGACATCTCTTTTGACCGGTTCAGCAGGAAAGGGATATGAGTATGCTAATCCAAGCCATATGATAGAAAATATAAGATATAAGACTGTAATTCAAATAATTATCCATTTTTATCCATTTATTCATTTTCAGTTTATTTATCCATTTATTAGTTTGTCTTTAATTACTTATCTGTCATTTTATGTTATTTTAATAACATTGCTAAAATTTGCATATTTGGTCATTGTCATGAATATTCCTGTTATGCATCCTTGAGGTCCTTGTAAAACTTTTGTAGCCTGATTCAAGGGCTAGAACCTCACTGTCTTCTGTTCAGATCCATTGGAGAGACTATAACCCTATCCAAATAATTCAACAACCAGAAATGAGGAAACACGCTGGTTAATGGCCATCAAGGGGCTTGAGGAGTGCATGACAGGAATTTCTTTTAGGAATTCTAGGTGTTTCCAGGCACCGAATAGGGAAACAGTCAGAGGTTTAAGGACATTGAAAGTGTGGGGGTCACACTCTAGACCATCTTGAGTAATAGATATGTTCGTGGTGGATAGGTGCTTCAATTTACAGTTATTTTTTGAACCCATGTGTTGCTTTGGCCTTGACAATATTCCCTGACAAAGAATATTACAGGTTGACTTTGCACTGTATGAAGAAATACTACCTTTTTGTTTGTTTTTTTTAAACCTTGTAAATTTCATTGGGTGGTCCCTGTCCGTGTGTCACATCAAGGAGTAAATATTATTTTTTTTCCTCCACACTTCATGATTTATAGATCTCTATCATCATAACCTCCCTCAGTCATATTTATTCCAAGATGAACAATCCCCGTTTTTAATCTCCCTTCATGTGGAAGCTGTTCCATACCCTTAATCATCTGTGGTTTTTTGCCTGTCTCTGTACTTTTTCCATTCTAATCTATTGTCTTTTCAGATGGTATGACCAAAACTGCACAAGCATTCAAGGTGTGGGTGTTCCTTTGATTTATATGGTGACGTTGTATTTAGTTTTTAATAATCTATCCTGGTTCTAATGGTTACCAACATTAACTTTTTTTTTTTTATTGCCACTGCAATTTTCAGAGGACTATCCACAATGACTCCAAGATTTTTCTTGAGTGGTAACAGCTAATTTAGATCCCAGCATTATGTATGTATAGTTGGATTATGTTTTCCAATGTGCATTACTCTGCATTTATAAACGTCAAATTTCTTTTGCCATTTTCTTAAGCAGTCACCAAATTTTGTAAAATCTCCTTCTTATGCTCCACAGTTGGTTTTGGATGTAGCCATCTTGAGTAATTTTACATCATCTGTAAACTTTACCAATTTAGTGTTTACCCCTTTTCCCAAATCATTTATGAATATGGTGAGCAGCATCATGGGGGGGTGGGGGGTGGCACTGTTTACTTCTCTCTAGTCTGAAGACAGACCAATGATTTCTACCCCTTTTTACCCTATTGTTTAGCCAGTTGTCTGGGAGGGGACCTTCCCTCTTATCCCATGACTGTTTATTTTGCTTTAAGAGCCTTTGGTGAGGGACCTTGTCAAAGGTTTACGGAAAGAGCAAATATACTATATCCATTGCATCACCTTTGTCCATTGACCTGCTCCAAGAGTTATAACAGATTGGTGAGGCATGATTTCTTTTTACAAAAGCCATGTTGACGCTTCTCCCAAAAAATAGTGTTCAGCGAAGTGGCTGATAATTCTATTCGTTGCTATAATTTCAACTTGGTACTGAAATTAGATTTACTAGCTCGTAATGGCCAGGATTATCTCTGGAAACATTTTTGAAGATTGGTGTCAATTGAGTTATCTTCCTGTTTATCTGGGTATGGAAGCTGATTTAAGTGACAGATTACATGCCGTAGTTGTTAGTTCTGCAGTTTCATATTTGATTTCCTTCAGAACTCTTGCATTTTCCATTGTTTTTACAATTTCATTCACTCATTCTTTAAGGACTGTTGACCTTATTCCTCCTCCTCCTGTTTTCTTTCTCTCTCTTACTCTCGACAGAAAATCTCCCTCCCTCACACACGTTAAGTAGAAGTTTCAAGAAAATGAGTGAAAAGATAGCAGTGATGTTTAGGGGTTGTTATCCAGCCAAACACTATGCTACTTTAGTTGCTAGTATTGGTGCATTCTTGTCCTTTCTTGACTTTTAATGAGGGGATTTGGTATGGTGAAGAGAGAAGAGAGTGCATTTGAATGTTTTACATAAAACTGAAGTTGTGTATATGGCAGAAAAGCTTCTGATCTTCTGGTGATATCCTTTGCAATCTCATTTCAGCAAAGAAATATCTGTATATGGATAAAAAACTAAAAGTTCTTTTTGTTCCTCTTCCTATATTCTGCTGCTCCATGTCCCAGCAAGAGAAGGGATTTCTAGCAGTCATGGTAGATGACTTAAGATGCACCCTCTGGCTATCCCACTTTTGAATCCAAGTATCAGGCATAGTGTAGCCTAGATGATTGAGTACTGGACTGGACTTCAGCAGATCTCTGTTCTATTCTGGCTCTGCAAATGACCAGCTGGGAGGCCAGGGCATGTCTGTCCTGTGCCTCAGTTTCCTCATCTGAAAACAGAGATGTTGAAACTGACCTACCCTGTGAAGTGCTTTGAGATCTACCCTTAAAAAGGTGCTAAATAAGAGAGTTTCAGTTATTATTATTATTATTATTATTATTATTATTATTATTTATTTATTTATTGTATGAAGTCAAGGCAATTATTCCTGGGATACCACAAAGAATAATATAGTGCAAAGAGCAAGAGTGTGTCACTGCACTAAATACTGCTGAAGGCAAGCAAAAGAACCTTGAGGAGGTAATTTCTGTGTCATGTTGCCCAAGGAGGGAAATCAGAGTACAGCTAAACAATAGAGAGAGAGATCCAATGTCAAATGTATAGTACCAGCACTGGAGAGTTTCCTGGCAAGCATGTTAGGACTAGGGAGTTTGCCTTTGCCAAGATATTAAATCTTTGCATGTGGCCAAAGATAACATATCTTCATTTCCCTTATGGCAAGGCTTGACAAAACCCGGGTGCCAGGTTGCCACAGTGATGAGGGTTTGTAACCTGGCTCCTAGCTCCACTGTAGAAATGCACTGGAGGAGCACCCTCTGGTGACCAAAAATAAAACTACTGGTGCCTTGCTGGGGGACAATTTTGTCGAGCCCTGACCTCTGGTACATGGGGCTGTATGCTTCTAGAGCTAGAGCTAACCATGGGTAAAACTGATAGCTAGCTAACAAGTCAGAGATTTAAGATGTACTCTTCAGATAACTCACTGTAGCAAAAGGATGCTTTCTGATCAACTTTGTCAAGCACAGAGTTATGGGGCAGAATAGCTCAGTCAGAATTGTAGGCTTTAAAAACCATGGAAAGATTTGTAGTCTGACCCTTGGTATTACAAAATCTAGAGATTTTAGGTGATGGGACAATTCTGAATCAGAGGTAATGGAACATAAATAAAAAATATGTGAGTTTTTAGCTAGTGCATTATTCAATGCCAATGTGTTTTAGCAAATCTCAGGAAGGATTCTGATGGAAGCATGCACGCCAGTGACAGCTTTAATTTCATTCCAGGCCTGCGGGAACAGAGAAACTTTTCTTACCAGCTTTTTGCCATCAGGAGTTACTAAAAAAAGCTAAGGGTTGTGGCATTGAGTGATATTGTGTTTACCTAGCTGAATTTTTTGCCTTGGGAAATAAATTGGCAACTGCAGCTATTTTATGCTAACTGCTTAGTAAATGGCTAAATAGCTATGTTCTTGAGCCACAATTACTGCATTAATTTAGGCTGGAATTAACTAGCCTGTACTTTAAAACTGCCCCATTCAGCATTCCTTTAGCACCTTGCGCCTGAGGAGCTGCAAGCACGTGACAACCATTAATTTAGCCTTGTCATGGCCCTGTGAGTCATGTAGGGTAAGAGGTGTTGGCCTTGTTTTAGGGAAACAAAGGCAAAGACGGATTATATGGTTTACCCTTGGACACAAAGAAGTAAAGGAAAAACGTTTCTAAACTAATAGCACAAGGACAAGTTTTTGGTCTTCTGATTCAGGTTTTCTGTCAGCTTGCTGTCAGCATGGGACCTCAGCAAGGGCAGTGTAGAGCCATGTTATGCTAGGAATTGGGGAACGCTGGAAGGTATTCTGCCTCTGAGAAATGCAGTGAGTTTAGTCCATTCAATTTCAGTGTACTCACTAAACACTGCAGCTGTAAGACTGTAATCAGTCTTGACCAACCTCTCACGCCACCTTAGTTGAGGGCAGAGAGTTGGTTTGGGTTTCTTTTTTTTCACCCAGGAAATGGAAGTTTTGAATAAAATGTACTGTCACAATATGAGGCACGACATTAAATGCAGTCAGTGTTGGGGTTTTTCTTATTCCATTGCCTTTGTTGAGATCACGTGGCCATGTTTTCTCCTGATGTTTTGTGAACTCTGAGTGATAGGACCGGTTATTTGTGGAAGTTAATCACACTCGTGTATTATTTCTGTAGGTAGGCTGTGCTGCACGTTGTCCTTTTAGGGACTGGTCCAAAACACAGTTAAATCAATGGGGAACCTTTGATGCTTTGCACAACCAGCCAAAAGCTTTATCAGTTCTGTTTTACTTTTCAGCATGGGAACGATGCAGATGTTAAACTAGTCTCAATTTAATAGTGTCATATGGATGCTATGGTCAAAGAGCAGTAGGTGAAAGCTAGACGGTATTATTTATACAGGGGTGTTGTATATAAGGAATTTGGAATTCATTGGTTTAAATAGTTCTGTAGCTGTTAGTGTCTTCTGTGTGTCTCGACCCTGCTAGTGCACCAGAGTGCATGTGTAACTTGGCTTTGCTTATTAGACATGTTTAGTAAGTATAGTTATTTGGGTTCCAACCTTGCCAATGTGATTACTTCATCTTGGACATTGTTGCTTAAAGAAGAAAAGATGCAACAGGCATCTACTTCATGACTCTGTGCCCAATGCATTAGGCAACCAATCTGTGACTGGTGCAGCTTCTGTGGTAACGAAGTTGCCTAGACTTATTTTTGTACAGAGTGTAGCTCTTTGCACGGAAGCTCATTCACAATTATTGTTTACATTCAGTAATAGTTGGGAGTGTGCAGTTAGCATAGTTTTGTGAATATCACTGAATTGCATTTTGGCATATTTTGGGTGTTTTTGTTCCCTCCCCGCACACGGCTTACCTGATGGTTTAACTAATCTTTTCTAATTTTTTTTCCAGTCAATGAACTTATTTTGAGGTTCTGCTGCTCTGAGATTTTATTCCAATTTTCCATTTGTGCATATATCATTCACAAAGTACCTCGAGTAATCATTGCAGTGTGGCACTGCTCTATTTTTAGTTCTTTGTCAAATAGTGGGTTGTATCAGTTTCTGCAAGCTCACTGTGTTAGACTGTGCTGTTAAATGCTTCACCTTAATTGGCACACCAGGGCTGTAATTGAGGTCCTTTACTCGTGTCTATATCTTTCCTTTCGGTGACTCCATTAAGTTGTGTGACTCTGACATCATGAAATAGGAGACATTGGTATTTTTCTAATTCTGTAATAAATTTTGTTTAACGTTAGGCCAGTCATCATGGTATGACTACTGCTTTGGAACGATGACATTGATTAGCTCACTCAGTTATTATGCAACACTAAAATTTAGTTAAAATTTGTTTCCAAGACTGACCCCAGGTGTTAATGACTGAATGGTTCCTACCATGCAGAGAATAAAAAGATGATCTCAGGACCCATCAAGTCTCTTATACACTGTCCTAATGCACCTGCTTCCACTGACTGCAATGGACCTTGGTTGACTTCTGCTAGCTGAGGATTTGGACCTTAGTTTCTCTATTTCAATTTAAATAACTTAAAAATCAAACTGAAAGACAAGGAGACTGGTAACTCTGCTTGTAGTTACCCAGGTTGGTGGTTCAGACTGGCGCAAGTTTGTGCTGGAGAAAAGTTGTTCTCTGACAACTGCTTTTGTCTTTCTGTAAGAATGAGTAGATGGATAATCCACACCTGGATTTGAATTGCTACATCCATTGTAATGAATTAACCCTTTGACAGTCTCAGAGGTCATGCACCAAACTGATGCTAGATCCAGAGTGGGGATGTGTTGGCCGGTCAGAGATGGGAAACATGGGCTGCTTCTGCTCACAGTGTATTTATTCTGGGCATCATCATTTTAAAGTGAATGGAATCTGTCTTCAGAGCTGATTGGCTGATGTGTTTTTTGTGTTTCTAGGGTTAGCCTAAGTATTTAAAACAAAAATTCCACAGTGACCTCAGTAATCAGATCGATACACTGGGACGAATAAGTCTTCCTCATTTCCCTCTCTGCAGGCACCTCCCCACACTCTCCTCCTTGCAGTTGGCAAATCTTGTTTGCTTCCTGAAAGCAGTGCGAGCTGTTTTTTCCTTCCCTACTCTCCTTTCTTGGAGCCAGCAAACCTCACTCCTCAATTACTTTGCAAGCAACAGGACTTCTCCTGGCCAGTGCTTTTGTCTACCAGTAGCTAGTTGCTTTATGTTTTCCTCATTTTGCTGCCGCTTGCTTCCTCTGTGTATAAACATATGGCCCAATGCTCCTTGTATGTATAATATATTGGACTCCCTCATCTTAACTAGAAGCCAAGACCTCTCTGAATTTCTCAAAAGAGGTTAGGCATCTTGCTGGATCCGGTCCACAATTTATTTCATGCCCCGGGCCCATGATCTGGCAGCAGGGTATGTCTTGCTGTTGATCAGTTGGCTGCTGGATTTTTGAAGGTAGCACGTGCCGCTCACTTCCCTCCTAGCTAATGATGTACAATTGCCACACACGTTTATTTTTGTAAATGTCAGAAGGGTGCATCATGCGGTCATTGCACCGCTGATGTCAACAGCACTGCACACAGGTCACTTGCTACTTTACAAAGTTTTTTTTTCCTCTCAGAAGTAAAATTGTAGCAATAGGAAATTGTGCAAAATTTCCTGCAGCAGGGTGGGTGGGGGGAACCACGACAAAAAAACCCCAATGTATGTTATTGGCCCATGACGTGTCCTGGACTGCCACTCCTCCAGCCAGTGACTGCTCCCAGAAATTGCCCCACGGCTTCAGTGCTGTCACCCTGAACCTGTTATGTTTGTGAAAATCCCCTTTAAATAAAGCTAAGCCAAAGCGAAGATAGTTGAGACCAATTTATCCAGCAGTCCAGACCCTGTACTTCAGTGTCTGTTTCTCTTTTCCATTCAGTTATGTTTTCCTATTATTCTACATTCATGAATCACTTTTAATGGTACTATCTCTGCATTATTAGTTCACATTACTGATGGTCCCTCTCCTCTAATGAAGCAACAGCAGTCAATGTGCTGTGCTTTTCCTGGGGATTAATGAATACTTGAAAGGTGATTGCTCATAGTGTGACCAAAGGCCACTAGCCACATACAGCCTGTTTCTTTTCCCAAAGGAATGACTAGTACTTAGTCATTGTGATATCTTAAGCCATTCGTGAAAGCAACAAGGGAAGCGAGTGGTTTTTAGACAGTGATGCAATCCCATTTTCTATCTATAAAACACTCCTTAAAAATGACAATGAAAACATATTAGCTGGTCAGATTCCTTGAACCGTCTAAATTCCACACTGCATATGATCTCATGTACTGTTTGTGTGCTAATGTTAATTTTCTGCTCTTTGGGGTTTTTCCCCACAGGGATTGAGGTTCTACGGTTCACACAATTGTGATGGTTTTATACGTCTCTAGATAGTCACAAATATCTGATTAAGATGGTAAACTCCCTTAAAGAGTGTGCTGGTAATGAGCCAGAAAAAGGTCTGCATTTTAAGGCCAAAGTAAGGAGTGAGGGTGGCTTCTTCAGCAAATAAAATAGCGTTTTGACCCTCCAGCTATGTAACACTGTCAGAGATTCAAACAGCTAGCTATTTCTGTACGTCATGTCTTCCTGCTTAATATAATGCTTTCAATTGAGAAAACACTTCTGACTGTATGCCATCTGTAATATCAATGGGAATATTGATTTAAAAGGACAGCTTGAAAAGCCTTGGTGCTTCTGCTTTTTTACCCATTTGAAAGTGATAGTCAATTCAGACATCACTGCATTATCATCCATGCTGTGAGGAATTGCTGTGTTGTTGCTGATCGTATTAGAGACTTGTTTTACTGTGGGGACTAGAGATGCACTGATGCTGCATTGCCCACAGATGTGGAAATGTGGCTTAGTGACTTGGTAAACTAAAGTGCAGACTATAAAATCTGCAGGTTAGGCAGTGGCATGCTCTCTTTCCATTTTCCTTAATCTGCATGCAGAATACAGCATGTTTTGCAGGAGACCGTAGGGGATATGGAATAGATAGCCTATCTGTTAAGCACTTTTCAGTAGATGAATATTGCATGAAATAAGATTAATGGCAAATGTTTATGAGAAGCGTTGTTCCTAAAAGTAAACTCTCCCCACCCCTCTCCTCCATCGCAATACTTTTTAGCACTTTTCCTCTCTACCAGTATTTCTCCCCTTTTTCCTTCCCCACATGACATTATATGGTTTATATAAGTCTCTAGATTTCTTTCGTTAAACTCTAACTTGAGTTCATTTTGTTATGTGGTGACCACAGTTCTGGATGACGCGCCCCCTGGCACACAGGAGTACATTATGTTACGGCAAGATTCCATCCAATCTGCGGAATTAACGAAAAAAGGGTCCCCTTTTCGTGCTAAGTGTCACGAAATCTTCTGCTGCCCTCTGAAGCAAGTGCACCTCAAAGAGAACGCAGAGCCAGAAGGTTTGTGCACTACGGATCCATGTTTTTGTTTGTTATGATGACTTTTTTAATGTACATGTCCCTAGTGTGCTGTGTGTTTTCAGCCTGTGTCAAGATAGTGCAACTGACACAGGAGGCGTTATGCGCTTCATGTCCCTCTTTGCTTGCCTGTTAATGTCTGATACGGTTTATCACGGGACACTGTATAATATGAACCATATACAGTATTATAGACAAGAAGTAAAATTCTGCTGCTTTTCTCAAATAAAGTTTGTTTATTTCAGCTCTCATCATTACACTGCCCTTTTTTGGCTGCCAAAAGTTGCTTGCTACTTGAAACAGCATCAATCCTTAGTCAGTTTTTCGCCCCCAACATTTCTGAAGCTGCACTCTGCTGAAACGAATGGCACTCAGAACCAGATTCCCCTTGTTCCCGGCACCTTCCACCCCATAAGGCTTCTGCATACTGCTGCAGGAATGCTTAGAACAGCTGCTCTTCAGTGAAGCAGGATAAAATGTTGTATGTAATGCACGCACAGTTGCATTTTGAGACAATGAAATGCATGCATACAAGAAATTGAGTCAAATGTTTTCCTTTTCAGATAAAGTCAAGGTATGGACAAATCTATCTGTCATTCACTAAAGTAAAACAATAAGTTATTCATCTCTTTCGCGTGCTGCGGTAGCGTATAAGACAAAACTATCTTTTAAAGATGTACTTATTCAAAACTATATTTAACACTCTTTCTTGTTGTTCTGTATATGTTTTTCATTACTGCCTCAAATTCCACATGGTAAGCCTCACACTTTTTGTATACGCTACAGTATATGGAACTAACTGCCGTGATGAATTATGCCGCTCCTACTTGACACCATTTTTAAGATGAAATACTTAGGGCTGGATCCTGTTTTGGTTGAGTTTTGCTAGCAATGTAACAGCAAAAGATTAGAATCCATAGTCAAATATGACTTGTATTTAATGATGACCACTGTTGGTGCAGTTGTTGAGCTGCTACTGACTATTAACACCCAAATGTTTCACACAACTGCTTGCTGCTACCAGTTATTGCATGAATAATGTTCGCACTAGTGTTAGAGGAAGACTTATCTCTTTCATTAAGTGCTATTCTATCTGAAGTAATACTCTTATTAATGTCACATGATAGGCTATTCAGAAATGTACTGCATGAAATGAAAATGGATGTAAACTGGAGAGGGGTTATTTCTCACTGGATATGGGACTTCTTAAAAATCAGTTTTAGAAACACTGAACTTGATTCTCCTCCCTTGAGACAAATTGTGCATTTCTTCTTTGTCTGTAGTTGAAGTCAATGGGAGTTTTGCTTGTTTAGGAACTGGATGCATTTTGCCATTTGACTGGAATTTCTAATGACAATATGAGTCGATGGTGGTGACAGGTTGTTGACTGTGTACGCTTTCAGTGAGTAAATCGGTATTTTCCACTCTGACCGAGAGTCCAAGAGAGAAAGTATGTAAGGGTGTGATTGTGTAACTTGAGGACTGTTTGCTACAAAGAGCCTTATGGAAGCATGGTATTGGTGGAGATTGAAGCACTCTGCGCCTGCCAGAATTCAGGCCCTAAGCGAAGACCCAAAGAGCATCAATTATGCCTTATTTCTGACTGAAAGCTAACAGTCGCTGTTACTAGGTCTCCACTATTTGAGATTCTTTTTCCTATCTTATAGCAACTATGCCACAATCGATCATGATGTTAGATCTTTCTTCCTGAAAATCTTGAGCATAAAAAGAGAAAAGTCTTTCATCTTCTGTTACAAACTAAAAGGATGAATGTCTGGGTTTTTTTATTTACCCTCTACACCCCAACTTATACATCCGTAATTGTCAGACCAAGCACAACTGTATTAGATAACCCGCAATCCTTAAAAGGCTCCGTGTTTTATGGGAGTATCATATCAATGCACTTTGGGAGGTGACGTCTACTGTTGCACACCTTACATATTTTTATAAACGGCATTTCTCATTTCAGAGTGAAAACTCCATGTGCAAGGCTTCTTTTAGCCTCTCCTGCCTCCAAAGTAGCCTACGGTCACAGTGGTGGAGTGTCTTTCTCTTTGCAATCTGTGACTTGGCAGGCAAGAATGTTAGACCAACTTCAGGGCTCATTGTGTCATCTTCAGTGCTTTCTTGGCACAGAGCCGAAGAAGCTTGAGCACAAAATAATGAAGTTCTGCTCTCGGTGCAAACTTAGCATGTTGTTATCGAAGTCAATGAAGCATCTGAAGCAAACTTTAGCCCAATAACACAGGTCCAACAGTTAATATGGCATCTGCTTTCAGATTATCTGAAAATAAGACTACCTACACTGACTTATAAATAATATATATTTTCTTAAGGGTGCTGGAAAATGAAATTGATTTATTGGTGGTGAGAAGATGGGAGCAGCATAGATGGTAAGGTCTACAACAACAGTTCTCAGCTACTTTGTCGGGGCACATTACTGTGTTGTCACGCTGCAGCATGTCATGGAGAGCCAGGGAGGTGGCTGGATTCAGCCTCTGGGCTGGGCTGGTGTGTCCTGCAGGGTCTTGACGCACTTCCAGCCATGTTGTGACCCACAAAAGGTTGAGAACCACTGGTCTACAATAGAATTCTGTTGTAGTCTTTAGAGAAATCTGAGTATTAAACTAATGAAATTGCTACTGAAAAATCCCTTTAACTTGAATGTCATAGTGCTGGTTACATATGAAGTGCTTCATGAACGTGAAAGACATTGGAAAGGATAAATTTAAAAAAAAACTTACATTTTTATGTTTGAATGTTGCCATGGTATTGTGTAGACTATCATGACTATGTCTCTCAATTCTCTCTTACCACTTTGCATCTCCTTTTGCTACCAATATTTTGAATGAGTTAATCAATTTATGCCTTAGACTTTTGACCTCACTGTTTGGTTCTTGTGCTTGTTTGTTTACCACAGCTGTGTTTTATCTCAGCAGTCAGTGCCAGGCACAAAATGCTTAGTGGTAAGTGTAATACAGAAGGGATGAACTGGGGCTGAATAGCCCTGGCTCCGAAATGACATGATAGCAGAAGTTGTACTAACCCACTATATGCTAAATTCCATTCAGCCAGCTTTGCCAATGATCTTGGACCTTATCACCTGATGAATTCAGTGCTACTCACCTAAACCAAGTTCCTTCCCAGTAACCCAAAACTGACTTTAAACCAAGGGTGGACAAAATTGGCTCATAGCTAGGCACCAGCAATTTTACTTTTGTTCATGAGGGAGTGTTGGAGCTAGGTGACAAGCTACTAAAACTAGTCCCTGTGGTGACCAGAAACACATTTGTTGCAGCCAGCTTTCAGCAGTTGTTTCTCTGTTGAGGCTTAACTTTTAGTGTGTCTGTCCAAGAGTAACAGCTCACACAAACCCTTCAAATTGGGAGAAGTGTTTTCCTATTCCTAAGGATATTCAACAGCCTGTTCTTCCCCAATAGCGCTGGGATGCAAACACACCGTCACAGGTCCACAGAGTCTGCCTCTTTCTCTTGCATCACCCGGCCACCCAGAATCAATCTGTCATATAGACCTCATTGTAGGGGAAGGCGCTATTTTCAGGAGAGTTTTGAAGATCCCCTGGCTCTGCATGGAAAATGTGAATATTATTTGATTCATGAAGAACATTGGCTTCACTGAAAGTTGACCTCTCTTAGCTGCTTATGGCACATTAGGCAACCAACCTGTGACATCAGTCTCGTGCCAGCAGCCAACTCTGATGAGACAAAGAGGTGGTGAACCTCAGGTGGGACTTAAGCGGTAGGAGGGAAGAGCTCTTCCATTTCCATGCAGATTACCTAAGTAATAAAGGATAAGGCCTGAACCAAACCAGAGAGGGGTGGCTATAGGCAGAGCTCTTCATAAATAGAAGAGCAAGCCTTGAGGCTGGAACAAGCCCCTTTCCGGGGGCTGAGGGGTTGATGTGGTAGGGGGTTTAACTTGGCTGCTCAGCTACTCCATGTCCCCAGTGGGTGGGATACAGAGGATATAAAGAACTTAGGCACCTGAGTTCTCTGTTCCCTGCCATTGGGCTTCTGCACCCTCCTTCACTGGCAGTATTGCAGAGGCTGCTACTTCCTGGTGCCCACAGGGAAGAAATGGAGCTGTCACTGTACAGGATTTGTCTTTGAATCCAAATTCTGCTCAACCCTGGAACTGGGAGTAGAGTGGGAAGGGAGAGCATTTGGCCATAGACTCACGGCTGAGTGGTTCCCAACATTTTCTCTGGCATGGCACACCTTGATACCTTTAAATATTTTGAAGCACTTGACAATTAACTGTGGATGTACAAATGAAATCATGAAAACTCATGAGCCACAGCACACTGGTACAAAAATGCTGCCGTATGTGGGGTGGTAGGGGTAGCAGGGCAGCAGTGGCAAGAGATGGGAGGGAAGGTCAGAGGTGACTCTGTGAGGTGTCAGGAGAGAGTGTGGGGCACAGAGCAGGGAAGGGTGGCCATGCGAGGAGCAGGGCAGGGGTGGCAAGAGAGGAGAAGGAGGGGAGGGCAGGAGTGGCTATGCAGGGTGGCAGAGGGGAGCCTGGGGCATGGGAGAGCAGGGCAGGAGAGCACCCCTTACCCCTGGCAGCTCCATCACACTTGGCTCCCTCCTCATCATCGGCTCTGCCTACCGCCCCCAGCATCTCTGCCACCCACAAAGACTGCTTACCCCTGACACACACTTCCCTCAGCTCCGCCCCGCACCCACTTCTGCCAGTAGCTTTGGCATTTCCCTCTCCTCCCCCTGGCTTCCAGTCTCCCAAAGTGGCTGTCTCCTATCAGCGGGCCCCTCCACCATGGCTCCCTACTGCCCCCACTGCACCCCATCACTTTCAGCAGGGACGTCTGCTGGCTCCCACCAAGCCTCACCAGCAGGGGGCATCCCCAGTCCCTTGGCAGGGCTGGGTTCCTGCCACCACTGGCAGCTTCGGGTCCCAGGCCAGGCCTGCTCCCAGTACCTGCAATCTGCCTGGGGCCAGATCTTGGCAGGGGTGGCCTGGGTCCCATCCTGCCGCTGCTTGCAACTGCAGGACCCCGGCTGTGGCCGGACCCTGGCATCACCAGCAGCTCCAGGACCACAGCCAGGGCTGGATCCCACCTCCACTAGTAATGGCTCCCAGACCCCCCCATGCCCAGCAGCTCTGCAACCTCTACTGAGTCCAAACCCTGCAACCAGTGTTGCCCCCCAGCCCCCAACTAGGGCCAGGCCCACTGCTATTCGTGGCCCCTGGACCTTGGTCAGGGATGGATCTCGCTACTGCTAGCAGTGGGTCCCAGTCCCAGCTGGGGCCACCCGCTGCCACCTGCAGCCCCTGACTGTAGCTGGACCTGTTGCGCACTGGTGGCCCCTGGACCCTGACTGGGTCAGGGTCCTGCTGCTGCTGGCAGTTACCCTGGGTGGGGCCTAATCCTGTCTGGGGATGGTTCCAGCTGTCACTGGTGGTGGATCCCTGACCCCAGCTGGGGCTAGACCCTGCTGTTGCTGGCTGTGCCTGGCTGGGGCTGGATCCTGCCACCACTGGCAGCAGGGGTTCAAGTATAGTTTGGTGGGCCCTCCCCCCCCCACCCGGCCCCCGAACCCCCCCCCAGACACAGACACAGACACCCCACACCCCACTCCCACCCCCCCCCCCCCCCAGCTCTTACCTTGGCTGTTTGCAGGCTGGTTGACCGGCTGGAAGCTGCTTCCAGCCACAAGCTGCTCCATCCTGCAGGGGGAGAGTCACAAACTCCCAGCTTGCTGCAGCTATCTGCTGGCTGGGTTTAAGGTGGAACAGAGTTTAAGGTGGAGCCACCAGAACACTGCATTCCAGCAGCTTGTGCTATTTTTAGCGGGGCCCCAGAATACAGCATTCTGATGCATTCACCCTTACTTTAAGCCCCCTGGCTGGCAGCCCCTGGACCTGGCCACTGCTGGAGGCCCCTGCCTGGGGCTAGACATTGCCATTGCTGGCGGCACATTTGAGAGGTTACCATAGCACACCAGTGTGCTGTGGCACAGCAGCTGGGAACCACTGTCATAGAAACTGGAAGGGATCATGAGAGGTCAGTCCCCTGCACTCATGCCAAGGTGAAGTACTCTCTTAAACTATCACAGACAGGTGTTTGTCTAACCTGCTCTTAAAAACTTAGGATGATTGAGATTCCACAACCTGCCTAGGCAGCTTATTCCAGTGGTTAATCAGCCTGACAAAAAGTTTTTCCTAACACCCAACCTAAATCTCCCTTGCTATAACTTAAGCCATTGCTTGTTGTCCTGTCATTAGCAGATAGAATAGAATCATAGGGTTGGAAGGGACCTCATGAGATCATTGAGTCCAACTCCCTGGGAATTGAACCTAGGCCCTTCTACTTATTAAGCAGAAGTGCTGGCCACTACACTATTTCCAGGGCATAATGTTTCCCTCTCCTGCTTGTAACAGCCTTTTAGATACTTGAAAACTGTTGTCTCCTCTTTCCCAGACTAAAGAAACCCAGCTCTTTCAATCTTCCCTCATAAGTCAAGTGTTCTAGACCTTTAATCATTCTCATTGTTCTTCTGTAGACTTTCCCCAGTTTGTCCACATCTTTCCTGAAATGAGGGACTCAGAACTGGACACACTACTCCATTTGAGACCTAATCAGCATGAGTGGAAGAATTACTTACTTACTATCCTCCTGTTAAAACATCCCAGAATGATGTTTTGCTTTTTTTGCATTTACACTGTTGACTCATATTTAGCTAGTGGTCCACTGTGATACGTGATTCCTTTTCACAGTACTCCTCCCTGGACAGTCATTGCCCATTTTGTGTGTGTGTAATGGATTGTTATTTCCTAAGTAGAGTCCTTTGCATTTGTCTTTGAGTTTCATCCTTTTTACCTCAGGCGCTTTCTTGTCCTCCAAAACTCTTGCAACCCCTCCCAGCTTGGTGTCATCCACAAACTTTAAAAGCACACTTTCTATGCAATCATTAAGTCATTGATGAAAATGTTGTGCAGAACCTTCTCACTCCCTCTCTCACTTTTAGTCAGACTCGTTAAACCCTGAAGCCTCCCTCACAAAGTGATGTTGGAGGAGGCATTTCTTCCCCCTCAACATTTCTCTACAATGGCCTCCAGCTTCCAGGTAGGTGCTGGACAGGGGTCAAATCTCAAGACACCAGCTCCAGGGCATGATGGGGTGGAGTTGGGCAGTTCGTAAAGCGGGATTTGCACTGTCTGGGCCTTGTTCGCTACACTATAACTGCCGAGTAGCAATATTGAAGTGAATCTCTGGATGCCTTAGACACTTCACGGGTGCAAAATGGAGCTTGTAATAATTTAATTTACTCACAAGTTCCTGACTGCCTTCCCCCGGGGTGGTGATCTTCTCTGACCGCATGGTCTAACCAGCGCAGGATAAAATCGATACTTGCTTATCTGATGTGACACAAATGATCCAGGAAAGTAGATATGGGCCTCAGGCACCAACTTTGGAATTGATCAGTGTTGTCTAGTTACAGAGATATTGGGCTAGCTGCAAAATCTGCACATCTGAGTCCTAACTCTCCAGAACTCCAAGGTTTACAGATCCAAAGGTTTAGTGCGGGACCATCTCTAGCCTGATAATATCTGTCTGGTAGGCTCTGGATCTGATGTTACCTTCTTAGATGTCCCAGGAAGCTTTGGAGTAGGTGAAAGAAGCAAAGCTAGTTGGTTAAGAAAGCCTTTTATTTTTTCTGTCAATGTTGAAAAGGATTCTAGAAAATGTTGTGGGTCCCTAGGAACACACAAATCAAGAAGAGTCAGTCTTATCTGGGTGCTGGCCTCCAGGTTTTTGTGTGGTGTTCTCTTCTACACTCAAGAAATGGCAAAATAAAGAGCAATTTTTAGCTTCAGTCAAGCCAGGAATTTGCTGCTAGCATCAGAAAGGCCATCTGAGGTGTATTTTGCACTATTTGTTCTCTTAAATAGTTTAAACATAAGCTGCTGCTATCTTTACAAAACATGGTTACATAAAAAGAAGTCTGCTGCTGGAAAACTAATTTGAATTGTGTTAGTACACTTGGAGCAGAGGATATAATGAGAGAAATGTTTTTTAAAAACACCCTTGGTTAGTCACAGTCCTATAATCAAAAGTTTGGCCTCTCGCCCACAGTTCTGTTTTCATGCGATTTTTTTTTTCCTTTTTTTTTGGTAGCATTCTGTCTCCCTCAAGGCATACATAACCTTTTTACATGAATAAAAAGCCGACAAGCATGGCAAAGTCTGGATTGAAAAAAGGAAAGTGTGATAGCAACTAGTAATGAGATTTGGCAGATTTCATCAGCCAACAGGAAACCTGATTAGATAGAAAATGTTAAGGAAGTGAACATGCAACAAGCATCTCCATGCTTGCCCTTGGTACTGGTTGAGTTCCTTTGTGCCTAGAAATAGAATGACTGACGCTGCAACCGTTGTTACTACCAAGGGGGAGGAGAAAGGTAGGTCATTTGGACAAATTGTGACACAGATGGGCTGTCTCTTCCCCCTTTTGTCAACAGAGGTGACTTCTGTATCATTTCGTCACACTGTGAATGTCCCTTTGGATGCTTCCAGCATTGTCAGGCTATTGATAGTGCTGTTAGGTGGGTAATTAAAGGGGCCAGGTTCCTTTCAAATAAATGAGCCTTAGTAATCCAGTTCCCTCCGTTTAATTCTAGTAATACCTGTGTATCTTTGTGACGAATAAGAAGAGAAGGGGGGAGGGGATTTCTTTCTCAACAGGAGGAGTGTGTTTGAGGCTGTGGAAAGCCTGAGGTGTTTAAACTAGCAGGTACCTATTGTAGACAAATAAAACCACTCCCCAATAAGTTTGTATTCTCTCTGGTGAATAATGGAGATGGACCCAAACTGCAACATATGGTTTGGGTTCAGATCTTTTCACTCATCCCAGAGATGGTGGGATACAGGGTTTGATTTGTTCTATTGCCTGAAATGTGCTATGAAGTCTGGCTTCTGAGTTTCAGGGTCTTCAGAACTGTAGATTTGGTCCTAGCTCCATTAACGTAAATAATCATGATGCATAATCTTCCATGATGACTTCTTTTAAAAGGAGTGACTGAGAAAACCACAGGTCAAGTTCACCAAAGCTCTCCCAGGGAGAAGTAACTGACCCCTTGTTGCGACGGCTAAGCTGTCTGCATCGGAGAAGTGATTCAACTCTTGGGAGGGCAATCAGTGTCTTCTGTCTCAGGTGCCTGAGCAATGAAGAGTTGCTTTTATTCCTGCACTACCAGTCTCACTAAATCAGCCCGAGCCTTAAATATCTCAAAATATGAAGATTCCACCACCTCCCTAGATAACTCATTCCAATGCTTCACCACCTACCTGGTAAGAAAGCTTTTTCTAATATCCAACCTTGACCTCCCCAGCTGTAACTTGAAACCATTGCTCCTTGTTCTGTTCTCTTACTGCTGAGAACAGCCAAGCTCCCTCCTCCTTGGAGCACCCCTTCAAGTTGTTGAAGGTTGCTATCAAATCCCACTTCAGTTTTCTCTTCTGCAGGCTAAATAAGCTTAGTTCCTTCAGTCTCTCTTCGTAAGTCTTGTTCTCTAGCCCCTTGATCATTTTTGTTGCCCTCTGCTGGACTTTAATTTGTCCATGTCCTTTTTGTAGAGGGGTGCCTGGAACTGGACACAGTCCTCCAGATTGCAAAGGGACAGCCGTGTTAGTCTAGTAAAGCAAGGAGTCTTGTGGCACTTAAAGACTCAACAAAGCCAAATAGAGGGGAATAATCATAGAATCATAGAATCATAGGGTTGGAAGGGACCCCACAAGGTCATCTAGTCCAACCCCCTGCCAAAAAAAGCAGGACCACTCCCATTAGATCATCCCAGTCAGTGTTTTGTCCAGCTGGGACTTGAACACCTCCAGAGATGGAGATTCCACCACCTCCCTAGGCAACTTATTCCACTGCTTCACCACTCGCCTAGTAAGGAAGTTTTTCCTAATATCCAGCCTGGACCGCCCCAGCTGTAACTTGAAACCATTGGTTCTCGTTCTGCCCTCTGTTACCACCGAGAACAGTCGAGCTCCCTCCTCCTTGGAGCAACCCTTCAAGTAGTTGAAGGTTGCTATCAAATCCCCCCTCAGTCTTCTCTTCTGCAGGCTAAATAAGCCTAGTTCCTTCAGTCTTTCTTCATAGGGCTTGTGCTCCAGCCCTTTGATCATTTTGGTTGCCCTCCTCTGGACTCTCTCTAATTTGTCCATGTCCTTTTTGTAGTGGGGAGCCCAAAACTGGACACAGTATTCCAGATGTGGCCTCACCAGTGCAGAATAGAGGGGAATGATCACATCCCTCGATCTGCTGGTAACACTTCTTCTGATGCAGCCCAGTATGCCATTGGCCTTTTTGGCAGCAAGAGCACACTGCTGACTCATATCCAGCTTCCCATCCACCATGACTCCCAGGTCCTTTTCTCCAGTGCTGATATTTAGCTGATCACTCCCCAGCCTGTAGCAGTACATGGGGTTTTTTCGTCCCAAGTGCAGGATTTTACACTTATCCTTGTTGAACCTCATGAGATTCCTCTTGGCCCACTGCTCCAGTTTGTCTAGGTCTCCCTGAATCCTGTCTCTGCCCTCTAGGGTGTCTACCGTTCCCCCCAGTTTGGTATCATCTGCAAACTTACTAAGTGTGCAATCTATCCCATCATCCAGATCATTAATGAAAACATTGAACAGAACTGGCCCCAGGACCGACCCCTGGGGCACACCACTTGTTACTGCCTGCCAACTCGACATGGAGCCATTGATTCCTACACGCTGAAACCGTTGTTCTAGCCAGTTTTCTATCCACCTTACAGTCCACGCATCTAACCCATACTTCCTTAATTTGCCAATGAGAATGCTGTGGGAAACCGTATCAAAAGCCTTGCTAAAGTCAAGGTATATCACATCAACGGCTCTTCCCGCATCCACAAATCCAGTCATCTCATCATAGAAGGCGATGAGGTTGGTCAGGCATGATTTACCCTTGGTAAATCCATGCTGACTATTCCTGATTACTCTATTTTCCTCCAAGTGTTTCAGGATGGATTCTTTGAGAAGCTGCTCCATGATTTTTCCAGGGATTGAGGTGAGGCTGACAGGTCTGTAATTCCCTGGATCCTCCTTTTTGCCTTTCTTGAAGATAGGTACTATATTTGCTTTTTTCCAGTCCTCTGGCACCTCCCCCGTTCGCCACGAGTTTTCAAAGATAATGGCCAACGGTACTGCTATCTCATCAGCCAGCTCCCTCAGCACCCTCGGATGCAGTTCATCCGGCCCCATGGACTTGTGCACATCTAGTTTCTTTAAGCAGTCCGTAACCTGACCTACTGTCACCAAGGGCCTCTCTTCTTCTCCCCAGTCCCCCGTACCTAGTGTAGTGGGCTGGGAGCTGACCTTGCTTGTGAAAACTGAAGTAAAAAAAGCATTGAGCACTTCAGCTTTTTCCTCATCCTCTGTCACGAGGATGCCTGCCCCATTCAGTAAGGGACCTACACCATCCCTGATCCTCTTCTTGTTATTGATATACTTGTAGAACCCCTTCCTGTTATCCTTCACATCCCTTGCTAGTCGCAACTCCATTTGTCCTTTGGCCTTTCTGATTTTATCCCTGCAGTCCCGAGCAATGTCTTTATATGCCTCCTTAGTCATCTGTCCTAGCTTCCACTTCCTGTGAGCGTCCTTTTTATGCTTCAGCTCAGTGCAGAGCTCTCTGTTAAGCCACAGTGGGCGCCTTCCACATTTGCTGTGCTTTCTCCTTATCGGAATTGTATCTTGCTGTGCCCTTAGCAGGGTTTCTTTAAAATGCACCCAACTCTCTTGGACACCTTTCCCCTTCAGATCAGCCTCCCAAGGGATCCTGCCCATCAGTTCCCTGAGGGAGACAAAATCTGCTTTTCTGAAGTCCAGGGTCTGTGTTTTGCTTCTTTCCTTCTTTCCTTTAATCATCAACTTGAACTCAATCATTTCATGGTCACTGCTACCCAGGCTGCCATTGACCTCTACTTCCCTGATAAATTCTTCTCTATTTGTGAGCAGCAGATCGAGAGGCGCAAGGCCCCTCGTTGGTTGCTCCAGCATTTGTACCAGGAAGTTGTCCTCAACACTCTCCAGAAACTTCCTGGATTGCCTGTGCACTGCTGTATTGGCCTTCCAGCAGATGTCAGGGTAATTGAAGTCCCCCATGAGAACCAGGGCCTGTGCTCTAGAAACTTCTGTTAGTTGTACACAGAATGCCTCATCCACCTCCTCCTTCTGATCTGGTGGTCTGTAGCAGACACCTACCACAACATCCCCCTTGTTGCTCTCCCCTCTAAACTTAACCCACAGACTTTCAACTGGCTTGTTTCCACTTTCATAATGGAGCTCTGAGCAGTCATAGAGCTCCTTTACATATAGTGCTACTCCTCCCCCTTTCCTTCCCTGCCTGTCCTTCCTGAACAGTCTATACCCATCTATTGCAGAGCTCCAGTCATGCAAACTATTCCACCACGTCTCTGTTATCCCAATCATGTCATAGTTCTTTGTCTGCGCTAGTGCTACCAATTCCTCCTGCTTGTTTCCCAGGCTCCTTGCATTTGTGTATAGGCACCTAAGAGACCCAGCTGATTGCCCTACTTTCCCATTTTGACATTCAATTCTATTGTATCTACCTCCCTGGATTTTCTTTTGGTGTTGACCTCCCCCACCTGCCTCAGGCATTAGGGCTTCATTAGAGCATCTAAGAAAGTTATTTGATTCCCCCCGCATGTTCCAACTATCCTCTCTTCTATCCCTGTAGTTACAGTCCCGGCACCCCCCAAGTTCCATCCCATCCCCCTGGTCTCCCACATAGTCACTTACCTGTGGGCTTTGGTCTCCTTCCCCCTTCAGACCTAGTTTAAAGCCCTCCTCACTAGGTCAGCCAGTCTGCGTCCAAATACGCTCTTCCCCTTCCTCGAAAGATGGAGTCCATCTCTGCCTAGCAGTCCTTCTTCCTGAAACAGCAACCCATGGTCGAGGAAGCCAAAGCCCTCCTGACGACACCATCTTCGCAGCCAAACGTTCATCTCCAGGATGCATCTGTCTCTGCTCAGGCCTCTACCCTTGACCGGAAGAATCGAGGAGAACACCACCTGTGCTCCAAACTCCTTCGCCCGCGCTCCCAGAGCCCTGAAGTCACCTTTGATCTGCCGAGGATCACCTCTCGCAGTATCATTGGTTCCCACATGGATGAGAAGCATGGGGTAGTAGTCAGAGGGGCGGATGATTCTCGACAATCCCTCCGTCACGTCTCGGATGCGGGCACCTGGCAGGCAGCATACCTCTCGAGAGACCTTGTCAGGGCGACAGACGGGTGCCTCCGTCCCCCTCAGAAGTGAGTCCCCAACCACCACAACTCTACGTTTCCTCCTAGCTGTGGTGGCTGTGATCCTCCCAGCCTCGGGGGTGCATGGCCTCTCCTCTTCCACCTTCTTCACCGTCTCTAGCACCGCATATCGATTCTTCACCACAACAGAAGGTGGGTTGTGGGCAGGGGTGGAGCACTGCCTACCGCCAGAGGTAACCAGCTGCCAGTGTCCTCCCCCTGCCACAGGCTCCCCATCCAGCTCCAGTGTTGTGGCAGTAGTCTCTGGTACCTGGTCAGTGCCCTCCATCTTGCACTTCTCCTCGTGGATGCTGTCGAGGAACTTCTCCAGGGTGTGGATACTCCTAAGCCGAGACACCTCCTCCTGTAACTCTCCCACCTGCCTCCTGAGAGATTCCACCAGCAGGCACCTGTCACATCGATTCATCTCCCCAGCCTGATTGTTGGAGACAGATCACATCCCTTGATCTGCTGGCAACACTTCTGCTGATGCAGCCCAGTATGCCATTGGCCTTTTTAGCAACGAGAGCACACTGTTGACTCGTATCCAGCTTCCCATTCACCATGACTCCCAGGTCCTTTTCTACAATGCTGCTACTCAGCTGATCACTCCCCAGCCTGTAGCAGTGCATGGGGTTTTTCTGTCCCAAGTGCAGGACTTTGCACTTGTCCTTGTTGAACCTCATGAGATTTCTTTTGGCCCACTGCTCCAATTCGTCTAGGTCTCCCTGAATCTTATTCCTTGCCTCCAGTGTGTCTACTGTTCCCCCCATGTTAGTGCCCTAACCACTGGACCATCCTTATTAGAGATTGTAAAGATGTTAGCAGCTCCTTAGGAGCAAATTGCATCTCAGTACTACATAGTGCTATTCTCCACTACCCATTTCCCTTTGCATGCCAGTCTACCTCCTTCAAAAAATATATGGCTTAACATTTTCTAGGGTGTAAAATATCTAACTCTCCTTGATAGCTTGTGACCCTATCTAGAAACCAGCCATTTTTAACACGGGGGGATGAATTATGAAATCCTCTTATAAGTATTTCACCAGCATAACAGATTTCACTTCACTGAAGGACTTCAGTAACTCAGCCAGAGGTGTTAGGAGTGGGGAAGTGAGGTTCTGTGGCCTGCAATGTGGAGGAGGTCAGACTAGACGATCACACTGGTCCCTTTCTGACCTTACAGTCTATGAAATATTCCCAGCAGCGAGCAGTCTGGGGACAGCAGAGAAAAGCTATTTAAGAGGTTGTGATCAAATCTGTCTGCACACTTCAGTGCCTGAATCCACACACACATACCATAAGACAGCGAGACACCCTGGGTCACTTGGGATTTGTATTTGATAAGCTTTTCAGAGGCAGGGAGGTAGGCGTTTCTCCCACAACTGTCTAAAATAGTCAGCTTTGTTTAGTGGTATCAGGACAGAACTGAGCTATGCCAATTTGCAATAGCTGAGATGTGGCCCATAAAGCACCTTACAATGTTTCCAACAGGAAAAATCACTCTCCACACTCTCATGCTCTTTTCAGCACTGAGAAAATGTACCTTTTTTATGAATATTCCTCAGGCTTATGTTTGTGTAATTAGTAAGATGAGAACCAGTAAAGGCATGAAACATAAGGGGTAGAATCTCCCCGTGACTGAACAAGGGACCATTGAGTTTCCTACTCTCTCCTGAAACATCAGGAATGCTGCTCACTCCAGCCTACCTTGAGTAATAAATAGATCTCGATTTGGGCAGATAAAGGGAACTGCCCTTTTGCAGTCAAAGTGAATTGACTAAAGCAGTGGTTCTCAACCTTTTGTGGGCCGTGACACACTTGGTGGTGTGTCATGACCCTATAGGACACACCAACGCCCCCATCCCCAGGCCACATCAAGCCAACTCCCTGACTCCGTGGCACACTTGCCATTGTGTGGTAACACAGTAATGTCTCCCAACACAGTCCTTGAGAACTGCTGGACTAAAACAGACCTTGCTCCCCTCCAGCCCCTGACAAACATCTGTTAAGAAATGTAGATTACATCTGCTGAGAGCATGGCCTCTGATTAAGTCTACCAATTGCTATGGCAACTTTTAACCTCTGTGACTATTTGCTGATGAATTCGGAGGCCCTTTTGAAGGGCATTCTTAACATTTCTGACTTCTAGAGGTTTTCTTTCTCTGATACAAAAGGGTTTCCTAACTGTTCTAAAACTCAGTCATTTTTTTATCGGTCAAGCTCCCAGTATACCTAGGAGACCGTGTTGGCTTTCTAATACAATATTAAAAAAAACTAAGTTCTATTGAAAATGATACAAGAAAAGTTGAGGAGCCTCAGTGACATTGTTCTAACTCCAGTCCCCCTGTAGCTGCAAGTAACAAGCGGAGAACAACTGAACAAATTCTGCATTTTCCTAATGGAAAATTCAAAGTTGCTTTTGTGTGTGTAATGTATTTCAGTGGTTCCCCACCAGCTGGGGGCCAAAAGTGGCCCACAGGGACTTTCAGAGTGAGCCGTGCCTCCCCTCTTCCTGCCTGTAGAAGGGAGCCACTGACTAATAACCCCGACAGATCATGTTTCTACCAGGCTAAAAGACTAAAGTAGGCTTCTTTGTACAGCCAGAGAGGTCAGAAATCAGCACTCCCCTTGCTTGGCTTCAGTAGAGAGCAAAGCATTCGACCTGGGCTCACAGATTTTGGGATCCTTGATTGAGCCAGAGGTAAGGGAGCACTGATCTTCCATCCACCCTGGCTGAGGAAGGGGGCTAGGACCTCAGGTTGAGCACATGAGGATGCAAGATGCATGTGATTTCCCTTCTGCAGCTAGGGAAATGGAGATCAGCCTCCTCTCTGAACTCCTTCCATCTAGCTGAAGTGGGGGTGTGATGGGCTGCTCGCCAAATCTGATTCGATGTGACATTGTGATCCCCAGATCTCCATGCCTGAACCCTGAATCACCCCACTTTGCCAGGTGACTGCTCACTCCTGAGTCAGCCTCCTGTGTGTAATTGGTCCTAGGCAGTGAGCACGCACCTTCTGCCCATCAGACAATGGTCCCTAGGAATTCCCCCCCCCCCAGCCCCAGATACTACAGTGGGAACTTCTGTTTTCCAGGGGGTGGGATCCTATTCCAGTCTCCATATATTCATGTCCGTTCATTCGACAAAGAAATGGATTGTGCCCAGCCTTCCTCACTCAAACCCTCTAAAGTCCACACAGCTTTAGATAAAACTACCAGTAGTGTATTGATTAGGATATGATTTTAAGTGAGTATATCACAAATCAATTCACAATGATTTAATAAAATCAGTAGTTACCATGAGAAAATAAAACATAAAACACACACATTACACTAAAATACTATTTAGGATCATACTTCAGCTTGTTCTCAACTTTCTTTCCCCCATTTCTGGCTGTTCAGTGGTTTTCAGCCACATCAGGCCCTCCTGGCAATGTGGGGTAGGATGAATATCTTGTTGGGGTAGGATGACATGGTGTTTCTCTGGCCCCAACCAGAAGCTTCTCTATTCAGTATCTGCATTCCTCCTTTTCATCCGCCTGAACCCCTGTTCTTCCTGCCTGAGCCAGGGAGGTCAATTTACCTCGCTTTTGTCATGCAACTCTCCAGCCTCTGTGCTCAAGATGAGTGGTGTTGCTGGCTCTGGGCATACGGGGGCTCAAGCTCTGAGTCCCAACGCCAGGCTTAGGGTCCACTGCTAAGCCGCCCGCGGTGGCGGCTGTCTTCCCTGGCCCTGGCCTTGGCCGGGAGTCTGGGGCCGGGCTGCCCACAGTGGTGGCTGTCTTCCCTGACCCTGTCCGTGGCCAGGGGTGTGGGGCCGAGCCCTGCCCACAGTGGCATGTGTCTTCCCAGGTCCTGGCCTTAGCCGGGGGTCCAGGGTCAGGCTGCGAGCTGCAGGAGCCCGATCTTTGCTGTGATGGGCAGAGTCAGGCCCAGGCCCCAAATCGAGATGGGGGAAAGGGTGCTTGGGCCCAAGATGCTTTCCTGGTCCCTCACCACTCTTGCTCAAGATAGTCTTGAGGATCCGTGCTATGTAACATGCTTCATGTCTGTACACATAAATGATGCTGCAGGGAACATGATACCATGGTAATCATGTAGAATATGTTGTAAGCATTCATAAAGGAACCTTGCATGGTGTAATTTGCATCAAAGCATACAATCACAGTGCGAAAGTGAACAGAAAAATTACACAGGTCATAACCTAGGGGCGCACAGATGTGTATCCTGTGATGGGGGCCTTGCTGGCACAGACTGGTGACCCTTCAGCATTGTAAAATTTATTTCTGTGGCCCTCAAGGCAGAAGGGTTGGGAGCCACTGCTGTATTGAGTAAAGTTACATTCCTTGGCATCCTAGCCAGTAAAGGGTGTAATAGTTTGAGCAGGAGTTTTGTGGTCTTCCTTAAATGAATGTATTTCCATTCACCAGCCACTGTTGGCATCTAGGGACAAGGGCTGCCTTAAATATGCCTCTTCATGCTCTATTCTCACTGAAGCAGTTCTTTTAACTTCTGTACCCTTGTTTTGCTGTGTGGCATTGTTAGGGAATAAATATAAATATTCATTGCAGAGCCACGCTTAGTACCGAGTGTTTTGAACAAATGATTCACATTGAAAGTGTGCTCACTGATCACATCTTTTAAAAAATTTTTGAGTTATCAACAGCACCCTTTCTACAGAGGAAAGTTCTCTGATTCATTGCTCCTTCTTTCCACAGGCCTCCTGGGGAAGTCTTTGCTTTTCACTGCTGTGGCTCTAAAAACAGAGGAAACTTTTATTAATAATGAACACTCTTCTTTGTGGCTTGTTCAGCTACATGGCTGGATGGCATCATTACTCAGCACTTGATTAGCGATGGTGTCTCCTATGGTTGATGTGTAAACATCAGCCTTTGTATTAAGAACCTGTCATCTTTTTCATGAGGTTTAGTTCTAGGATAACTTGAGAGATGAGGCGTTGACCCTGTGTTCCTTACTCTGCATACAGTTCTTTGGTTCTGTATTAAGGAAAAGATCCACATTTTTTTAAAAAGCAAGAAACAAAATGGATTTTACAAGTTTGCTTAGAACCAGCTCTTTTACCAAACAAGCACGTGTGTATATGTTATAGGGGTACACTGTTGGGTGAGTTTAAGAGGAATGTACTTGTATTTCAAGCAAGACCACAGGACATTTATCCCAAGAGACGAACAGGTATTCCTGTTACTCTTTTCTGATATGTGAAATTCTGAAGTTAAGAACTGATTTTAAGAACACAGGAGCTGCTATCCATGGTCAGGCCATGGACTGTCTTGCCCATTGTTGTGTTTCCAAAGCAGAGCTTTAGAGGATTGTATAGAACAGGGCAATTTTGGAACGATCCATCCTATCTTCAACTCTCGACTTTTGGAAGTCAGAGGTTTACGGTCTCCCTAGATATGGGGTTGCACCCCTGGCCCTCTTGTCTAATAGCCATTAATATACATATCTTTCATGAATCTAGCTACATCTTTTTTTAATCCAGTTATACTTTTAGCTATCACAACGTCCCATTTCAGTATATTCCACGGGTTAATTTCTGTTAAACCTGCTACCTATTAATTTAATCAGGTGGCCCATGACTTTCGTATTCTGGGAAATGGTAAATGACTCTTTTTTGTATTCACCTTCTTCACACCATTCATGATGTTACTGACCTCTATTATGTCCTGTTTTACTTATCTCTTGAAGATGAACAGCCATCATCATTTTAATCTCTGTTCATGTCGAAGATGTTCCATACTCTTGATTATCTTCCTTGGCTTTCTCTGGACCTTTTCTAGTTCCACTATCATCTTTCTGAGATGTGGCAAACTGAACGGGACATAATATTCACGGTATGGGCACATCATTTATTATAGTGGCATTATGATATTTTCTGTCTTATTTTCCATCCTTTTCCTATTAAGTCCTAACATTCTATTAGTCTTTTTCAGAGGTTCATGGTGCCTTTCTTGAGTAGTAACAGCTAAATTAGAACCAATCATTGCGTATGTACTGTTGGAATTATTTTTTCCAGTGTATATTACTTTGCATTTATCAATAATGAATTTAATCTGCCATTTTATTGCCCAGTCACCCACTTTTACAAGTTCTCTCTAACTCCTTGCAGTCTGTTTTGGACTTAACTATCGTGGATTATTATGTATTATCTGCAAACTTTTCCACTATACAGTTCGTCTCCTTTTTCAGCTAATTTATGAGTATGTTGAATGGCACTGATTATAATACTGATTGTTTGGGGACCCTGCTACTTATGTGTCTTCATTGTGAAAATTAACTATTATTCCTACCCATTGTTTCTTGCCTTTCAGCTAGAGACCCTTGCCTCTTATCCCAAAGCTACTTAGTTTCCTTAGGAAAAGCAGTGAGAGTCCTGTGGCACCTTATAGACTAACAGATTTCTTTGAGCATAAGCTTTTGTGGGCTACAACCCACTTCATCAGATGTAGCCCACAAGAGCTTATGCTCAAAGAAATCTGTTATTTTGTAAGGTGCCACAGGACTCTCGCTGCTTTTCCTATACACAGACTAACGGTCACACCTCTGGAAAATTCTACCGTTAGTTTCCTTAGAAGTCTTTGGTGATGAACTTTTGTCAAAGACTTTCTCAAAATCCAAGTATCCTGTATTAACTGAATCACCCATGTCCACATGTTTGTTGAATCTTCTGAAGAATTCTAAGAGATTGATGAGGCATGACATCCCTTTTCAAAAGCTGTTGTCTCCCGCCAAAACTCATGTTTGTCCTTATCTGATAATTCTGTTCTTTGCTATAGCTTCTAGCAATTTTCGTGGTACTGAAGTTAGGCTTATAGGCCTGTACTTCTCACGATATCCTCTGGAGTCCTTTTAAACAAATCAGAGTTACATTAACTATCTTCCAGTCATCTATTACATTTGAGTTTCTTCAGAACTGTTGTGTAAATATGGTCTGGTTCTGGAAACTTATTGCTGCTTAATTTATCAGTTTATTTTCTTGATACATCAATTTATTATAATACTTCAGATCTGTCACTCAAAAGGAATATCCTCCACTTCCTCTGCAGAGGAGACCAATACAAGGAACTCATCTTGTTTAGTAGTATATCCAACACTTAGTTTCTATGCACTTGACATCGTAACAATGTCAGAAGAAGAGAAGGATCAGGTCCACTCAGGAGCAGAATGGGTAGATGGTGCCTTTATTCAAATTACTTGTTCCCTGTTACACTTCCAACTTACTGGAAAGTAGCCACATCCCTGCCTGGACCTGTGTAAGTAAGCCCAGAATACAGGGTTCACAAGATACACATACCTTTCTAACAAGCTAAATACAACATACACAGTGCAACAGGTGCATGCATAATACAGCAGGTTACATCATACCTAAATCCCTACATCATTTCACTATCCTTAATAAGCACATTACAAGATTAGATTATACTTAATATACAGCATGTAATTAGCTCACCCATGTTTGTTGTTTGAGTTATTTGTGTACCAAATAGAATTACACAGTGAGAGGTTAAAGGCTCTTTTGCCCTCTCTGGTACCTTGCCTACATCATCCTGTTTACCAGAGCAAGGCCTTATGGCTTTCTGGTAGGGCCATCATGGTAGAACCTTTCTCACTTAAGAGTAACCGTTTACACTTAACTTTCCTTTGTTATATATATGTGGTGCCTTCCAGCAAAGCTGTTTACACCTTAGTGTTACAGCTTCAGTTCCTCTAATAAGTCCAGCAGCCAGCTCCTCAGATAATATAAAAACATAAATTCCCTACAAGTAGAACCTAACGTCAACTTCTGCTCCAAACCAGGTAATGGTGCATCTTCTGTAGCAAGCACCATTGGATACATGCTCATGATCATAGGCTAATTCTCTCTGGCTGGTTTTTTAGTTGCATTAAATAAGATTGGCATATTTGTTTACTGAGGGGAAACTGGGGTATATGTAGAACATGGTTATACAGTGCAAGAAGACTATATGTAGAACATGGTTATAAAGTGCAAGAGGCTGCAGATGTCTTTCAGACTGCATACATCCACATTACACAATACTCTCTCACTTCTGTGGAGACTTACTAGTGTAGCTTTATAAAATCATGAAGAGGAGCCCCAAAGGGGCTAAATTCAGCTCTCACAACAGTGTCAAAATCCAGTGGTCACTCTCTAGATTTGTGCCAGTGTGACCAGAGTAGAATTTAACACAGGAACCCACAGCTTCAGGAGGGAGTAAATCAGAATAGCTTCACTGAGTTTTTTTCCATAGTCAGTAGTATACAATTGTACCAAAGTATCTAAATATCAATGTCTCATGGGATAGCTGCAATAATAAACTTGAGGAAAAAGCCTTCTCTCCTGAGGCCTGGTTTATTAATTATTTAATGCATCTAAAATGAATACCATTACATGAAACACCAGACTAAACCTTTGTCTCAAACTTGTCATCCCTTATGGTTACATTACCCCAGATGAAGTCTTTTTCTACAGGTTTGGCTATTCCTAAAGTTCCTTCCCTCAGGATCCTGTCTGTCCCAAACTGTAGGTCTCTCTGCCCACCACCCCCATCCCCAAGTCTCTTCTAGCCATGTGGGATAGGTAAGAAGCTTACTGGGCATGTGAGACGACAAAGCTCACTCCATTTTAGCCCGATTGATAACTGATTATCAGGGAACTTACTAGCCCATTGTAGATGCTCATTCAATAAATGGCATGGAAATTGAGCAGTGTACAATATGCCAGGAGGATGCAAATCAGTAGTTTCAGGGAAGCTGGGCATTTCATTTTTTTCCACCAACCCATCCAATTTTGGATTTCTTGCGTTGTGTTTTGCTTCTTATATGGACAGGGCCCTGGAATTAGAAGAAGCCATCAGTAAGATGAATGGGAAGAAGAGTCTGTGATTTCACTGATTAGTACTCTTAAATTTTCAATAATTTTGAAAAAGTTACTAATAACATGAGTCAAATTCATGGCAATCACTATTCTAAATCTGGCTTTCATGTCAACAGAAGTATGTTCTTTCTGTTCAACAGTAGATGTTGCCAGGTATCAAGATGCTAAAATTAACTGTACATTTTTAACTTTCTTTTATAAATTTACTCATATCAATGAAACTAGCTACTGAAATAAATGAAAATTTGTGAGCTGATAGTTGAAGAGTCTGTTCTGTGTGTAAATGGTCTTTATGCAAGTAAATTGATCTCTTATTATAGAGTGATGATGGCTCTTCATCATAATATAATTGGTGTTTCTCAAACCTTATTAATGTTAGTGTCACATACCTGTTACATTCATTTTAATGTATGAACCTTCAATATTAAGATAATACAATGCATAGAACTAATTTCTAGTTTAAGGTGACAAGTGTTAGAACATTTCTACAGCCAGGTTTTAGAAAAAGATTTTGTGTAATGCAGGGTTACAAAATTCAGTGAAGCTTATCAAAACACTTGAAAATTCAGAATAAATCAACATAAATATGGTGTGTTTTGCTTCTGTATCCATAAAATTATTCAGTAAAAGAATTTAAAATGAAGTTTTAAGTGCCATGTATATTAAAGTACATACTATCAATGTTCAGTTAGTGTTGAATAGAAGAAAATGCACGTCATCAAGAACATTTTTTTGTGCTGCTGATATGTTTTTAGCCAAAGGCCACTTTCTTCTAATACCGGATGAAGAGAGACAAAAGGTATTTCTTTTACTATTTAGCTGTTATGTACATGGCATCCAGGTATCTGAGAAAGGAGGATCTCTCTCCTGCTATGTTTTTGCAAGTGAAGCAGACAAATAATTTTACAGAGAATAATTTTTTCAGCAGATTTCAACTGTTCTTCTGAGTATGACTCGTAATAATTTTGAGTGTTTTTGTATGATTGTGATCAATCATTTTGCTCTTTACCTTGTTTGACAAGAATTTGCTATGATCATTTTCCATCAAAAGTTTCAGCTCTGTTAGCTAGTTTTTATTGGACATATGTGTGCTTTTATTCTCTGATGAGGTGAATCTGAAGACTTAGAATCAGTTTCCCAATGCAAGTGTTCAAGTTCCCTAATTCAAAATCTCTTTTCAGAAAAACAGTTCTAAGACTTTAGATTCTTGCCATCAGAGAACAGAAGCCAGGTTTTGAAAGGCTACATTTACATTTACACTTTAAATTGAACTAATGATGATTAATTCAATTTCAAATATTGCATGGCTACACTAGCTTTTCCTTAGTGAGAAATAAGGACCTTCATCAATTCAAAATAAGGAAAGGTAATTTCGAAATTGTAAAACCTCCCTTAAATACAAAAAGATGGTTAAATCAGACTTATTAGTTTGATTTAACCCAGTGTAGCAGTGTTAATTCAAACTAACTGTTAGTTCCAATTAACACTTTTTACCCTTCTTCCTCCCAGGGTGTCTTCCTCTTTCTATATATTGGGTGGGGGCATGGCCCTCTTAGGGTCCATCTTGCCACACCTCCCGTGGTGATCCTGTCCTAAATCGAGCTAGCAAGTCCTGTCCATGGACATGCTAGTTCGATTTGGGTTTCTAGTGGAGGCATATTAATTTAATTTAATTTGATTTAATGATTATCTGTTCAATTTAAGTTAATTCGATTTAACAATTTAAGTGTAGACATAGCCAAATAGTTTTCAGGAAAGCTGGCTGTGAGTAAAATCATTTGCTAGAATATTTTCAGAAACTGAATGCAAAAAGGGTCATGAATACAATCAAGGTAAATTTGTTTTAAAACTCAAATGAATATTCATAAGAAATATATTGCAGTGTTTGCCGGAATCTGTTTATTATCCATGTAGTAATGCAAGATGTTCTTTGTCTGAAAAGGTTTTTTTTCTCAATACTGAATATGCGTAAAGAAGAAAATGGACTTCCTAAATATTTGTTGAACATGTTCTTGGTGATTAAAATATAGTGTTCTTTGTTGTGGTCTCTGGGCTCCATTGTAACACACAATAAAAATAAAAGCATCAAGTGAGTTAAAAATTAAAGTCAAATTTTCAAACATAGCTCCTGAAGTTCTATACCTAAATCCCCAGTTAACAGCTAAATAAGTGGCCTGGTTTATGGTCATGGCTCCTATTGACATTAGTTTGAGTGGCAGATGAGAATCAGGCCTGAAGAAGAGATCTGTGTAAGTTTGAGAGCTTGTCTGTCTCGCCATCAGAAATTGGCCTGTAAAAGATATTGTCTTATCCACCTCATATGTGTGTTAAACAGCCTGGTCTAATTTCTCTGACTCCAGTACATTATTTCACAGCCATACTTTCTTGTCCATCAGCCTTGGCTGCTCTTAAGTAAGAAACCTCAAAATACCTCCAGTTCTGAATGTGTCTAAAATTGTCTGCGTGGATATGTCCAGGCCTTCCTGGAACATATAGAGAAGTAATAAAGTCTGTTGTTCATTCAAAAAGAGAAAACAACTGCAGCTTCTTGCTTTAACAGGATGTAGAAGTCACTTGAGTTCAAACACAACACTGGATTGGTTTAGGTTAAAAGTAAAACATCTAACAAAAAATTTAAGAAAAAAACAAGGAGTCCTGTGGTACTTAAAGACTAACAAATTTATTTATTGGATAAGGAGATAAGAGATGAAGTGGGATTTTCTCACACAAAAGCTCCATGCAATAAATAAATTTTGTTAGTCTTCAAGTGCCACAGCACTCCTTGTTTGTTTTGCTGAGCAAGACTAACACAGCTACCCCTTCGGAATTACAGAATTTTAAATGAGCTCAAGTGTAAGGGATGTTGTTAAAATTGGTTACAAGAAAATAACTGTGAAAAACATTTTCTGGTGACTAAGATGTAATAAAAGTACAGTCATGGTTTAAGGTAAGATTCTCACCACACTTTCTTCCAGCAAGATGGCTAACCATGCCTTAGATCAAGATCTCCCACAAAGTCAAAGTGCTCATCAGTTCCTCTGTCATGTTAACTTAAACATCACATAGGAATTCTTTGCCCTTCTCTTGTATAGTCCAGTGCTCCTGCTGTGAGAAAAGATGTCATGGTGTGTGATAGAGAAAGTTTTCTAATGATTTTTTCCCTGCTGATGCTTTTTACAATGCAAATTTATCAGTCCTTGCAACCTCTAATATTTTAGTGAAATGGCTCCTTGACTCTAAAGCTATGTACATACCTACGTGGTTAACTGGACTGAAGTTAAACTGGTTTAATAAAATCACTATAAAAATCATTAAATTGATTTAAGTTAAATCAATTTAACATGCCGCCACTAGAAACTCAAATCGAACTAGCACATCCATGGACAGGACTTGCTAGTTTGATTTAGGAGATGGGCACCATGGGAGGTGTGGCAAGATGGCTCCCTAGAAGTGCCATGCCCCCACCCAATATATATAGAAAGGACAGAACCCTGAGAAGAAGAAAGGCAAAAGTGTTAAACTGAAATAACAATTAAATTGAAATAACATGTCAACACTGCAATATTTTAAAATAAGTTTTGATTTAACCATCATTTCGATATACTACTAGGTTTTATTATATCAAAATGACTTTCCTTATTGCAGGATAAGGGAGCTCCTTATCTTGAGGTAAGGAAATGTAGTGTGGACCTGCAATTTTTAAAATTGAAATAATCTGCATTATTTCAATTTAAAGACTGTGTGTGGACATACACTAAGTGTCTGGTGTCTATGACTGCACCTACATGGAGTTACTGGGGTTTGTTTGGTTTTTTTTGTTTGTTTGTTTGGAAAAAATCTGTTTACATACTCCCCCATTTGTCTGGTTCAGGCACATTTTAGTCAAATATATTGCACTGAACTGGTAAGGGCAGCTGAAACTTGCTACCAGATGCTAGTGAGCCCCTTGTCTTCTAGCACTGGGCTGTTCTTAAGGTCACATAGCTCCACTGTGAGCAGTCTCCATTGAACTGTTACAGGAAGGATATGAAAGAGTTCAGAGTAGATGATCGGAATGGTCCTTTCTGGCCTTAAAGTCCAGGAGTTAACATCCCTCCCTTTCGACTTTCTTTTGTCTCCTAAGAATGGCATCTTCCTGCTCCCCCCTCAACTCTACATAATACACTCAAATATGTATCAATATCTGTATTTTGTCTTCCACACAATGAAACATCATGAACCAGGCACCTTAAAATCATGGGATTGGCTTAAATGAGATTTTAAAATTAACTAATATTGGGTTCAATTTATTTGCCTTTTGAACCTTTAGAGTTTGTTTTCAAACTTTTCTCTGCAGCTGTAAAATCTAGAACAGTATATTTTGATTGGAAGCTGAGACACTCATGCAATCCCCTTGTTGCAGGAGCTGGGGCTTTAATGAGTGGGATGGAGCGGAGGGAGAAAAGCAATCCACCACTGTGAAACTCATGATTAAATAGGGAGTCAGTAACTTTAGTATTTTGATCTATCAATATCTTTATTAACATTGAGCTATGTTAACAGTGGTTCAGATGCATCATAGTTTATAGGTATGTTTAGAAGTGAAGAAGAGTAAGAAAGGATAGTAGGGGATGGATGGAGGTCATGTTGATGAAGAGGAATACACAGCAGAGGCACGAGGGTGAATGTAGTAAAGGTGAACAGGAGTGCAACTGGGACCAGAGGGAAACCTGGGCTGTTGAGATCTTGGATTTGTGCTCATCCAGGTGTAAGGGGGAGGAGACGCATTAACATTGATAGATGTCCCTGTGAAAGAACTCTTTGATGATCCATTTGTAAAAACATAATTATGACCATACTGGGTCAGGGAAACAGTCCATCTAGCCCTGTTCTCTGGCAGTGGCCAAAGCCTGGTGCTTCAGAGGCACTTTATCCCCTTTTGCCTATTCCTAACTTCTGATAAATAGATGCTAAAGACACTTCAGATTGTGGTTTAGTATTCCTGCCAATCCTGGCTAATAGCCATTGTTGGGTGTAGCCTCCATGAATTATCCAGTTCTTTTTTGAACCTCATTATAATCTTCACCTTTACAATATTCTCTGGCAAAGTGTTGACCATGTGCATACTTCCTTTTGTTTGTTTTAAACCTGCTGCCTATTAATTTCATTGGGAGATCCCTAGTTTTTGTGTTGAGACTTTGTGTTACTTACTTCTTCTCCATCAGTCATGATTTTGTAGACCTCTGTCATATTCTCCCACCCCACTTATCTCTTTTACAAACTGAAAAGTTCCAACTTTATCGATCTCTCCTCATATGGAAGTTGTTCAATATCCTTAACGCTTGTTGTTGCCCTTTTCTGTGGCTTTTCCAGTTCCGATATATCTTTTATTTTGAGATGGCTGGACCAGATCCATAGCCATAACACTCTGTTTCAGTGCCTGGGGTGTGTTTCAATCAGAACACACCCCTTGCAATTAGCAGCATTTTGCCAGTGCTATGAAACGCATCTTTTAATAGCGTAGCTCTGTTGAGCCACTCCACTGTGCCCTGGGCAAAGCCCCATTCACCTCTCTGTACTTACAGCTCTGATCAGATCTGCATGCAGTGTTCAAGATGTGGGCATACTATAGATTTATAAAGAGATAATACAGTATTTTCTGTCATATTCTCTATCCTTTTCCTAATGTTTCCCAACATTGACTGTTTTGACTGCTGCTGCACATTGACTGAATCTTTTCAGAGAACTATCCACAGTGACATCATGATCTTTTCTTAAGTGGTAACAGCTAATTCAGATTCCATCAATTTGTAGGTACATTTGGGATTTTGTTTTCCAAAGTGCATTAGTCTGTATTTAGGGGGGAAAAATCACCTCACACCTAGGAATTTTCTGCTGCAAAATGTTAATTAACTTAAATGGCTTATCCTACCAATGGAAACTCTAGGAATCAGGAGACAACCATGTCATTCCTCTTCTTAACTCCCCAAGAACAGTGAGTGCAAGCTGACAAGCATTTCAGAGCAGCTTTTGTTTGGGGAAACCAGCAGTTTTTAACTAGGCTGTACCACATGGTCATTTAGCCCTGTTTCTGACACTGTTTCTTGGAGGCAGGATGGAGCATGACTTTTGTGCTAGATTGTTTTTAAATAAGTATGGCTGCTGTGAGGGGAAAACTGGTGGCAGGAGGAATTCTGGAAGTAGCTCCTGCAGAGATTGATGCAGAGGCCATAGCTCAGAGCACAGGAGAGAAGGTCAAAGATGCAAAATATATGCTGTTACTGCCATGTCTTATACATGGCTACATACAATCTGTGCTATGGGGGGTGTGTGTGTGTGTGTGTAAATACATGTGCAATATATATCTATTTCCATCAATTTAGAGTGAAATGAATTGCCATAAGGTAATATTTGAAGGACAAACACAGCTAAAAATTGCCAGTCCTTTCTTGAAGCCAGATTCTTTATATGTCAAAAACCTATGTAGAAGGGGGAGTTTAACATTATTTCACCATGATATATAAATGAGGAAGTCCCCTTTGGCAGAAGGAATGCATGGTGCAATGCAAAGTGCCATCACTTGTCTCTCTTACAGGGCTATCACAATTTCACAAGAGTTGAGAAGATCTTCCTGGTATGTAAGATGATGCCCTAAACCAGGGATGGGCCAATGGCCCATGGAAGCCTTTCATCAGGCTTTCCAGCGGGGCCTGGCTGGAGCATGGCAGCCACTTCTCCCTCCCAGCCCCACCCTTCCCGTACCAATCTCCCACTGCATGGGCCCAGCTGTGCCTTGGCTGAAGCACAACAGCTGCTCCACCCTCCTGGCCTCACCCCTCTCAGGTCTGCCTAGATGCAGATGTGGCCCTCAGGTGAGAGTTGGCCACTTCTACCATAAATAGATGGTTAGGGTCACAGCCCCATCTAAGAGAGCTGCTCTGAAAAGTAAGCCAGGCTCAGAACATAATAATAATATTCCTTCTCAGTTAACCCTTTGGATGTTGGCTTCCTTATGCATTTAGATGGAGATTTCCTTTCTGGAGATATAATCTAAAGGAGTTGCCTTCCTAGAAGTTGTGATCTTTCAGCAAGAATTTTCTTTCTTTAAGAAACCTGATATGCCCTATATTAATGCTTGAATATGGGACTGAATGTGAAAGAGATTTAGAGTTCATCAGTCTGTTTAACTGCAAATCAAAGAGAAATTATTTGCTCTCAGGCAGATACATTACTTTACAGAGAAGCAAAATAGTAACCACCTGCTTCTGTCCACTATTCCAGAGACCTCTTTCTGGAATTATAGAACTGTCACAAAAATTATGTAGCTCTGCATATAGGTTCAGCTTCCTAAATGTTGCTTGGTATTGGATGTCTTTCTTGCTCATGAGCAATCCATTTTGACCATTATAGGGTTCTCTGAAAGCAGTGGATGCTGGAGATACGCTAGCAAATTCTGTTTACAATTATTTAAACTGTAGTTCAGTGAATTAACCAAGTCGAAAGCTAAGCTCTGTAGCCACCAAGAAGCCAACTGCCACTGATGTGAATGAGTGCCTTATATTAACACAGACTTCTCCATTCTCAAGCTGTATTTAAGACCATTTGAGCTGCGCGCACACACACACGCACACACACACACACAGATATGTATATCTGCATGATTCAGTGGCAATTCATGCTCAGCCTCTACTGTGGATTAGGAGCCAGGAGAATGTACATACATTTAGAGGTCGCTTCAGCAACGCACATAAGCTTGTGTTCAACTTTAAGCAGGTGCTTTGTTGAAGTAGTGCCTTTACCCCCACTTCCGTGAAATATATTTATTTTGGATAAAGAAATGTGAGATTCTGTCTGAGTATAGAATAGTCACCAGGTGAAGGATGGATTGTGGGTGATAGGGAGAGTGGCAGGGGTGAAGAGGGAGAGTACGTTTCAAGCAACTAGGAGGTAGGAACACAGTTTTGGGCCATGTAAAATGAGCATCAGAAGGTGGAATGGAATGAAGGCATGTGTGGAGCACTAAGCTGCAAGCTGGAGATAGGAACAAGGAGTGGACTTGAACCAGGCATGGGAAAATGGGGTAAGGTTAGATGGAGCAACTGATTTGTGGTTGACCTTCTCATGCAACAGAGAATAGACCTGAGAACTAAAAATGTTGCTAGGTCACAAAGGAGTTGGAAGGATGAGCTCTGGAGAGTTTGAAGTCAGCTATGTTAGGGCAGGGTTGGAAGTCTCTGCTGGAGGAGGGCTTGAAAAGCATGCTGGAAAATAATCTGAAGATGTCAGACAGTTCAAGTAAGAGTAGGAGATTTGCTTTGGTAATGGAACGAGTCAAGCTGAGGGGTGCAGTGTCACACTGAAAAGTTACCTTTGCAGAGCAGTGCCAGTTTGTTGCTACAGGCCCCCTTGACATGAAAGTGTTAAAGACCCTAACAAGAGCCATGATACAAATTCTGATTGAATGTTAAAGTGGCTATTTGATATTCCCAGGCATCGGTACATGTTGGTTGAATGTGGATAATACAGAAATGAGGTCTGGGAGCATTCATTTCATTCCAAACACCTTTTTGAGCTGACTGCATTTTTGCTCCCATTCATTCACTAGTCGCAAAGAGTTATGCAAATTAATTTCTGGTCATACACAAGTCTGGAGAATGGCTGTTCTCACATGGATTAATGTGTGAACAAGAGAATGTGTAGGAGCAAAAGTAGTTGCTATCTGCTATTCAGTACGTTTTATTCTTTATTCTCTTACTTAAGAAAAAAATCCAGTCACAGAGGCAAAAACGATATTATGTGACTTATGTCCTCAATCATATAATGCAAAGAGCAAATTGTTGAAGTGAATAGTCCCCAATCAAACATGTTGACCTTTTCCAAACTCCATTGTGAATACCTAGAATAACAAATACATTCACAGAAATCATGATTGGTCAACGGGTGATTTATGAAAAAATAAAGTGCTAAATTGTCAGATAATTTATTCCCAATAATATAGTTTGAGTAATTCAGTTTGTGTCACTTCATCTGAACTAATTTACATGGAACCGCTTCATTTATCATGATAAAATAACCATAGAGGTACCACATATTCTCCCCTTTTCAGGTTCTTATTCAACTACCATCACTGTTTTATACAACCACTCAGCATGCCCCACAGTACTGAAGCCTAGAGCCAGGTCTTCAACTTGTGTCCATTGTCGCAACCTGGTTCATGTCAATGACTCTAAGACCATTTGCACCATCTTAGGATCTGGCCTCTAGTCTGTATGGCTATGTCTACACTTAAGAAGTTAGTTTGAATCAATTTAGTTTGAATTAATTAATTCAAACTAATAATGGTTAATTTGAACTAAGTTAATTCAAACTAACATGGCCCAACTAGAAACCCAAATCAAACTACCATGTCCATGGACAGGACTTGCTAGTTCACTTTAGGAAGGGGGCACCACGGAACGTGTGGCAACATGGCACCCAAGAGGAGCCATGCCACCCACCCAATTCATAGAAAGAGGAAGTCATCCTGGGACAAAGAAGGTCAAACCGTGTTGATTCGAACAAATGGTTAGTTCGAATTAATGTGGCTCCTTTGGGTTAATTCAAACTAATAAGTTTGAGTTCACCATTACTTCAAAGTAAGCGTTCATTACTTCAAACTAAGGAATTCCTTAGTTTGAACTAGTGAAAGCCAGTGTAGCCATGCATTAATTTAGTTTGAATTAATCCTTATTAAGTCGAACTGAATTGTAAGTGTAGACATACCCTATGACTGAACTGTGCAGATAAGCTATTCAAAGAGGCCTCAATTTTTTCCTCTAATGTCATTCTCACCATTCTGTGCATGGAATCAGCTGCATGAAATAATTCAACAGAAATTATTCTGAGGCGTTCAGTGTAAAACTGTGGCCTGTTATTTTGCACACTTAGTCAGTTATACGTAGAATTCGGCGCACTCTGTCATTACCATGTGCAAATGAGGGAATCTTCACACAGAAATACCAGAGCAGATTCTCAGCAGATGTAAATCAAATGACTTCAGTGGAATTAAATTTATTTACTCCATCTAAGGATTTTACTGCTTCTGGAGTGTGAAGTTTCTGTCATTTGCATGCACTAAAGAGCATACACAGAATGTCATTGGCCATCCCCTTGATACAAGGATGATGTTGGCCAGGGGAAGTCATTGATGAGACTTAAGATGGCTGAAGAGTTCAGGTCATGGTCTACAGATTTTTCTATGTGCATGACAGGTGGTGGTTTGTCGCGAGCACTGCTGTTGGCCAGGATGTTCTACATTCTCCTTCCTTCTCTGCCATTTCTCAGTCTCTTAAGCAAAGCGATTCTTCTCAAAACAGGCTGAGGCTTGATGTCTGAGGCAATGCTATTGCAATCTATTGCCAGCCAGCCCTTCCCAAGTTAGGGGCTCAATGTCTCCCTTCTTCAGATATACTTTCAGGGTGGCCTTGCAGCATTTCCTTTCTGCCCTGCTCTTCTTTTTTCTATGACCAAGTTGAGAAAAGAGGACTTGCTTTGGAAGATGAGCCTTTTAAAAATAGAATTCTTGAGAGGATGCCTCGTTATTCTTTAAAGACCAAGAGTTTTGCCAGCTTTTCAGAAAAAAAATATTTTTCAAGTCTTTTATCAACATTTAAGGTCAGCTTGTTTCTAGCAGAACCATAGTGAAATGGATGCTCGCCCATGTTTTTCATTGTAAGTCCTTGGCAGTTGTTTGTTGACAGAACTGGAACTTGTTCAGCCAGGGTTGGTGGCAGCAGTCATTGCTGGCATCAGGTCAACTCTACCTTCTGATTTCTGTGCTACAGTTGCTTGGTGTTCACTGTGTGCCATTGAAAGGCTCTGCTCCCTTCCCTTTGTGTTCTAACTTTAGCTCTGGCGTATTGAGGTGCCAACCTCTTTCATTCCTTGTTTTATGCCTAGCAATCTTTCTATGTTTCCTTTGTTTCCTGAGTCGTTCTATTTTCATCTTTGAGTATGTTTCTTAATTGCCTCTCATTTTGCTCTGATAAGCTCATCCTCTTTTGTTTAGATGCTACCTAGGACATCAGATTTTTTGGCAGGTAGGAAGATTCCTTCAGCTTTGCAGTGTCCTGAAGCTGACATCTCTGAAGAACGCTGACCTTCAGAAAAGCAAAGAAAGCCAGAGGAAAACATATTCTTAGTAAATTAAGTTTGTCTGGAAAAAAGTGATGTCCAGATCTGAATTCATTTCCCAAATGTCTCCAAAGAGTTTTGTTAGTGTCAGTGGTTGGCTAAAAATAATTTTTAGGTAAAAGGCTTAGCTATGTTACCTTGATCCATGAAAGACTTCAAAGAAAAGTTCCATTTCTTATGTACGTTGTACTCTCTAAGGGAAGACACGCACAGTCCAGAGCTACTTTATGTTCTCTGAAAGTCTAGTGGTAATGATGATTTTGGCTACACCTATATTGCAATGAAAAACCCGCAATACAGGTATGGGTTAAAGAGACAAATGAATACTGTATCAAACTGATCACAAGCTGAGACTTCAAGCGATAAAATAGAGAGAATCCTAAACCTCGGCAAGCCAGAGAAATATTACTGGAACAGAATCCAAGGATTCGGTCTTGGGACATGCTGGATTTGTAGCTATCTAAGAATATCTTGATTAATGGTATGGAAAATAGGTTTTACTTATCCAAATGGTGCTGAGTAGAGAGTCAAGCAGATAATGAGAAACAATTTAATCTGGTACATGAAAAAGATCAATATCTCTGTCTACAGTAGAGGGCTCAGTTGAGTTGACTTAATAAGATCGACTTAAAGTTGACTTTATTAAGTCAACTTTAGAGAGTCCCCGCTTAAGTCAACTTTTATAAAGTTGACTTAAGCCAGAAGATCCAGTTAAAGGTGACTTAATAAAGTCAACTTTAAATGGCTCTCCTGCCTTAAGTTGACTTCAATGAATACTTTTCCAAATTTGGCCATGGAGTTGCTTAAGTTGACTTAAGCCTCCAATATAGACATAGACAATGTGAGTACCTGGTTTATAGCTGGGCAGCACAGCTCAGTGCAGATAAATGGAAGATAAAAAGCTGGGGTGTAAAGACCACCACAGTAATGACTGCACTGAAAGATGCTGCAGCAAGCTAATGTGGAAAAAAAAATAGTTACAGGAGAAAATTTGTCAATTCAGCAGTGGAGCTGGGGACAGCAAATGGGATATGAGCTGCTGCTGCCAAAGAGCAAAACCAAAAGGATTTAAAACATCACAGTTGTAGCATGACCATGTGCCATAGTATTGGCTGCACCTGGACATAAGATAATGTAGATGTGTAACGTTACCTTTGATGAGGATAATGTTCCATGCTGGGTTCAGGAATGTCAGATACCCAGCCCTGAAGATATGGTCACCTTCTTTGGTGAATTGCATTCACTATGAACACTCTAGAATCAATTCACAGCCTTGTGTGCATGACCACTATAAGGGGATTATCATAAGTACAGTGTGTTTTCTATGTCGCAAAAAGAGATAGGGAGATACAGAGGGAAGCAAACTTTGGGAAAGTGCCTCACTGTTTTTGCTCTAAACTCCAACTAAATATACAGCTTCCTGTTAGGCTGATGGAAAACCAAGTGAAAAGCAGCTGTTGAAATTGATTTCATTTTCTGCTTGAGGTTCACTGGAGATGGAAATTGAAAGCAAGAAGTAGAAGGCTCAAAACCAAAAGTAACGTCCACATGAACTGCAAAGGAAAAACGCTAAGCTTGGCATAACTCTGCTGAGAACTCGCACTTTAGGTGGCATTGTCATTATAGAGATGAGTGAATGGGCCAGCACTTGGGGGAGTAGAAAATCAGGGGTATCAGACAGTGCTCAGAAAAGAGAGGAGTAGGTGTATACTCAGGTGGTTGCTCATATGGCCAAATTGTGATAGTCTTGTAGCTCCATTGACTTCTGTGCTCATGTCTACTACAAGTTGGCCTATAATTTTTCCATTTTCCCTGTTTTGATTTAGCCACATGTATTTCTGTGATAACTTTGCTCACGTGGAGCATTCTAATACATTCTTGGGGTTACCTGATCCTTATGTGTCTGCTAAGTTTGATGCCTGTGTTCTAGGTATTTTACCGTAGGTGGGAGCTAGATTTCTACGTCCATTACTTGGGCACATCAGTTGCATTTCCATTTGCTCAGCCAAGGACAGAAAGGATGCTACCATCATTTCTACTTGTAGTGGTAGAAATAATTCACAGATTCTGGGCAAAATAGGTCTTAAACTCTCAGAGAAAGCAGAAGCGGATGGTGTTGTACATGATTCATTATTGTTATTGAATGTACCACAGTATCCTGTAGATCACAACCTCATTGCACTATGCAATTTTCACACATATAACAACTGATGGTCCTTGCCCCAAAGACCTACCAATCTAATTAGAGGTGATGTACCATCAGACAGCTGCTCTGACAAATAATAAAGCTGTACAGGGGTTAATGATATCAAATGCATGTTTGTGAATCCTGGAAGTGGACAAGTAACCCCCTAATTAGTGCGTCACGGATGATGCTTGTCAGTTATGACTTTGGCTGCCTGAGTTGTTCCTCTTTGTATCTTTCTGCAGACTGAACCCATTGACACATCCCTAAGTTTACTTAGATAGTTTAACCAGGAATTTTAAAAAATTTCCATTGTGTCGTAAAATGAAATATCAAAAGTAAAAGAGACGTAAGATGGTGAAAAAATGCTACCTGCTAGGGATGTTTCACTATTTCTGCTTGTCGGTATTATTAATTAAAAAGCAAAGCAATTACAAAGTATTTTGTTAATTAAAAATCTCTAGTTTCAGCAACTATTCAGCTCTTTCTCCTAGAGTGACCTAAAAACGACTGAATGTTAAAGCCTATTGAGTAGCACCAAGTGCCTGAAATACTCTGAGAGCCCATGTGGAAACTCCCTGCTTCACTGTACCAGAGAAGATGGTGTCTTAATGACTCCCTGCACTCAGGGGTAGGGAAGTCTGGGTGGTGATGTCTGCGCCAGAAAGCAGTGAGAATGGGGAAGTCACTACGCTTCTACGGTCCTTAGAGGACTGAACCAGAGCAACTCCTATTGCTCCTTGGTATGACCCCAGTGCTAGCCTAGCAGGTAGCATATAAGTGTAGGACATAGCTCTTCCCCTCTCCCTAACCTTTTCTACCCCTAGGGCTACACTCTGCACTTGACTACTTGATCCTCACATGCATGGAGCAAAAGATGCAGGATTGTCTTTGTGCTGGCAATGCATGGAAAGGGCCTTCCTTTGCTGGGCCAGATGGCTACTACCCTCACCTCACCTCATTTATAGGCGTCCTGAAGACACACTTCCACGAGGGTGACTCCAGGAAGTGGGAGGACTGACCTGGTAATCTATGAGTTTAGTGTGTTGCTTGTCTCTGGAAAGCCAGGTGATCACCTACTAAAGGGGAGGGCAGTAAGCATGGTGGAGTTGAAGGTAGGAAGCTGGTGTCACATTAGGGCTGAGCGGAGAGTGAGGAGCAGCTAATGGAACATGTTTGGTTTAAAACAAGAAGGAAGACTGGATTGTCGGATGAATGTAACTCAGTATGGAAAAGCCAAAGATGGCAAAGAAATTTAAAAATTGGATGAAAACAGGCCACCAATCCCAGGAGTGATTCAACTTTTTAATATTCTGAACAAAGAGAGTTCTCAGACCTGCCTGTGGCCATTTCCATCTTTTCACGCTGATTCTACAAATATGGAATGAGGCACAGAGAAAATGACAATCCTGGAGTCTTATTCTAGAGATAAAAGAGCCCAACAAATAAATAAACCAGCAGCAAATGAACCAAGAAGGAGCAGATGAGTCATTGCACTGATCAGTTGGCTTTTGTGGTGCACCACTTTTCCCCCAACATCCACCTGTTACAGAGCTTGTAGACTGTGAGATTGTTAGAACTTCCTCTGAGTTTAAGTGGAGCAGGCTCTCAAATGAGGTGAGCAGCTGGGGCATCAGAATAGATGCAAAAATAAGAGAAGGTTTGAAAACCTCTGTATATGTATTTGCAACCAGTCTTAGCTTCTTTCCATTGAATTCTTCCCAGCCTGTTTTTTAACACTTTGTTTTAAAATTAATACAGTCAAAAAGGCAGTTTAAATAACAGAATATTCAACAGGAGCTAAACTTTCCTTCCGATTCAGAATGTAAGACTGAAAGTAAATGGTTATCTTTTTCTCGGTTATACTTACAGAATGAAGATTTGAATTGCAAAAAGGCCTTTAAAAATAGCATGTGCATATTCAAACACCCTGAGTGGAACTGACAGAGCAGAAAAGAACATGAACTACAGATGCATTTGTGTGATATCATGTTAATGATTCCATTTTCTAAACCAGTAACATTTCAGTAACATATGGAGTTTCCAAATGAACGTAGACTGAAATAAATGCAGAATGAGAAGAATAATTTACTACATGGAAGGATGGTGGGGGAGGGAAAGAAAATTAATGGAGAAAATTAATCTTAATATATATTTGAGGTTTGTGTCATTTCCCCATTGGGAGGCTGGGGACCATTCTCAAGGATTGCATCTGCAAATTTTACATCTGGATTCAATCATTTGTGTGCAGGCTCATGAATGTTACATGATGCATAGCTGTTGCATGGGAAAAAGGTGTGCGAGCAACATGCAAAGACTCTCTTTTTCTTAGTCAAAAGATTCTTTAATGTAGCCTTTGTTGAGGTTAAGGAGAACAGCCATATCAGTCTAAGAAATATTGGATTTTTGTGTGGGATACATTCAGTGTGAAGAGTATTTGCAGTTTACTTTCAACTGTGTTGTTTAACAGCCCTGGGAGCTAGGAATATTTTAATATTAATAGAGAAGCTAGTTAAATTTTGTAGAGGATGATGCATGGTAATGGCTGTAAACGCGGTAATGTATATCTGTGTACGTGGAGCCAATCAGAGCAGTGCCTGCTTTCTAGAAGCCAGACAGAATTTATATTTAGCCCAGTGGAACCAAACCACATTTTGTGCTGTTGAATGCTGTACCCACAAAAAACTCTCCTGGCTTGCATACTGCCTACAATGAGGGTCAGGAGATCATCATGCCTGGAGGAGCTGTTCCAGCAGGCAGCTTTTGTTATCCACAGCAAATGGTTTCTGATGCCATTTTGTCTTATGCAGACCGATGTCCATATGTTACAGAGAGACAGGGTGATGTAATCATTCTTTACATCTGCATTCGATCCCACATGATATGCCAAAAAGCTCCAGGAGCCCAGCGATCCTCCCTGTGGCTAATCTGTCACATCCTCTTGACAGTTCTTAAGCGTGGATTTAGCTACATGACTCTAAGATATCTTTCTGGCACATTTGCAGTGAAGGGATTTCACCAAGGAAGGTCTTGGGCTGATCACCAACGTAAGCCATTCTGTGAAGTCAACTCAAATGGCCTTGACTGCTAGATGAAACCTACATTATTGTAAGAGTGTATTATGTCAAAACCAATTATGAAAGGTCTGATCTAGTGCCTGTGGGAGTCCGAATTCTTGGATCAGACAGGAAATAGGGGCTGTCTTGCATTTTGGTTGGTTGGTTCATTTTTTAAGTTGAGCAAAATGTTAGCCTTGGAAAACTGGCAAGTTGGTTGAGTTTGCTGGGGCCTCGACTGTTCTTTCAGCATTTCGTACCATTGAGGATGGCTAGACCAGTGATTAAAGCGATGGGTGGGCATGTGTGAGATTTGAATTCAGTTTCCAGCATTGCCACAGACTCACCTTATGGCTATGGGCTAGTCACTGGGGGAACATTTTTCGCAAAACAAAGCCAAAGTGACTCAGGAACCTAAAGCCCATTTCCAAAATGACTTAGTCTTTAAGTGCCACATGACTCCTTGGTTTTTTTTTTTGCTGGACTAGACTAACACGGCTATCCCTTTGGAAATTAAACATTTAGGCATAGATCAGCTGAACTTTAATGGGATTTGGGCATTTAAATATCTTTGAGAGTCTGTGACTGGCTCCAAAGTGCCTCCATCTCTTTTGAAAATGGGACTTGGGGTCCTAAGACCCATTGAGCCAGGTCTCTAGGCAGGTGTGTCACTGGCGCCTGGCACAGCGGGCACATGCCCCAAGTCCCGGAATCAGTGCCCCAAATCGCTGGGGCGCCCCACGCCTTGGTCCCTGTCCATGGCCGGGTACCTGGGGCAGAGCCAACAGCCACAGCACCTGCCTCTTCCAGCCCGGATCACCCGTGGCAGCCACAGCCTCACCCCGCTCTGGCCCTGGCCCCAGCCGGGGATCGGGGGGCTGGGCTGGCAGTGGCAAGAACCCGGGGCCATGACTCTGGAGTGGGGGCAGGGGGTTGGGCTAGGGGCCTGGGCCCCGGGTCTTTCCCCAGGGCAATGGCGCTTCTGTCTCTAGGTGCCTAAAGAGGCTGACAGTCCCCTAGTGAGATTGTCAAAAGCACCTAACTCCAATTGATTCCAATGTTACTTTGGAGCATAACTTTCTGAGGTGATTTTTAAAATCTCCCTAGACACCTATCAGCAACTTCAGGTGTCTTGTTTAAAAAATCTGGCCCTTAGACAATTTTCAAAATTGTATCCAGTCCTTCACAGAAACTCAGTGGGATTTAGGCTCTTAAATCACATAGGTACCTCTAAAACAAACAAGGAGTCCTATGGCAGTTAAAGATGAACAAACTTATTTATTGCATGAGCTTTTGTGGGAGAAAATCCCGTTTTGTCAATTTTGTCCTCTGAAAGCTCATGCAATAAATAAATGTGTTAGTCTTTAAGTCCCACAAGACTCCTTGTTTGTTTTACTGAACTAGACTAACACAGCAACGCCTTTGGAACACAGGAACCTGTGAAAACTTCACCCATAATCTCTTAGTGCCCAACTTCCCCATCAGCAAAACAGGAATGATGATGATACTTTTTCTTATATGTTTTATGCGCCTGTCTTGTTTGTTTAGATTGCAAATGCTAAGGGGCAAAGGGTTGGCTATATAGTCAGAACCTAGTACAGTGGGACTCTGATTTTGGTTGGAGAATCTAAGCATGATAAAATTGCAAAAAATAATAATAGGGAAGTACACTTTTAAGTGCAGAACAAATGTATTCAATAGTACAAATATATTGGTTAAATTTGTTTTCATTCTCACCTCCCTCTGCTACTAGTTGTCGTGGATTAGAATATACATCTTAATTTTTTTCAATTATTTACCACCAGTGGAAACACGTTCATTCTGTGGAATTCATTGTTACAGGAAGTAAAAAACCTTGGCAAGATTCAAAAAAGGTTGGATGAAATGCAAAGTGATGCTCACTGGAAAAGATAATCCCAGCTATATATATAAATGATAAAGTCTATATTGATATCTAACACTCAAGGAAGAGATCTTGGGGTTGTGGATAGTTCTCTAAAAACTTCTACTCAGTTTGGAAGTTAAAAAAAGCTAACAATGTTAGGAACCATCAGGAAAGGGATAGGAAAAAAGAAAAAGATAGAAAAATATCACAGTACCTTTCTCTACATTTGTCCATGCTCTGCTCACATCTTGAATGCTGCATGCAGATCTGGTCACCCCATCTCAAAAAAGGTATAGAGGAATTGAAAAAAGTGCAGAGAAGGGCAACAAAAAATATTGTGGGTATTGAATGGATTCAGTATGAAGAGAGATGAAAAAGACTTGGACTTTTCAACTGGGAAAAGAGGTGACTAAGGAGGAATATGATAGAGGTCCATAAAATTTTGACTGATGTGGAGAAGGTGAATAAACAAATCTTATTTAGTCATGCACAAAACATATTTCAAAGGTCACCCATTCAAAGGTCATCCAAATTAATAGGCGGCAAGTTTAAAACAAACAAAAAAACCAGCTTCTTCACATAACACACAGTCAACCTGTGAAACTTTTTGCAGGAGATGTAGTAAAGGCCAAAACTACAACAAGGTTCCAAAAAGAACTAGATGAGTTCATGAAGGATAGCTCCATCAATGGCTGTGAGCCATGATGGGCAAGGGTGCTACACAATGTTCTGGGTGTCTCTAATCTGTTTGCCAGAAGCTGGGAGTGAATGACAGGGGATAGATCATTTTGATAATTGTTTGGTCTTTTAATTCTTATTGAAACACAGGACACTGAACTATGTGGAACATTGATCTGACCCAGTATGGCTGTTCTTCATTTATAGAGATAAGAATATCCAGAGATGATATTAAACTTCATGGTTGTGAACTGAAGCCAAACTGTAAATATTAGGGAACAGCATGAGATTTATGTAGGAGGCAGATAACTCAACAAGTGCCTAGTTAAGTAGTTCTTATATCTTTTACTGAGGCATACAAGTTGCTTGACTAGATGGACATTGGATCTGATCTAATTTGCCAATTCCTGTGTTTCTTTCTTCCCTACTTGGCAAAATTCTCCATGAAGTCAAGAAAATCCCATGATTTTCAGCTCCTGGGGTTTTCTATGGATTGTTACATCGGAGATACCCACCCGTTAACTTACTCATGACCTGACCTCTGCAGTGACCTTCTGTAGATCTCTGGCCATCTTCAGAGGGTTCTGGTCTATGCAGAGGTGCTCATCAGCCTCAACTCCTGCCAGCATGGCTCCGAAAAACCAATGTACCTGTGTGGCAGTGCAGCCTCACTGAGTTTTGAGAGGAAGAATGGGCCAGTAAGTGGGGTGCTGCTTTGGACCTGGGGAAGTCATAGGTCATTCCTGCGCTCTGCTACAGCCTTCCTGTGGTGTGGCTTTGGTCAAGTCGTATATTCTCTTGTCTGTTTCCCTCTCTGTAAAATGGGCAAACAGGATTTTGTGAGGTGAATACACAGAAGATGGTGAGCGCTCAAATGCTATAGTAATAGGTGCCAGGTAAGTACCTTGGACAGATTCTGCTGCATAGCAGGGATTCTAGATAGCCATGAAGCGAGGCCTTAAATCTGCACTCTAATGCTGAGTGTCCCTTTGAAAAACACTTCCCAGAAAAAGCAGAAGAGCCTTCCTATAACTAACGTAGCTATCAGATCCCCATACAACACAATGCACATCTCTTAAAGGTCCCTTGTAGTGTTATTTTTACTTAAGCTACGATGACAGTAATAGCACGCTTAGATATAGCTCTATGTTATATTTAGAGCTGCAGAAGTTGCCACTGATTTTACATGGTAGCCTATGAAAGCCCATGTGGTACCTCTGTGCGTGATGTACCAGAAGATTAAGAAGGACTATGTCAAGTGAGCAATAGCAAATAAGCACTGTGGATATTTGGAGAGATGATGCTGAAGAAGACGTATCAGACACAAGAGCCCAAGCAGCTTCCACTTAAGTCAATAAGGCATTGTCTACACCAGCAAATTAGTTTGAATTAAGGAGCCTTAATTTGAACTAATTTAAACCCTGTCTACACTAGGCTTTGCCTGACCTAAAACATTTTAGGTAGTCAAAACTAACTGCTAAGTTTGAACTTATTTGCATATTTAGTTCAGACTAGCACAATGTAGATCTGCTAGTTCAAACTAAGTGTGTGGGTTTTGTTTTGTTTTTGTTTTAGTTTGAACCATGCTTTTTTTAGTTTGAACTAAAAAGTCAGTTTGAACTAAAAAACGCATGGCAAGTTCAAACTAAAAGTTAGGCCAAACTAAAAAAACACACTTAGTTCGAACTAACTTTTGAACTACTTAGTTTGGACTATCTAAGTCCAAATTAAGATTTTAGGTGTAGACTTAGTCTTTGTGTTTCCATTGACTGTAATGGGAGGTGAGTCCAGCCTAAATTTAGTTTGGCTAGGGCCACTTCCACACAGAATAAAGCTAGATGTAGACTTAGAGAAATTTAAGATATGAACTGGCCATGAGTAAATTTAGGCTTGAAACGCTCTAACCATAACATGAGAGAAGTCTAGAGCAGCCTCCCAAAAGGAGTTATCAGGGCAAGGAACTTAACTGTCTTTAAGATGGAACTGGACTGGATTATCTAATGGGGTTGCGTGTGACTGCTGGGGGTTGGACATGATGACCCTTTCTATTCCAGGAGGGCCCTTCCAATACAATATTCCTAACTATGGCAGCCTTCCAAAATTCCCCTTGCTACCTGGGGCTAATAATGTTTTTTGCCCAAGAAGTCAAATGCCCTTTATTTTTTATTATTGTTAAGCAGGTGAAGGGCACACAAATGGATTTTGTGCCAGGGCTGGTAAATGTTCCTGACTACATGGCAGATTTTCAGTGTGTAATGCAATGGTGTTCCATGCACAATAGCTGATGAGAAGGACCGGACACAGGGCACTTTAATATAATTGTAATGGCAGTTTAAAAAGACATTCTAAAGAGGATTGGTCAGAAAAATAGTTTTAGTTCTGTGTATTGCAAATTGTCACTGTTTCCTAGTGTTCTTCTATTGACAAATGCCAAGGTAGTACATTGGTAAAATACAGTGCCTGAGTAACATGTCGGCTGAGGTCAGCTGCAGACACGCCGTTGCTCGTGGCAGGAGTTATTTATAAGTCAGCTTTAAAAATAAACAAAAGCGTCTTTTTCAAAATGGGACCTCGCTGTAGAATCTAGTAAATCAAGGGTGATAGTTAGCCAGGGAAATGAAGAATAGATTTAACACTGCCCTCTTGCCCTCTGAAAAATGTGGATGAAAAGAGATTGCTACATGTGTAATGGATTATTTTCATCATATAAATTCTTACTGTTTCATGTACTAAAGGTTTGGGGGGGGGTGTAACGTGTTGCTTAGCAGCGGAGTGGCTGGTAGTAAAACGTAGCAGTGGAAATCCAAAGCACAGTAGAAATGAAAGCTCTATTTGTCATCGTGATACATTTTCTTTGTAACAGTTCTGTAAAGGATGTGACAGATTAGCTGAAGGAGAGGTCTGGGGACCTGGGGTAACGCATGAAATTTAATTCTGAATGATTTTGTGTCAGAATGCAAATGAAGCATGATCTCACGTGTTGTTCACTCCGTTGTATATTCTTCATATCCTCCCTATTGATTGGAAATAATGTTACCACAGTAGCAGAAACATTAATTTTCTCACTGTTTCTTCCTGTGTTTTATTGATTTCCCTCCCCCTCCCCCAGGAAAAAGGACACTTTCTCTTCACTCATTAAAGAAGTCAGTTTTATATATATCATGTACGTCCATAGACTTCATGACAGCTCAGACTTTATTGCTGCATACAGTGGTAGAAAGGGACTCGTACGTCACTGGTGGTAGAAACGTCTGAGTCCTGTTTCTACTCAGCTTCTGTTGTGGCTACCCCTGGAGGGGTTGTTCTGGTGAGCCTTGGTAGTGAATGGCAGGTCCTATTGTTGTCAGAGTCTGCAGGCTTAGAGAGGAGTCATTTTCATATACGTGGAAATTCAGATCTTATTCTTTCCTAATAGATGAGCGGCAGTTCATCTAGCCCACACCCAATCCATGATGTCTTGCTTTAGAAGTGAGGTTAGAAACAGTCTTCATATGTTTGCAGCGTCTGTCACTTTACAGCCCCCAGAGAAGCTCAGGGGAGAGAGAGAACAGTAGAAATGAAGTCCTCATGAAAAAAAAAATCTCCCTTCTCTTCGCACTTTGTAATTCCAGGAATTCTTGGTGCAAAGATGAAACTGTGCTACAACAGCTTTGAGTGTGGCTATTTTAGACTCAAGCAAGTGTTTAAATCCAGCTACTGCTGGTGTGGAAAATGATTTCTTGATCCTTGTGCTATTAATTCACTCTTTGGGACAGAGACTTTGGCTTCACGTCTGTCTGCACAGCACAGACTTCCCAAGGTCTGTGAACTTTGGATGACAGCACAATACAAACATTGCAGAAATAGTAACACATTCCACCCTTGCCTGGCTTGTTAAGGTGATTTGCAATCAAATTACTTCTTCTACCTCAGCATCCAGTCGCTGTCAGGAGACTTGGAGAATGTTCCATTTGCAAAGTGTACATCAAATCTGTTTTCATATCAACAAGCGCTTAGTGAAACGAGAGGTAATAGTGGAGCCCTGAACTCTGGAAATTCATTTCCCACCCAGCCTTCGTCCAAACAGCTCTCATCTGTTGAGGCCACTGTTCCCTCTAAGCTGCGCGCGTGTGCGCATGCACACAGGTCATGAAGCCTGCACACACTACAAAATAAAGTGCGCACAAAAAAATTCAATAGTGCTAATATTGGTGCTCACAAAGAAATGTTTTTGCGCACACAAAGAAATTATTTGCACACACAGTCTATGAGTAATTAGAGGGAACATTGGTTGAGGCTCAACAATATCCAGTCGCCATCTGCCCCTGCTAAGACGAGTGTGATGTTTTCTCTCTCTGCTGTGGACCCATCCACAATACATCCCTGCCTTTGTCACCTCAAGATTAGACCTCTGTGAAGAACTCTATGTGGAGGTACGTCTTGAGATCATTGAGAAGCTGAAGTTAGTGCTGAATGCTGCAGGCTCCTTATTAGGTAGAACTGCACATTGCACCAGTACTCTATGGTCTTCTGCTGACTTCCAGTAAGCTTGTGGGTGGAATTCAAGGTGTTGGTTTCAGCTTATAAAACCTTAAATAGTTTAGGACCTGGTTACCAGAGAGCAGAGTTCCCTTCCTGGGTTGTGCCGAGACAGCTGAGACCAAGCTAGGACAGGGCACTCCTGAGGATAAGGAGGGTCCTTGTTTGGGAAGTTGCTCTCCCGTTGGGTCTTCCAGAGCCTGGATTTGTTAACCTCTTGAGTGTGCTGCAAAGGTGAGCTTCGTTAATCTTTGTTAAGGCTGGTGGGGAAGGATGTAGGTTGAGGGGGAGATATTTGCAGGCATTTTTTTGCCAGTGATATAATTTATAATTGATGGGAGAGGTGCCCAGAGCACTGACTGGGCAACTATGACTGGATTCTAGAAACTAGAAGTAATAAATGAATAAATTCATGGCACCCTTTCAAATCATCTTTTTCCATAGTTTTGTGGAGCAGGGATGGAGCAATAATAGGCAGCAGCATGATGTAGGGGCTACACCACTGTCCTGAAACATGGGAGACCTGGATTCTGTTTGCAGCTTTGCCACTAGGTGAGCTTTGAGAGGTCATGTCTCAGTTTCTTTTTCATGTAAAATGTGATAACAATGTTGACTTCAATTGTAAAGTGCACTGAACTCTACTAATGAAAAGCACTGCATAAAATCAAGGTGTAATTATTATTTTTGTTTGTGAGCACGCTGGATTAGATATTCCTGCCTGGTTGTTTAGCTTTTGGGAAATTTGGTGATTTACCTGAACTTTTAAAACCGTATTAAAGGCACATCAAGCTCTGATGAGCACCTTAAAAAAATGTGTTTATAAATCCAAATAAATGGAGCAGATGTTCACAGCAATGCCCAGTGCGTGGGGAAACTTGGCTGGATTTGAATTTCATTATAGAACAAAAACTCAGCCCAGGTACAAAGGAGGGTTCACTGAGACTTTTGACAAATCTAAGACCATTTGCCAATGATCCTGTGTTTGTTTATGTTTTTGGAGAAAACTGGATTTAAAAGCTGGCAGTGCAAACCTGTCTGCAAGCAATCAGACAAAAAATTCCCTTTACCCAATTACCTGAAACCAGTGGCATTTCAGGCACCTCTAGTCTGTATGCAGGTGAGAGAGAGAGAGAGGATCATTTATGATCAGGGTGGACGAAATTGGCTCACAGCTAGGTGCCAGTAATTTTATTTTTGCTCTTCAGAGAGCGCTCCTCCATTACATTTCTTCAGTGGAGCTGGATGACAGGCTGCTAAAACTGATTATCATGGAAGCCAGAAACATACCTTTGCCAAGGTTGTATGATAGATGCTAAAATCCACCTAACAGGGGCTGCAAGGCAATGTTTTAATTTTTTGGGCCAAAGCCTGAGGGGTTCTTACTAAGGCTTACACTTAGGCAAATGTCTAAGTTAATGTGAATTCCCCTAAGTAAGTTCTGTGTGAAACCTGAGTGAGATGTTGAGGGGCATGTCTACACCATAAATGCTCCAGTGCTGTAGCTGAAGTGTTGTTACATTGCAGCGTATCTCTTTCCTCTGGCAACAGATGCTGACTCTCATGCCCAGTGTCTGATTTTCATTCCTACCCCAACGAAAGGGGGTTAGGGTTGCCAGGCATGGAGTGTTCTGGTTGAAAAGGGAACTTGGCAGCGTTCGGTCAACACAGCTGGCAGGATGTTAAAAATTCGGTTATGTGCAGTAATCAGTGCTGCCACTAGGGGATGGGAGGAGCAACAGCTGCTGCCGGAGCCTAAAGGAGCTGCTTCGCTTGGCAACTGCTGCTCTTCCCTTTCCCTCACCACTCTGAGTAGCAGAATTGGTACCCCCTGTCTCCCCGGTGCCCCGATTTCCCCACCCTGATCCCTCACTCCAGGAACTGACCATCCCCCAGCCCAGCTCTTTGCTTCGAGGACTGACTCTCCCCCCCCCCCGTATCTCAGTTTCCCCAGCCAGCCGCTCGCTCTGCGGACTGACCCCACTGTGTGTGGTTGTGCCTTGACTGGGCAGGTGGGCTCCGTGTCTGTTTCTCCCGGCTCAGCTCTGCCGGTTGCAGATGATCTCTGAGGACAGAGGGAGTCAGCAATGGGGGCGAGGGGGCTCAAGGGATGGGGCATAACAGGGTTGTTTGGTTTTCAACAATTAGCAAGTTGGTAGGGCGGGGGGCAGCGGTTCCATGGTTGGCGTCAGAGCATCTCTCCAAGCAACAGCAGCTAGGTCCATTCTTCAGTGACCCACTTCCTTCTGGGCTGCCCCAGGTAGGGCAGGGGATTTTTTACAGCCCTGAGCGATGTGGCTAGGTTGCCCAACACATTTCACGTAGGGCAGAGCTAGGTCAGACTGGTCCAGCTAATCACAAGCCTGGGGGAACAGGTAATGCAGCCCAGTCTGGAGTGGGGCAGGGCACCCCCTCCTGCCTGCCTCTTCCCCCGAGACTTGTGCCTTGAGGCTCAGGGCAGCCAGCGTGCTACGGGGGGTCTGCACCTTGTGTGCAAAATGAGGAGGGTTCTGTGCACCGAAGCGGAGCTGGCCACAGTACGATCCGGTACAGACTGTCAGTTTTTCAGTCTGATCTTGCTGAGAGTAGTTGTGAGCAATACCGCAGTTCCAACCACAGGCCTCTGCTTGAAGTTTCATCTCCAGAGCTTTGGTTTAAGCTGGCGTGGTGTTAGCGGCCGTGTAGCTCAGGAACTCAGTTTGGAAGTGTTGAAATTCAGGTTTGGAGCTGTGATGGGGAGAGCTGGATTAACCAGCCTGTGGGTCCCAGGCTGCCCCGCACTGCGGACCACCTGCCCCCCAGCATGGCAGCCTGAAGTCAGGCCGTCACCAGGGCCTGAGAATGGATCCAGCTTGTGCGCCGCACAGCCCATGGTGCAGCCATCCCCCCCCGCCCCCGGGCCGTGGGTCTTGAAAGGCTGTGCCAGAATCGATATGTGCTGCGCTGCGTGCCAGCCAGTCCTACCCACCACCCAGGACGGGTGAACAGGTGTTCCCCCAACTTGCCTCCAGGGTCAGACCAGCCAGCCCATGCGTGGGGCAGGAGCATGAAGCCTGGCCTCTGGCCCCCAAGGTGCTGCTTGCCACCACTGCAGGCATGTCGGGGGCCCTCTAAGTACGCCCCCAAAACGCTGCCAGTGCTGAGCAGGGCTGGGGGTAGATCAGGTAGGAGTTTTAGGGGCTGGAGCTGGGGGACTCCCTGTTTTGGCTGGGGCCCAGGACTTCAGCCCCTGTAGCCCCCGCAGCAATCCTGTGCTGGGGACGGCCATGAGGCTGTAGCATTGATTTTACGAATGCTGTACGTGACTAGGTTATGGGGTTGGTTCCTGAATTATGCCATGGGGTTAACTCACTGTACGCAGAGGCTGCTTTAATGAAGAGCAAATCTGGTGGGAACCAAGCAGGAATGTTACCCAATTATTCCAGGTAAAACACCTCTTAGTAAACAGCTCGGGAGGTTCAGAGACAGCTTTCAGCTGGGAAGATGCACCAGCCAAAGTTACACAGCTGTTGTGGCAAAGCAGTAATACCCAGATTAAGAGCAGGGAACAGTTAAATAGTCTCTAGGGACGTAGTTCTCACAAGCTGTTGTCCCAGGTCAGGCTGACGTAGGCACAGGTTTGGTGGAGCAGTCTGAAGCAGTTGGGCCTTTCTTAAACTTCCAGCATCTCTAAGCCTTAGGTTAAAATAGACGAGTCTAGGATGTCATTATAAATTGTAGCCACTTAGTTCAGTCTGTCATCCATTCATCACTGAGATGTGTGGTCCTGCGGTCAATTCACGTGCTGGTTCATATATAGTCAATACATGCTAAACAGATTTAAAAGTTACTAGGCCATAGACTTAAGCACCCTTAACATAAAGTGAGTGAGTTAGGAAAAAACCTGTGCCAATAAGATCACAAGATAACTGCAAAAGATGTGCCAATGAGTAACGTTATAAAAAAGTAGACTGCTATAAACTGCAAAGTGTTGTCATGAGACACCTGATTGTAACATTCTTGAATGTCCTGTCTAGACCTCATGGGGAAACTCCAGGAGGAGCCGTCCCTCTGTTGATGATCGTTTGGTGATAGGTTGATATTCCATGAAAGCTGATGCAATAAATAAACGTTGGTCTTTCAGTGCCACAGGACTCCTAGAATATTTTGGAGGATTGTCTGACTACAGTCTTACTGGCGTATGGGGTTTTAGTAGGATTTATAGATCTATGAGTAATTGTAACTTTACTTATTGCTTTAATAAGATTTGTAGTACAGATAAGACTTTTTTACTTGTGAACGTGTCTGTGGTCACCATCCCTGGACAATGTGTATTCCTAGAGTCTCCAAATCTGAGAGAAGCACCAGAAGTAATAGTCACTCTACTGAGTTTAAAGCTGTAGCAACAGGAGCTGAACCTATGGTAATTTAATATAAAATTGCTAAATTCAATTTAAAGAATAAAAAGACCACAAAATCCTTTTTCTGTTATGCTTTACTGTTAACTGCTGTTATGAACAAAGCCTTTGTTTGAAGACAGCCTCTAGTCTCTGTATTGACTGTTGGCTGCCACTCCTGAAGAGCAGACTCAAAAGGACCACTCTCAATCTAACCTGCTGGAGAATCACAGCTGGCACACAGGGGACTGTAGACCACAACCTACTATAACAGTAGGAGAGTCTTACGTTTTCACCCAAGGGCGCTAAAGATTTGAGACCTACAGCTCAAGGCGGGGAACCCTTAAGGGGGCTCAGAGGTGCAGCAGGAGCCATCTCTAGTTTTGAACACAGATGCTATCCACAAAGAGTAACACCTTTTATTAGGAACTTTTGAAGACTGAAAAATACAATGATGTGTTGAATACATCTACCAGGGTCAATGGAAAAGAATGTTTGTCCTTGTTGGAGGCACATACTGTTAGTCTAGGGGGAAAAAAAAAGGTTAACTAGAGGAGCATTTCTTACAGATATTTTTTAAATGTATTGTCTTTCAGAGCAATAAGCTAATGAACAGATAGAATCAATTTTAGCCAATTTAATGTACTGAGTTATTGGAGAGCACAGTCTGCTTTCACTGGGAATTGCTACTTGTATTTTGATGACAAAACTGATGTGAACAGTGTGACTACATGAGTAATCATGTTAGGAAATTGTAACTAATATTATGATTTGGTCTGAAACAATTGAATTTTGCAAGGTTTATTTAAAAATAAAGGTTTAGAAAATATCAAACTCCAAGTAGATAAAGAATTGGCAGGGGCAGAGCAAAGCAAAACAGCCATTTCCTTGTAACAGTGCACTTACTCTAATGCAGTGGATTCCGTTTATGTCCTATGGTAAAGCTGAGAAAATGCTGATGACTAAAGAGTGAATCTTTTAAATTGCATTTAGCTGCTAAAGCATTACAGATCTTAACTTGCCTCACTGAGTTATCTTGGTGTTTTCCTGCTCATTTTACCCGCAAAGTGCAATTAACATTATTAGTGACAGAGCCATATAGATGTTCATCTTAGTCTGACTTGGTGCAAAATTGATGCTGGTGTCATTTAGATGTTTTATCTAGTGGTTAGTCAGTGGTTTGCAGAACAACGTTCCCTGTGGGAATGTTACATTTACCACATGTTTCCTGTAGGTTTAATTGCAGTTGCAGATGAAAAGAAACTCTGAATGCTTCACAGATTGATTGAAAGAGCCCAGTAAAACACGGCGTGGAATAGGAAAGGAATAATTTTCTGACCTATCCTAAATAATAATTATTATTCATATGAATATTAATTCAGCATGAAAATACTGTAATAACAGCAGAGACTGGACTACTGATGGTCTGTGTGCTCATTGAATGAATTTGGAATTGTCCAGCGTTCCAAAGGTTGACACATTTAACCACTCAACATTAGCATGAGCACCCTACCTCTGTACCTTACGGGCAGCAAGGAGGTCTTAGTTAATGGAGCTCTCAAGATCCTAGGCCATGGGCATAAAAGGCAGATGCATTGCAGTGAGTGGTCTTCGGTTGAGAGTGTTAAGATCGGAGATTCATGCAACTTCAACGTCCTCTTCTGGCCAATTCTGGTATTATTTAAAATGAACAAGTTGACCTAAAATAAACTAAAGGAAGGACATTTTTCCTGTATCTTTTCAAAAATACTGGTTATGCAGCAGCATTCAAAAGACTCTGCTAGCAGCTGGTTCTAGTAAACTGAACCTTAGACCGCTATTCACTAGGCTAAAATGGCCGCAGCCTATGTTTCTGAACATTAAAATACTTGCCAAGCAAACTAAGGATCAACTTAGTTGCTGACTTTGATCCTATTACTGTTGGCACAGAGGGAGCCATGCAATAAACTATCAACCTTTATCATTTTTTCTCATCTATTTTATGAATTAGAATTGGAGAAGTAGAAATGCTGAAAGCTGCTTTTCACAGGGCTGAATTTTGGTCAGACAGCATCCTGGGTGAGAGAAAAATAAGTGCAGCTGGTCAGAAATGTGATGTTGTAAAATGCCAGTTTGTTGTAACTGAAATGTGTCTGTTTCAACAAAGTTTTAGTCAGGAAGGGTTTTGCCAGGTCCATGATGAAATTTCTGGGGGAAAAAAACAAAAAAACCAGAGAAGATTGGAATTCAAGAGACCCAGGTTTAGTTCCTTCTTTGCCTACTTTGGAACAGGGATTTGAAACTGAGTTTCCCAGATACCCTAGGAATGCACAATTGGGTGTATAGCTGTCTCTGTGCGTCTCTCTCTGTTTTTCACAAACATTTTCCAAACGTCTCTCTTTTATTTTGATGCGGCACAAAAAACAAGTGTCCAAACCTCAACATTTCTTACAAAATGGAAGAATTCTCAATTTTCCATTCACCTTCAAATTAAGCTTTTCCTTGCCCATTCCTGGTCTCCCTGCACCATTCCCTTCCCATGTCCCCCAAAAGAAATGGGCACAAGTATAACTGCAGTGGCCCCAAGCCATATCTGGGGCTTTAAGTGATAGCAGACTTCTTTAGCATTTTGGTTCTTACAGCAAGGTTACCAGAAAAGAAGTTACTCTTAGTGTGTATCAGTTATGTAGTCAAGTGGCCAGCTATGTGAGTGCCAGATCAATAGCTGAACAGTACATGAAGTATTATCAGTGGAACATGTAGCTCCAAGTCTCATGTGACCTGCCTCGAAACAGAATTTGGTTTTAGTCTGTTTTTCCAGCCCATGTACTGTCTGTCTCTTCTGCAGGCTTGCACAGACCTAAAAATAATGGAAAGTTCATACCCCAGTCAATCTAGATAACACATCACTGGCACGGAGAGAACTTGCACTCACGCCCACATACCAAAGGAATAGGATTGCATTACCCCTCCTCCTCCACGTAGGCAAAGCCTGAGTAAACAGAAGGGATCTGCAATATACCCTCAAGGTTAATGAACTCAGGCTATCACAGACCATGGAAGGAAGCTTCTAGATTCAAGGGTTGTCCTACACCCAGACGTATGGACCTAAGCCCTAGGCTACTGGGCTGTTTTCAGCAACAGTCAAAGGGAGATATGCAAATTACCTAAAATAACTTGGGTTTCAACCTCCAAGTTCCTAATGTTCACTTACCTCAGCAGCTCCACTGTGCTGTGTTGAAGGCAAATGCCCTTCCTTTGACTCAGTGCTATTCCACTTGAGAGGATGAACTTCAGGGAGCAACTTCCTGATGAACCGAGCAGGTCTTCACGGACACTTCGAATGAACAGGGAAGTTTGAACTGACACTGCTGTCTGTAAAGATGTGCCCTAAGGAGTGTCAGCTCAAGTGCCTCAGCTGACTTCAGCTGTTGAATAAGGGCGTGAGATGACCAGATTCTCCATTCACCATCAGAACGGTCATATTTTATACCTGTTTTGTACTGGTATAAATGAATACAACAGTGTGCTGGGCAATGGGGAATCTGTCCCATCAGGGCTGGATTCAAACCATAAAGAATTTTTTAGGCCCAAACCAGCACTTTGAATTACCCTTGGAATGGAAGTGGAAGCTAGTCAGTAGAGGAGATCATCTAGTGTGATCTTTATGGGACACGTCCCTAAGCAGGGTGAGCAGCAGCCATCACCCCTAGCAGAGAAGTTTCTGAATACTCTTAGGGGTACGCTGGGCACTCTGCAAGTGCAAGGAGGTACGTAGGTGGCCTGGGATCAGCCAGCTGTTGGACTGTGCTGGTGGTGACTTGGGTATGTCTATACTGATGGTGGCAAGTTCACCATCCTCAGTGTGCTCTTCAAGGTTTGATTGAGTAGTCTGTCAAGACGCGCTCAATTGATTTTGTGTTCAACGCTGTAACTCTAGCCACAACGGTAGAGTAGTGCTAAGCTGACAAGACGACATTTCTGGTTGCCTTAGCCCAGTGTGTGCAGGGAGATAAGTGGGAGTTCGCATATCTCCCATAGCCTTACTAAGTGTTTTATGTACCTTGCATATCTTCCGTTGACTACTGCCGAAAAGTGCAGCGAGCGTAGATTAGTGTTTAGGAATCACTACAGTGGCTTCTGCGCTGTTTGAAGATTCCCTTTGAGGGGGAAAACTTCAGATGGCTGATGAGCTTGTTTTGAATGACAAAGCACCTGGCACAAAATAGAATGAAGCAGCTGGGACACACATGAGCATCAGTTCCAGTCAGGGCAGAGGTGTAGAAAACATTCACAGATGAAGGCACAGGAACTTTTAATTGCAGTAGGACCTGCTAAATGCTGGTATAAAAACAGGCAGACAGGGTTTTTTAATGTCTAAAAAGGGTCATTGGGAAATATTTGAGGGAAAGATCATATCTACAGGTTGCAGAAGAACAAGAGCAAGGAGTCCTGTGGCACTTACACTAACAAATTTATTTACTGCATGAGCTTTCGTGGGAGCAAATCCGACTTTGTCAGGTGCTTTGAAGATGGGGGAACTTACACCTTCCTGCATTTATTTCCTCCCATTTTGTAAATCATGGGATCAGGTCACACTGTAACAGACACAAGACCAGAACTATGTGATATTAATTAATTTACTGGTGCTGATTCTGACTCTGCATTATTAGTGTGTGGGCCCCTTTGTGTTTTGTTCTAGGCATGCAAATGAAATTTGCTGATTTTTGTCTTGTCATCCACTGGAAAGTTTAACCACTGTAAGTCACAAGAGCACATTTTCAGGTTAATAGACTTCAGAAATGGCTCTACTTTTCTATTGGATTTTTCAAGTGTATTTGCAATGAGTGCAATATCCATGAAGGAGCATATGGGGGTTGAAAACATCACCTGGTAAAGGATTAACACGCAGAAATCTACTGACATTAACATCTTTCTCATACACTTGGTCGTGTACGCTGTTGAGTAAAATACACCTGTTGCTGTTTCTCAGCCCAGTTAAATGATACCCTGCCATATTTTGTGCAAAGCTCTCAAAGGCTATGAAAGAATTTTGGGATCTCTCAGGATACAGGAAGATCATAAACATTACAGACCAGTTTTTCTCTCTGGGCCATACATGATTGCTAAGCAAAGGTGCGATGAGGAATAAAGAAAGGAATTGCTCATGTTGCCAGATATGACACACAAAGGTTGGGCAGAATTCCAAACCTAGGAGAAAGGGACTGCTTCATCTCTCCGTCCCTTAGGGCAGCATAGCACTGGAAAAAGGGTATGACCATGTCTTTATCCCTATCATACGTTGGCCATCATGGCATCGATCCAGTCCCCCTTGCGCTCACATCTCTTGCTCGCACTGTCTAGCTTTTAGGTAGTTCACGGTAATTCCATCTGTGGCTAATTCACAAGTGAGATTAAATTTACCTACTTTATGATTATTTTCAGACAACACCGATTAACTGAACAGAAGGAATCTTAAAGAGCATAGGGAAGAATAAATTTTCCTTGCTAAGGTGTACCACATCACTCTGCTCTGTTTAGCCATATCCTCTGTAAAGGACCTTGTGGTCTAAAACTTTAAAATGTCACCTGAATTAAAATCTTTTCACTAATGAATGGCTTAGCTATAAATTCACCTGTCTGTGAAGCCTCCAAAACACTGACAGCAAAGAAACAAAGCCTAGAAAAGTTAATTGTTATGTCTGTGGAACAGGGACAAACAAAATAAGGAGTGGTTTTAAATACATTAAGCAATCTAAAAATGAGATTCACTTCTCAGTACTTAATTCCATCCTGATTTTCAACTAGAATTAAAAAATGCTATAAATCTGTCTGCAAACAAGATTATTTTTTTAGGCCAGCAGTGCTGAAATCGAAAGTCTTTCATCTTTGTCTCTGTCTGATGAATTGGATGTGGACAGTTCTCTCCATGTTGCTGAGATTTGGGTTAGTAGCTGTAAATGTTGCACTTAAACAGCTATTAACTTCATTAAAAATTGTCAGTAAATGAAATTGCTTTGTTATTCAGCCAGGGATAGGAGAGTGGGAGCATTTAATGATGCACAATGGCATAGTATGTTTTTATGAGCTGGAGACCAGGAAAACAGTCTCAAGGAAAGTGCTAATCAATGTTCACCCAGATTCTAGCCCTGAAAACAACCTCAGTTGTTCAGATGAAGAGCACTTGGATTCCATGTATGAGGAATACTGAAGCAAAGAGGGTGCATTCAGAAAAACCCAATGAGTGTGGAACCAGGTGTGACTAGTGTAGTGGCTAACACCGCTGCTTAACAAGCAGAAGGTCCTGGGTTCAATTCCCAGGGGGTTGGACTTGATGATCTCACGAGGTCCCTTCCAGCCCTATGATTTGATTTGATTTTGATTTGACTATCTATCCAGTTTGTGCAAGTGCCCTCACTGTCTGTCAGTGCCCCTTCAGAAGACAAATAAGTTTGTTAGTCTTTAAAAGTGCAACCAGACTCCTTGTTTGTCCAGAGACGTTGCTTTTCTGCAATAATGTTTTATGTGACTCATCTAATAATCTCGAAGCAATTTAGAAACATTAATGAGCAGAACCTCCCCCCTGTACTGAACAGCCAATCGATGCTTGCAGTCCTTCAGGGCTCAATTACTTCTCTGCCTCTTGAAGTTGCCTCCAATCTCCATGCCCCTTCCCACTGTTGGTTGATAGATGGGGCAGAAGGATTCCAAAGCCATCTCACTGAGATATGGAGGGAAGGTACTTCTCTTCCTTTTGCCCCAGGTTTTGTTGGTTTTGTTAGTTTGTTTGCAAGGAGGATATCATCTTTGGGTCACATGGGGTCTAAGGCAGCACCCTGAGTAATTCACTATCCTTTCACCATTAGGAGCTATTCTAAAAGAAAACGACTGACATGTAAATATGCAACTGCAGATGTAATGGACTGAAATTGTCTAGGATCTGAAGTTGGCGGGTTCTATAGGGTGGTGTTTTTCTTTGTGCTACTAAGAAAATAGGTGAAGTACTTAGCTCTCAGACATTACAGTAATGCAACTAAAATAACAATAATAATACCTAATCAACTCCCAGGCTGAGGAGCCACATGCTGAGAGCAGCATGAACAACCTTTTAGTGTCCACAAAACTACTTGGCATAGGCCCATTTTTCTAGAATGCAGTTATAAATTCTACATTTGGTAAGACACGATTATTAAGACCCCATTTCTTGCTAAGACCAGTTTTCCAACATACTAGTGTGGTTCTGGGACAGTGTGTTTCATAATGAAAATGAAGGCCAGGGGATGTTGCCTGGTATTGCTGGCTCATTTTATCTATTTTGCATTTGTTTTGCCTCTGTTGTGGCCTTCACTACAGTACCTTGCTCCTGGGCATGAAGAGTGACCAATGTTATGGGGTTCACATCAAGTTTTTTGCATTAGTATTAGCATCTTGGATCAACTAACGGGAATGTGTATGATCAGAACAGCTGTTTTCCAGCAAGGAGGCCAGGCCAGAGTCTCTTATTGATATCTGTGGGAATATGGAATAACTTCTTTGATGCAGAGTACCTGGGATTTTATCTGGTTGCAAATAAAACCTGAATCTGTGCAGCAGCTGCTTTGCCCACAGAATCTTTGCCTCTGTTGCCCTGCGAATAGGAAATGGGGGGCTGACTTTGGCAAAGCAGTGCAAGCATTTATCCATGATTTTCAAAGAATTATCTTTGTCCACCCTGCCAGATCCTATGCCAAGCAGATCTCAGGCCTTCCTGAACAGTAGGTTAGACATTCTCTGACATTGAATATTCAAATAACTATGGATTTCAGAGAAATATAAAGTTCAAACAAGCTGGAAAGGTAAGAATTGGGCGACTAGACACATCCCTGAATGTGTGTCAAATTAAATGACTTTGAAATCATTATTTTCCTGGAGTAAATACTGAAATCATTCTTTTATTAGTGCTAATTTGTTTAATTAACAAAAACAAAACAACTGTTTGATGAGCTCCAGTGTCTGTACTGATTTGGGTGGTAAACTGCTGAAAGCATTGCACTCCTTACAAGTTTTATTTATGCGGGGCGTTGTTAATGCAGCAACAAGGAGCTCAGTGCAAGATCAGACTTGACAATGTGACACTGTCATTTCAAAACCACCCGCTCATAACTAAGTGCAGCATTCATGGGTTGGGCTTCCTGACCTGACCGCTTCTTCCCCTTGACTCTGACCTGGAACCACAGCCTTTGAGAGTCTTTGGATTTTCGAAAGGGGTCATTGCAGAGTGACCCATTTAACTTGGCTGTTTCCCATTCTTTCAGCCTCTCCTCTTGTTAGGAAGGTGGAATGTATGGTGGTGGCCAATATTCGTTGTCCCAGAGCACTGCTAGCAGCCACCAAGTGTGTTCCTCTATTTGTCTCAATCCCTCTTCCAGGATGGGAATTTTAAAAGCACCAAAGAGAGTGAGACTCGTAAATCTCAGTGAGATTTAATGGGATTTATGTTCTTAACTCTTAGATGCTTTTGAAAATCCCATCCTAAATGTGTGTGTTCAGTGATCAGTTATCCTCTTGCCTTACCAGTAAGAGCAGGATTAGCCGTGTATGCTCTCCTGTGTGAAAGAAAAATAAGGGAAGCATGACCCTATCAATTTCCTTTTTCTCATGAGTCCAGGCGCACACCTTTGTATCTCTGGGCCATTATTCCCACAAAGGTCACAGGGGTGTATGTAAGCCAGCCAAGATTATCAGGAGGCCAACAGGAGAAATGAAGGAAGGCATTCCTTTGGAGACAATGAGCGGCCATGCATCCTGCATAGCAGGCGAATGGAAAAACTGTGCAAGGAAGACTGCACTAAGATGTCGATCACCTGTGGCTTTCTAACTGGAAGTGCCTAGTGCTGGCTGGGTAGGGAAGAGCCATGGGTTGTGCAGGACTTTATGTAATGGCTTAGGAATCCTAGGGCTATGGTAAAATTGGGTGGAAGTGCTCAGGCCACTTCCATGCCAAAATTTCTATTGTGGGAGACAGAGCTGAGCAAACAGCATTCCAATCAATTAATCTTTTCTCTTCCTTCTTGTCCACCAACAACTTGGGGCAGTTCTGCATAACGCATAAATGAGAGAAAATGGCTAAGGTAGCCATCAAATTCTTTGTAACTTTGTGCAGTGATCGCAAACATGGAGAACTTGTGATTGGTCAGATCAGTCATGTGGGGGGCATTTTGTATTCTCAGGGTTGGCAAGAACTGATTGCTAATAGTCATGCATGCAGATTTGTGTTCCTAATGTGACAGGATCAGGAGAACTGCATCTCAGAGTGTTCAGAGAAGGAGAATACAACAAAGGATGCAGACACAGGTAAATATTTAGGAGGCTGGGGGTGTCTGCCCACTCCTTGAACTTTGCATGCAAGCCAGAATAGATTACAACAATGGCAGCAGAGCCAACTACCCTTTAACAAGTAAAATGACTCCATCAGAAAACAGGGATGATAGGCCAGAGCCTGGGGCTTAAAGCAGAAAACAATTGTTGAAGTTGTGATAACACCCAGGGAAGAGTATAGTCCTTGCACAGATTTGCTGCGCATTTACTTTCAGAGAGAATCAATGTTGTTAGGTTTTGCTGCCACCTTCTGGCATCCTGTTGCAATGTGGGCATGCTGCAGTTGCTGTTTTTATTGTGCATAGATATTTTACTTCTTTCCCAGCTGGCAAAAACCCTGCTCGTTTGAATGGAGTAAGGAAAAGATTTAGCTAAATAAGTGATGTGCTAGTGGGACAAAGGGGTCCAGAGTTCAGATTTGTGAAGAAAACACCAACTGATCATACTGAAATGCTCCTAGAGAAGGCTCGAGGAAGATCTATTACCGCCTCGAAGGTCTGCCGAGAAGCCTGATCTTTACCTGTAATTATCCATTATACAGTTATTGGAATATTTTAATGTTGTTTTGTAGCCTTGCCCAGAGGCCCCAGCTTGGGTTGGTGAACTATTATGCTAGGCCTTGAAATATGTACCCTTGCAAAATAATGCAACATTTCCTAGCCTGGGGAAAGCACAGTTGGGGAGGAGCTGTCTATAAGTAAGGAGAGGTCTGTCTCCGAAATCTTGGAAGAGTGAGGGATCGTCTTGTAGGATAGGCTGCAGAGCCTTGACCGTGTGTTGTAGATGTTTGAGTTTGGGGCTGTAGGTGATGACCAGTGGTGTTCTGTTATTTTCCTTGTTGGGTTAAATCACCTTACTCACAAGAGCAAACCTACTGGTGAAGAGATCTGTCCCTCAATGGATCCCTTTTTCTTGGTGCAGAGCGGCACAACAGAAATGTAAAGTCACTATCACAGGCAGGGATCTATGGCACTTTGTTCTCGTTCTCCACAGGCGCAGGGTACGTGATCACTGCAATGACTGTAGCTGCACATCTGGGCCCTTGGTATCAGAAATACTTGCATGAGGAAAGTTAGCAAGATCTGGTTCATTACTTATACTTTGTTTTGTAAGTATAGGGCTGCAAATCCTGGCTTCTAGATGTGATTGTTACACAAACAAGTGTGATTGTCTCAAGAGCAATGTCATTCTTAAGCTTAGTCATATATTTATAGACATTTCCCCCCCTTCCATTATTTTCATGATACAACATGAGAATATTGCAAAGTTGTCCCAAGTAAACTGGAGGCACCAAAGGATCTTGCAAGCCTAATGGGATGATCTTGGAAAATTCAAGATGTTTGGGACAACCCTTGACAACTTGGTGTTTACAGAAATATTTGCAATTTAACAAAAATCTGTGCTATAAAAATACTCATATTCAATGTCATGAAACATATCAAGCCAAAAATGAGTTGCCTCTATTCCCCTCAAATGTCCTCTTTAGGGGACTTGGTTTTCATTTTATTCAATAAACATGGTGTGCTTTCTAAGGTAAACTGTAGAAAAACAAAACTACTACCTTATTGATTGATCTGGTGCCTTTAAATTCTCCCTGTTGCTTTAAAATACTGTATGCTTTACCTGCAATATTATTTTCAAATCACACATATAACATAATGTGACTTTATCCTGAGAACTCACAGCTAGGAGTGTCACAAGGTCCTTACCCAACATTGCTCCTCATTTTCAGTCTAAAGTTAGGGCTACATTCTCCCTTTGATTTTTCTTCAAAATTCACCTGAATTCCTTGCAGGTGCCTGAAATGCTCTATTGGCATAATGTTCAAAATGTTGGTTTCAGCTGTACACTACTACCCCACCAGGGGGCATGTGGAACCAAGAGAAGGAAATGTTTATCTCTCCTGAATTCATTTCAGCCATGAACAGAAGAAAGCTTTTAAATCATACCCCTGCAGTTTTAGTATTCTTGGGATGGAAACACTATTTGCAGTCTCTCATGTTATTAAACCACTTCACTTGTGTGTTCTTGTTCCTTACTATTGACTGAGTGACGGAGACACTGTCATGGAATAACAGCTACCTCCAGTTCTGTCCTGCTAAATAAGGTCAAGACAGAGTTTGAGTCTGTATAACTTGGGGTATAATTCAATGTACTTTGACCCCCAGAATATAAATATAATTGACATTAGAATTATTTCTAAGTATCAATAAATACCAGAGCCCTAAATATCATGTTGTTTAAGGGCCCTTCGTCAGGTTGAATGATAGGGCAGTTTATTCTGTTTTGTCTATTCCCTGTTACATAAAGATAAAGGAAGGCTGGCTGTATCCTTGATGTTGCCAAGTTCCAAAGAGGTAGCCGTGTTAGTCTAGTTCGGCAAACCAAGCAGGGAGGCCCATGGTATTTAAAGACTAACAAATTTATCTTTCATATGAGCTTTCGTGAGTTTTTCTCCCATTCTGTAAGTTCCCCCATCTTCAAAGCATCTGACAAAGCAGGATTTTCTCCCATGAAAGCTCAAGCAAAAAATAAGTTTGTTAGTCTTTAAGTGCCACAGGACGCCTTGCTTGTTCTGTTTCCTTGATGTAATCCATTTTATCTCCTTGGCAGCTTTTAGTTGTGTTAGCTGTTTAACCCTGTAAGATGTTACTATGAAAATGCTGATAAAGCAGTTCTGCTTTCCTTGTATTTGCTTGCTGCTCTCTGTGATCATATAACAGCATGGAAATCCATACTTGGGGTAATGGGCCCAATCCAACATCCAGCAAAGCCAATGGGAATTTTGTCATTGATTTATTGGAGCATAATTAGGCTTCTTGTTTCATAGATAGGAAAGTATATTTTTTCTTTTCATCGAGGCTTTCAGTTCCAGAAGATTTTCCCTCTGGACTCTGAAGATTTACTAGCAAGCTGTCTTCAGCCCATCTTGCAAAGAAGTTGCAGAGTCCATGGTAAAGTGCTTTCTAAGGTAAAACAAGGATGCACATGGCTTTGTTTGAGCACACATAAACAATCTCATGTGAATTAAAAATATTGATTGAAGTTTGCACAAACACCAGTTAAATGTGCTTATGATATGGCAGAAATGGCATGGGTAGGTCTGATCAAGAAGCTTTTGAGGGATTGTTTTCTTTGTTGAAAAGTGCTGATTCCATTAAACTGACCACAGAATAGTCAGGTTTGACAAATTTCTCAATTTAAAAGATTTAAATGATAAATGATGCTGTCAATGTTGAGAAATGAGTTTTTACATTCTCAAAATGCTTCATTTTGACACTTGCAAAACAAAATACTCCAGTTCGAACTGACATTTCATTTGAAAATTTAAGCTAATTAAATTGCAAAAAAAAAGGTTTACAAAAGGTTGAAACCGAAACACAGCATTTCATATTTTATCAAAATGAAATGTTTCAATGGGCCCAAAATGGGGAAGGAGAAACCCTGGTTTTTTGTTTGTTGTTCTTTGTGAGATTTTGGTAATTCACCCGAAGTCAAGACAGGAAAACTATGTCCCTTAACGCTTCCAGCTCTAAAAACTAACATTAGATACATCTTCAGCTTCTTGAGCTGGGAAAACCTCCCTTCATAGGGGCGAGAAGCAGACCTGTAAAATCTTGAACCTTGCCAAGGGATGAGTTTTCAGATTAGATCTTAATTTTCCTACTGGCCCCTCATGCATTAATGGCCTGAACTAAAATTTCCAGTCCTGCAAACTTCAAATGGGATGGGATCTTTAAAATCTGGATGTGAACTTGCCATCTTAGGCTTATAACCAATGAACACTGCATTCAACCTTAAGCTGAAATTCAGTGAAGCTTGCTTCTCTCTCTAAGCATGACTGTTCCATTTGGGGAGATGTAACAAATGCTGTGTCCTGCTTTCAGTGGACTTTGCCTTGAGCTGTCTAGTGTGTGTGTTCTGTGCAATCCGCCAAGAAAATAGGAGTCACAGTAGGAGTCAAACTTGTGGGATCAAGCCACAGAGCTTGCCCTTAGAAAAAGCTAAAAAGGAGCTCTTTTAAAGACCCTTGCACAGCAACCTTTGTGTCGGTGAAGTAGAGTCACTAAAAAGTGATGCAAAACAGACACTTGCAGAGTCTGAGGTTGCTGCAGTCCAGCCTTTCCAGCTCAGACTTGGAAAACCAGTCTCTGCTTCCAAACTCAGCTCCCTGTGAGTGGGTGCACTGTGGCAGCGTGACTGTAATGCCCACAGAAGTCTCTGGGGGTTATGTGCACATCTCAAGATCCTGTACCTTGGCAGCAGCCAATGAGTATTACACTGAGTATTGTCGCTTAATTTTTTTTTTTATTGATTCCTGAAGAAAAAATAAAATGGCCATTTCCTCTCAATTACAACGTTGGCCTTTTCACTCTGAGGCCTTCTGACACACTTCAGTGCCATTGCTTGAAATTGCATTATGTTAACTAGAGCAACAATATCATAACTTTCCAAGTGCTTTTAGTAGGAAGCTCAGCAGATATTGGGACTGATCATGACAGGTGTAAATCAACATAACCCGTTGACCTCAGTGGAGCTGTGCCCATTTACACCTGCTGGGGATCTGGTCTGTGGTTTGCTAGATGTACTTAGTGTGCTTGGCAGATACAAAGAGGTCCAAACAAAGAGTAAACAAGGAAAGGCAGATTTATATTTTCTGGTATTAATAAAACTGCAAACCATGGTGCTGTGTGGTGGAACGCATTAGGTTGCATTAAAACACAGTTGAGCAAAGGTTATATCTGTAATACGTCATGCAAAATTATTTATTATAGACTCATTACAATTTGTTTGCAGCCCTTTGAAACTATTTTTGGAGGGGAGTGCAGGGGTAGAGGCTAAGTTTTAAATTTTAATGAGAACTGTTTAAATTTCAAGGGGTGACTTACAAATGCACGTGGGCTTTGAAGGAAGGAAGTATTGATTGGTGCATGCGGGAAAGAATTGGTTTACAAAGTGTATTAACTCTAGCAATTACTGCAGAGGGGTATCTGATGCCATTATTGAGGGCTGGTTGTGTGGAGATAATTGGTATCTGAGATTAAACTTTCGCCAGGAGGTCACTGTTTTGAAACCAGTGCAAGTCAGCGGTAATTAAAGATGGGCTTTAAAACACATCTAAGTGTATTTCTTAATTTTCTTTCAGTGAAGGTGATGGCACTCTTCCTTGAAGAGTTCTGGAAAACCAATTGCATCTGTCCAGTGGCCATTTGGATTTTTTTTAATAGCATGGGGAATCTGAGCACGTTCAGTATTCTTTGGGCTGATTTTCTTGCTATTGCTTGATTTTTTACAGGCCAGTGCACTGTTTTAATGTACTATGTTGATGTTTCAAACCATAATGAAGAGCAGAAAAGTTATAAAGCTAAAATGAATATTAAGTTCACCCTAGAAATATGAACAGAATGTCCCCACTTAACTAGGCATCATAGATAGTCCATAGAGTCACAGGATGATGCATTCTGGGATGCCTTTTTTAAAAGAGGGAATGTCACAAGGTTTAACAAAGCAGAGAAAGACTTTTTCAAGTTTGTTTCTCTGCTGAATCACCACCTCATAACTGGTGGAAGCATTTGGAATTCATAGTCATGTTCAAATGAAGTTTCATTTTAGCTTTGCAGGGCAGTGTTAAAATCTGACTTGGGTTTTCAAGAACCATGCCTTTATGCAAACAAACAAGGAGCCTTGGGGTGCTTTTGAAGACTAATGGATTTATTTTTTGCATGAACTTCCTTGGGAGAAGTCCTGCTTCATCAGATGCAAGAGTGGAGAAAACATACATTGGGGGCAAAAAACCTAGCCGTATGGGAGTGAAAAATAAAGCCTGTGATTATATTTTGCTGCATCAGGTCAGATTACTTCAGCAAATCAAATAAGTTGTATAGATTCAATGGACACAAATCTGATACCAGAAATAAGAACATTCAAAAACCGGTAGGAAATCACTTTTATCTCCCAGGCCATTCAGTAATGGACTTATCTATGTGTATTCTCAGACACATTTATTCTAGATCAAGGCTTTAAAGTAAAGTGAGACTTCAGAGTTAGAATTCATATGTAAATTTTATGCCATCAACTTGGGTCTCTGAGAGTATAAAGTGGCTCTCCCACTACAAATGTTAAATGGGCGACAGGACTCCTCCTTTGTTTTTCATTACTAACAGTCAGTTTCATCTCTCTGAGCCTCAATAGTTTCTGATATGTTGTCTTTGAATTTATACAACTTGTCTGATTTGCTGAAGTAATCTGACCCAATGAAGTGAAATGTTATCACAGGATTTATCTTTCACTTCAATGCTGCAAGTTTTTCTTTCAGTGTAAATTTCCTCCACTCTGGCATCTGATGAAGTTGGACTTTGCCCAATGAAAGCTCATGTGAAAAATAAATTTGTTAGTCTTTAAGTGTCACAGGACTCCTTGCTTATTTTGCTGAACTAGACTAACACGGCTGCCCCTTTGGAACTTGTCAATATGTCTTTATGGATATTTCCAGAAAAGTAAGAGTGACATAAAACTTTCACAGTTGTCTACAGCCCTGGCAGAGCAGCTTCAGCAGAGCAAAAAAGTGATTCACAAGTATATTTGGAAAGAGAACATGTTTGTGGGCTCTCGTTGTTACTCTCAAATATTTGGGCAGCTACTACTTCATCCTCAAAAACATTCACAAATCCTAAGAGTGTGGTTATGAATTTCATGCAGACGATGATTTGGGAAAAATTTCTGTCTTGGCAAGTGCATTATCAACATAGTTGAAAAGTCTGTTATCCAGCCAGGGAGCCAAGTCAATGCCAGACATCATGTATGATTACAGTGACTAGTCCAAAGGTGATCACAAATCATTTGCAGGCAGGCTGAATTTTTTTAACATAATTTTTTTTTTCAGTGAAGAAAGTTGTTGATTAATTGAAGAGGTTTCAGCAAAGAGCCACAACAATAGTTGAAAGATTTGCAAATCTGCCTTAGAGTGATAGACTACTCTAGGAATTATTCTGGAGAAGCTCTATGGCCTGCGCTATAGATGATCAAAATGGTTACTTCTGGCCTTGGAATCTGATCAGTTTCCAAAGGGATAGCCATGTTAGTCTAATCCAGTAAAAAAACAAGGAGTTGTGTGGCACTTTAAGACTAACAGATTTATTTTTTGCATGAGCTTTCATGGGAGAAGATCCCACTTCCTCAGATGCTTCGAAGAGCATCTGAGGAAGTGGGATCTTCTCCCA
>ML681991.1:6647751-6758961 GCA_007922195.1 Podocnemis expansa | reverse complement strand
TGGGAGAAGATCCCACTTCCTCAGATGCTCTTCGAAGCATCTGAGGAAGTGGGATCTTCTCCCATGAAAGCTCATGCAAAAAATAAATCTGTTAGTCTTAAAGTGCCACACAACTCCTTGTTGTTTTTTTACTTGGAATCTGAGTCTGTGAAGCACTTGGTAAAAATCTGAATCAGGATGTAAACAAACAGTGAAGAAAAATCACGTATTTACTTGGCTAATTTACTGACCAAGAATAATTTGACTGGCTCCGACCTTCAGCCACAAATTCAGCAGAGGTCAAAATTTTAAAAACACTTAAAATGATTAGAGGGCTGGTCTACGCTGACTGTGAAGTTTGACATAACGCTGCTTATTTCATTGTCGGAGCAGTACATCTGAAGAAAATGGAGCTGTAATTCGACCTGCTAACCCCACTGTGCAAGTGGCAGAGCTGTGAGGTCAAAATCTACAATTCAAATTTAGGTCCCTGTAGCCAGAGAGTAGCTCAGCTGGTTTTTCCTGTCCTCTTTACTATGACAACATAGCTCCTTCCTTATTGTGAGGTTTCAATTCATTCCTCCCTCTCCGTAAAGCACTGTCTCTGTCTGTCCTGCCTGTAGCAGAGAAACAGAAAGAAAAGTTTTTCCTGCTTTTTTCTTTTATGAGAAGAGGGGAGGAATAGTGAGCAGAGGGTGATTGCCTCCCTACAAACCCCTGTGCCCGTTACCCACAGTGCAGTGCATTTCAGGAGGTAAGTGAGCAGTGGGGATGCAAGACTCCAAGCAAGCAATTTGCTGTGGTCATTTGCCTTCACCTTTCTGTAATTCAACATCCTGAAACCAAATTACAGCCCTCCCCTCAGTGCAGACAAGCCGTAAGGATAAGTCAGCAGTGAGCTACAGCACCTCTGCTTCAGAACTGGTGTCCCGATGACAGCTGGTGTTGACATAACCACACTAGCTGTGCGGTAACCAGCTCAAGCAAAGAGACGCCAATGAATGCTTCAGCACAAGCTTCATAAGCCAACCTGACCCTTCCCCAGACGCCAGGTACACACTCACTTGTGTGGCTGGCACCAACACCTATGCCCTGGTGTCCTCGCTCCTGTTTTATCAAACTAGCGAGAGTTCAGCAAGCACAGGCAGTCTGTACAAGCTGCCAGTCACAGTCTTGGTTTCCGTGTAGATGAACCCCTCAACACTTAGCAGCCTAAGTCCCATTAAAAGTCACTTTTCACTTTAGAAGCTGTGATTTAGGCACCAGAGTTGCTTAGGTTCTGTTGAAAACATTACCTCAAGAAGAACTTTAGTTTCATTGACTGCTGATTTAATAAGCATGTTCTTTAATTGTTGCCTGTATGGGGGGACAAACTTAAGTCTGTGCATAAGTATTTTGGTGAATGGGGACTTGAGTGAGAATCAAATAGAAACCGCCACCTTATGGGTGTGCAATGTAACCATAATCAGAAGTTGGCACAGTCTCATCCCTTCAGGACTGGCTCCTACATTTGTGCTCTGCTTTTTACCACTGCATTCCAAATGTCCCATGTGTTGGACACAAATAGAATATTTCACTGTGCTTTTCCACTACATTTTAAATGTCAAAAACAACTGCTCTCTTTATGGATTTTTAAAGGTTAGGCTAAAAATTTCAAGCATGTGTACGCAGTAATTATTACAGGATAGTTAGCAAATGTTCTCCTAAATGCTTTCTACACTTGCAGCATTTACTGTTCATCAATAATTCAGCTTAAAAAAAAAGAAACAATATATTTTCAACATCACAAAAGCTATTGTTGAGCTATTCATATTGCAGAATGCCTTACAATAAAGGCATCAACCAAAGCAGAGAGCAGGCTCCTAAGATTGGCTTAATGCACTGCCGCACCCTGTTACAATCATTTTTTGTAATTCTAGAAGATGGAAAATAAAATTTTACACTCAAAAATAATACGTTTAAGCAAACAGCATAGATGAGCTGTATGTTTGTCCAAGGGATGGTTAGAGGTTGCCAGAACAATACTGCTACATTATGAATCTTTCATGAGCTCTGAAAGTCATAATGGTCTGTCACTAATGCCCATTAATGATCTCTTTATACCGTGAGTATGGGCTTGATGTTTCTGGCCAGTTCCTCAGAGGATACTTTAAATATGCCTTAAACTTTTTCTGGTCTACTCTCTCTGTGTCTGCTCCAAATGTAGGCAGCAACTGTCTGGGTAGGATCTGCTTGTAAGGAAGCATGGCTTTGGGATTAAGAAAATCTTATTCAGGTAAGATGTATTTAAGCAATGTTTTTTAGAGGAATAAATCGGATGGTGTTTCGTGGCACATAATCCTTCTGTAACAATGATAAGGAAGTCAATGGAGGTTTTAAGGCTTAATCTGTATCCAGATAAGTCATTTGCTCTTCTCTTTTCCAACAGTTTTGTTTAGTTACTATGTAAATGTGTTTTTGTAAAACAAAGCAACCCTCACGATTAATCTGTACTGATTGAAATGGTAGATAGCATCACTGCATGCTGGTAAAATGGCAAATGATTTCTGTTTTACCAGCAACATTTAGATATATGGCATGAACTGGTTTACAAGCCTTTAAATACTGCATGCAAACTTCTTATGGCATCTAAGGCTAATTTTTGTTTTAAAGTAAGTAAAATAAGGACACTGGTTCACATTCTTTTTAATTCCTGTTACATGACAATATTGCACCTAACATCAGCGAAAGGCACAGTATTGGTATCTTCAAAACCCTTTTTTAAATTAAATAACAAAATGTGGGCAGCAATGTCTTATAACACAAACATTCTGTTGCAACTGTCTTATCTAAAGGCTAATTCACAGTGATATAAGTTAATGTTTCTTAATAGTGAAAAAGTGTTTTTCCCTTTCGCTGTGTGAAAGGATTAGATTACTGACTGAACCAGCGCCCTGCAGCTGACAGAGAAAAACAAACCCAAGAAGTCTTGAAAAAAAGCCTCTAGAATCAAGCAATAATGAGAATCATGAGAAATAAATACATAATAGTTGAACTGTACTATTTTCTGGGATGTGTTTTAATTCTTTATTTGACATAGAATCCTATTAAATTGGTAAATGGCATGCAACACCAGATTATTGCTCAGTGAAATGAACATGGTAAATATAAATATGGAGAATAAACTAACCAACTGGGAATTACTGATCCCTTTTTTAGAAGTATAATCTTCAAGTTTTTCTTTAAGAAGTTGCCTGTCTGTAACAGGTATGAAATAAATGTCAACGGTCAGTTATAAAGAGAGAAAAAATTAAATTGCCAGTTCAAAGCTCCAAACAAAATCTTTCCTTTGTTACTCAGACAGCAATCCCACTAAGCCTTATGTTTGATTATGATTAGCAGAATTTGGCCTGATTCAAAGTCCATATTAAGCCCCTTGATTTTAATAGGCTTTGGAGATACCATATAACCTTCTGCCTGAATCAGAGGGCAACTTGATCAGCACCATGGATAGAGGAGAAAGCTCTACTAAACCATGCAGTAGGTATGATGCTGAGGATTAAATTTCATTAGATAACAAAACGATTTTAACTGGAGTTGATGAGTGTTTCTATTTACAGGTAGCTGTTTTAATTTTGATCAGATATTTATTATCTCCTGAGTTGAAGTATTGTAGAGACCTATGGATTTGAAGTTTAGACTTTAACAGAGAGCATTTCTAGAATAAGAAAAATTTAAAATGGATTTGTGTGAAGTATGTAACTCCAATAATTCTTCTGCACTTTAAAGGTTGCACACAGCCTTAGCTACTATATAAATATGCTGTAATTAAATATTATCAGTTACAGGCGTTAAAATGGAATAAGAAATTGCAATGACCTTGTGGTAGTGATGAGAACTAACTCTAGGTGTCCCTGTTGTTTCTAGTTTTGGCATTAACTTGATGCATTTGGTCTTTTACTGAACACCATGGACATTTTTCTTTACTTTTCTTTTCTTTTTTTTTTATTTCAGAGCTGTTTACATATTACTTCTGGGTAGGTTGATTTAGTGATGAGAAACTTGGCTTGGTTCAAAGCCCACTGAACTAAGTGGAAAGATGTTGAATCAAGACCTTTATTAAGATTCAGGTTTCAAGTGGTAATAGACAAGGTATTTGGAATTATGGATGAAATCTAAGCGAGATATGTTACCTATTGCATGGATGTAAACAAGGAGGAGAGATGTGAAAGGACTGAGTGAAAACGAAAGTTGTCCATGGAATGACACCTTCACCTCTGGATTTCAGGCAGTTCATATTCCTCTGTCACAGTCACAGTCCCGGTCTTGCTGAACCATATTGTTTGGATTGTGTTTACAAGTCTAAATGGAGAGAGAGAGGGGAAGAAAAATAGCTCTAGTTTATATTAAAATGTCCCGTGTTTATGAACTTTTAAATGTTTTCAGAGATTTGGGTCAGTGTCAGTTACAGCCAATGGGAGCTGCTGGTGCTAAGAACCTCTGAATATCATACCTTTTAGTCACTTGATAACAGCCAGGATGCTGAGACCACTATCATGCTGACCAATATTATTTCATGGTTTCCTTGTGCTCCCTTATCTGTCTCAATCAATTTGCTATCTTTTGTCTTATACTTAGAGTGTAAGATGTTTGGGACGGAGACTGTCCTTTGCTCTGTGTTCATACAGACCATAGCACAGTGGTGTGCTGCCCATGACTCTGGTGGTAATATGGTATAAATTACAATTATACAAATAATGAATAATAGCTTAAACCTTAGTTTTGGAAAGAGAACTAGGAAAATACTTTTGACTTCAGCAGGGCACTGTGTGAATGCGCTGTTGTACCAGGGCACAATCAGTTGCATGATTAGGGCCTTAATCTGTCAAATTTGTGGTTGGTCAAGTACTTAGAGTCTCCTCCTGATCTTTCAATAACTTGTGAATATTGGAGTTGAGCCAGTGGAGTGTTGGCATATGGGCCAGGGAGTGCACTGTTTCCTGGGTCCTTGCCATTCATGTTTGTAAATTATATGTCTCCAGCTTGGATGGGATTAGATCCTCCTTCATATTCCTAGTTTATAAAATATGCTCAAGCAGGAGCACTTTCAAATACTTAAAAATGTGAATGCACTCTTTGCTGTTTGTTTGTGGGAACTTACGTGGTTAGTTAAGCTGTTTTCATTCATGGAGAAGAGCTCCTTTCATTGCAGGCTTTCAGTCCGTGTGAAATGTATGGCTAGATAGCCACACTAAGTAGCACTAACACAATTGTACATTTTATTTCAAATTAAACAAGCCTATGAATCTGTCCTGGATCAATGTCTAGACAGGCCTTTTAGTAAAGGGGCATTTTTGCTGAGAACAGTGATGGAGAGAACATATCGGTAAGTATACCCTTACAGGTAGTAGAGTGACCTCTCAGTTACTCATACCAATAAGGACTCCGGAAACAGGAAGATACTTCACCTTCAAACTTTATTCTGTGCATGATTGCATATGTTTGTGTGTATGCCTATATATCCCTACAATATGCTAAGGACATCAACATGATGAGCAAGGAGTCCTGTGGCACTTAAAGACTAACACTGTATTTATCGCATGAGCTTCTCTGAGAGAAAATTCTTCAAAGTGCTTGATGAAGTGGGATTTTCTTCCAAGAAAGCTCATGCAATAAATAAATGTGTTAGTCTTTAAAAGTGCCACAGGACTCCTTGCTTGTTTTGCAGAACTAGACTAACACGGCTGCCCCTTTGGAACTTGTCAACATGATGATGATTCTAAATATTCACATCATCCAGAAGTATGCTAAATACTTTAAGAGTCAAGTAAAACAAGATCCAAGCCCAGAAGGAATGACAAATAAGAGTAATAACCAAAAAGGAGAGAAAATTGCAATATAAAATCATGAGTTTTGTCAGTTAATTCATGCAACTTGTGCTCATGCCTCCGTGTAACTGAGTGTTTTAGCTCAACTCTTTTAGGAGATAGGAAAGGTAAATTATTAAAGAGAGGAGTATGTTATATGTGTTTTGTACATTTAATTAAAATTGTGATATCACATTCATATAATATTTTAATTTAATTTAGTAAGTCTATGATCTTTTCTAAACAGAGGTGCAGACATATGTTAGGGATCCTCGAGTCACCCAGTCTGGCCATAGAATACTCCAGTCGCCTAATGGTTTTGTATATCTCATTCCCAAATGAAGTGGTATTGAATATGTGAAAAGTGGGGCGTGGTTGGTGAAATGTCACCAAAGTGATCTAAATCTCTGTGTCTTTATCTGTGTATCAACAACCTGTTCCCAAGCTTTGTGATGAGGTCTACATCCCTGGAAATGCATTCAGCATCCTGATGTAAAATTTCTATGGGAACAGTAACAGATGAGCTTGTCAGCTTTCTTCTCTGTATTCTTCCACAGTAACTGGTGAAGAAGAAGGCATGCATGAAATTGTTCTTGCATTCATGTTTAGAACATGTTTCAATCTGGTGAAAGTAGAAGCTTTGCGCTTAACCACCACTGTGGTTTTGCTCCTCTTTTGGTTAATTCTTGTGACCTGTCCTTGAGAAAAAGTGTGTCTGGTTCGTTAACAGTCATTCCCTTTCTATACTTATATTCTACTGTTCACCTAAGGATCACCAAGTGATTAACACCTATTATTTATGCTTCTCAGCACTTCTGTTTGGTCAGTAGGAAAATATTATATTCATTATAACATGTATCTAATAATTCATAAGATGTGTATATTGAGGCCCAGATGGGCTAAGAGCTGAACTGAATCACGTAACCTCATCTCCATGCTGGGCACCACACAGATGTTAGGAATGAAGTGGGCATAATACTTCCTTGCATGTCAGATGAGCAAAGGGGGACGCAACCACCTGGCGGTGGGGGCCATTCATTTCTTTCTCCAGCTGGCTGGCTCTGACGGAGCTAGGCACCAAAGACCCTATGTCTCCCCTTTATTTAGCTAACACAGCCAGCTACCCTTGCACTCATTCAGCTCACACTGCATGCTGGTGCAGTTGAAGAAGAGGGCTACAGGTGCGCTCTCCTTCCCTTATACACCCATGCAAGCAATGGGGATAATTTGGTCCTACACAATTTGCCCTTATGTTACACAATTGGTTGGGTATAGAATCCAAGAGTTTTCACTAACAGCCTTTGATCTAATCCTATGGGACATTTCCTCCCTTCTTCTAGCAAACACTGGGACCAGATTTTCAGCTGGTGTTAATTGGTGTTGTTCAGTAGAGGTCATGGTGCTGTGCTGATCTACATGGAGGATGTGGTCCTTTGGGTATAATCTGTTACAAGGTGCAGTCTTTGGTCAAGGGCTCTCTCTTTCCTGAAGGGCACTGCAGTTCCAGTAGGACAGGGAGTCTTGTGGAATTTATGAGTCAAAAGTCCCTTTCATTGGCTGGCAAACTTTGGTTAGTTTCTTTAGTTCACCCCTGTCCTGAGTGTACCTGGATTATCATTCTGCTTAATGTATATGGATTCTTTACCACAATTATGTGTGAAATTAAGCAACTGGCTCAGAAAAGGTAGTCTCGTATCTGATACCATGACTATGCCTCTCTCTGAGCAGGCAAAAAATCTCAGTGTGAAACTATCCATTATGTCTGAGTCTCTGGCACCAATAATTTTGGTCCAATACAAGGAAAATGGTATACAGAGCACCACTGAACCAGATCTTTCTTCACTAATACAGAAACCAGGAATCACAGCAACAGGATTGAAGGAGCAAGCATCAAAGTGGGAGGTGACAGGGCAGATGTAAGTGGGAAAAGAATGATTCTAGAAGAGAGGCCCATCCTCAGAGCTAGCCTGAGTTTAGCTGCAGTAAAGTCAAGTGCCAAAAAGAAATGAAGTGAATCCATAAAATTATATAACCAATCAGCCAGGTGGCCAATGTGATCATATCCAGGCCACTTGCCTGGCCATGGGAAGAATTGATAACATTACAGTGTCATATAATAAGGTTTCCTCATCTGGAGAAATTGTCAATGGTTGGTAGACTGTTCTAGTTTGGCTTCGTGTGGAGATGTAAATATTTCATAGATAATACTCAGTCATGTGCATGCGTATTTGAGTGTTGATGAGAGAGGGGAATGGCTATGTGGTACCAGGCTTTGCATGAGAGACATGGGGGCAGGCATGTGACTGTAGGAAAGTGGTCATCAAGAGTTTAATTGGGTTCCTTTGAATATTATGGATTGGAATCAGGCTCCAGCCCTCTTTTATATCATATTTAATAAGTGGGAAGTTCCCCCTCCCCTTCTGTTTGCTATATAGTTTAGTGAAGCAACATATTTTCAGCCTGCAGTACTGTAAGTACAACGTGTTTCTCATGCACTGAGAAAGTATAAAAATACCAGTCACAAATGGCCAACGAAGTTGCCATCCCAGAGTGGGTGTCTGGAGGCAGATAGGGTCTGGAGGGCTGGGCTTTCTGTTTACAGATGGAGTTTTTGGAGTATTCACTAGATCGGTGGTCTCTGCCCTGTGACATTTCCTTTAGCAGATGTTTTGGATAAGTGGCCAATATGTTGGGAAGATGGAATATGGGTGCTCAATTGATGTAAAATGCTTTCTTCTCCCCCCCCCCACCCTCCCAAATGCCCCCTTTTCTGAAAATATCAGTTCCTTCCTGGTGCTCAGCCAGCTGATGCCCATTTTTGGATTGAGATGGCGTCTTAGACAGCAGGGACTTCTGGGGAAAGCAGAGTGAGGCTTTGGAAACATTGCAGAGGGAATCTGTGCACCTAAGCCCTAAAGCCAGTAGCGCACTGAAGGACATAGCTAACTTTAAGCACTTAAGTAATTTGAACCGAAGTTAAGCACATACTTAAGGGGTGGGTCAGGGCCACAGTCTGCATGTCCGAAGTTGTGTTCTGCAGGGGGCAAGAGATGGGTCGAGAGGTGCCAGTGAGCCATCACCCACTCTCTGGGAAGAAGAAGGAGCCCTCCTCCCCAAGAACCCGTGGACAACCTCGGCTTGCAGTATAATCTCTGGGAGGGGGACTGGATTGAGGGCTTGGCCGTCAGTGTGCTGAGTTCAGGAATACCTTATACAGTGTGGCTGCAAATGACCTGACTGTTCTGGTACCACAATGTCACTCTTGTTCTTCAGTAAGTCTGTGTTAAGCAGCATGGCACAGAGATGTGGGCATTTTTGGGGGTGTTTTTTTTTTGTTTTTTATTTTTAATGATGTGCATGGGCACACCTAATTGTAGAGTCTGCTTTCCAATTAACAAATGATTTACAACAAAGGAGGGTTATACAAAAGTCTGCTGCAAACTGGAATTGTTGAAGTGACCTTGACCTTGACCTTGATGGTGAAAGGTTATTTTAAGATTGTGCTGGTCCTCAGTCACAAAGTCAATTCAGCGTATTGCCTTAAACTATGTCGAAGTCCAGTTCACACACCATGGCCGATTTGATTAAACTGTGGAGATGCTGCTCCATGGAAACAGAGCGCTGTTTCCTATAGTTTGACTTTAATAAATGGATCTTCTCCAGGAAAAGCCAGGGCTCTTTTCAGTGCCATGAAATCATATTTTCTGGGGTTGTTTGCTTGGGATAGTCCCTGACTGGAGGCAGGTTTAGAAGATCTCACTCTAACTCTTTCATTTTGAGGAGAAGCTTTCCCGACCCAGCAAATCAAAACTGACCTCCAGATAAGTTTTCATTTGGTTGAAATCTCCTTCCAAATACAGGGCAGAGCTCTGTGGCTAATGGAGGCCCAGTCTAAGACACTGATAAAATTTGGTGCCAATTGACTGGTGTTACACAAGCTACTATGCGTAGCTTTCCTAACTCTCATTGATTTCATAATTTCTGGTCTGTGTGCCTTCTCCACTGTACTGCACTGGCAGGGAACACGTTCCATCGACACAGCGCCACACTGTCTGAAGAAATCCTTTTATTAGGTCGACTTCCAGATCTGTTGAGTATGTATTTACTGCTGGTCAGTTAAACTGGATAACTCAATCTGACAGCAGAGATTTTGCCACCATGAGTGTAGACACAGAGCGACTTAAGCTGTCAGATGGCCGGCAAGACATAGGTACCATACATCAGGGGATGACTGCTTTCTCTGCTTGGGGCCTGCAAAAGCATTAAATATCCAAGATATCAGTATTTCCCATTCAGCAGTGGGGCTGTGCAGCAACAGAGCTGGCTGAAATTTCATGATACATATTGTCAGGAAGCAAAAGTGAACAGGGGTCTTGCAGTAATTAAGCTTTCCACTCGCTGGTCCCGTTTGCTTTGTGGAAGAAGAAAATCACAAGGAGCTCAGTTCTGTCAGTTACTCCCACCAAGTACCTCACTGCCTAGGTAGCACCATTGACACCAATCCAGGTTCGGTCTGCCATTTTGATATGTTATTCCAGGAAAAAGGTTCTGTTCACTCAGAGGAAGGGAGGCAGAATTGGACCCTGAGTTTGGCTTCTGAAGCTCACTCGTCATTAGTCAGGTTTTCTGCCGTGATCTTGGGGGCAGATTGTCTGAGCCAGAAAAGAAGAAAGTCATGATGGCCTGCAGAACACGTGGCCAGCTGGTAGTCTAGGCTGAGCTCCTTTACCGCAGAGTGACTCCGTGTGCTTTGGTGGGATAATTCTGGGTGGATAGTGGTGTAAATGAGAGCAGAATGAGTCAGGGGAGCACTGTATTGAGCTCTAGTGTAACCGCACTGTAAAAAAAAGTCAAAATACAAAGAGCATGATTATAACAAGTGCCCTGGGCAGGGGTGCGTGGGGATTGTGATCCGGCAAGGGGAGGGCCTCAGAGCAGTGGAGGGTGAGGCCGCTCCACTCAGCATCCAGATGCTGCTGCTCAAACCAGGGAGAGGACCCACCATGAGCACCCTGCCCCATCACCCCAGCCCTGCTACCTGGAGACCGGGACATGAAGGAGCTTCCTGGCACTTCTTCTGGCAGATTTTGCCATTTGGGCCTCCATAGCATGGGTCACTGCTCTATGATGGGGCAGCAAAGTGGCTTGGAGGAGGGCTGTCATGATGCAGGGCCTGAACTATGAAGCTGTGTGTGATTTGTGCATAAAGGAGCAAATGCTGCCCTACTCTGCCGCACAGGGAGTTTTCACAGCGCTGCCTTCATGATTTCCAAGGGTGCCACTGAACCTGGGAACTCCTGCTAAAGCTGTGTCTGTATCAAAGTTGAGCTCATGGTCTCTTAGTAGTTTGCATTCCCATGCAGCGTGTGTTAGTGCAGCATCTGTCCGCTCAGCTTATGCACACTGTAAATCTACAGAGCAACTTTCATTACCCTTTGCCGAGCGTCGACAATGTGCTTGGTAATGGAAAAAGCCGTCTCCCAAGGAGCTTGTCCTATGAAAGATGGAACCAGTTCTTCCACCCGTAGGCTTTGCCATAAGCAACATTCAAATCCACTTCTGCAGGGGAAAGGAAATTGGTTTCATATGCAAGTTTATCTGCTACTACAGCCCTGCAAGACTGGGGAAATTTGCTCTTGGGAATAAACGCCAATAGAATCTATAATGTCCACAAAGTGCATAGAGAGCTTCGTAGCATGTTAGGCACACATAGCAATCAAAAATTCAGTTTAATAGGCATCTTCCAGCAGGCGCTCTTTCCTCTGACAGCTGTATTATCCTGATGTGCCTTTTACACTAGATCACATCTGGTGACCTCCATGTGCCAAAATGGAATAAATGATCAGCTGACGTCAGTTGGAAGAAAGAAGTTAATCTTCATAAGCGCCCCAAGGACTATAGCTGTCAACTAGGTAGGGTACAAAGACAATGTAGATTGTCAGAACTTACGGTGTCTTTCATGACAGTCCTGCCTAGAGGCAGGCAGTATAAATTCAAACTCCTGAAAAACCTCAGTACTGTGGGACTTGACGCAGCACAAATGCTTCAGGGAGAGGGAGTGTAAAATGCAAGATTTTCACTTTCCCATAGAAGTGGGAAAACTGCTTTAGTGCCCACCCCCAGTTTGGTGGCGTGACTGGTTTGAGACTTTTCATGTAGGGAAAAATCAGCTTGTGCAAGAGCAAGAATTTATGGTTTAAAGCAAGAACGTTTGCTCTTGGCCAACACCTAGTAACCTCTAAACCTTGATTGAGCATGTTCTGATTATTTGGGATCTAAAGGCTGGAAATTCTCATGAACAGAAACCTAACAAGGAAGGGGGGAAAAAAATCCTTGAATGAAATCTTTGGCCTATTGAAATCAATGAGATTTTTTTGCCATTACATGAAAATTGCCATATTGCATCAGACCCAAGAGGCATCTATTCCAGTAACCTGAATCTCAAAGCTGCCAGCCCCTGACGTTTCTGAGGAAGGTGCAAGAATCCCACAGTAGACAGATGTGGGATAATTTGTGCCACACAGAGCTTCCATTCTGATTTCTACTACTCAGTGATTTGCTTCATTGTAGCTAACATTTTGCCCTTTGATTTAGGTTGCCTTAACCATGTATTTATAAAGAGGATGTCTGCTTCAAGACTTTCTAGCCATCTTCTCCAGTTAAGTTACTTGCAAATAATATATCAGGAAAGCAGCTTGAGGTAATCAAAAGAAATAGCATATTTTAATATATTTTAGCATGCTTTTTATGGGGAAAGAATGCATTCATCATTCTAGATGAACAAATACAAGAAAGCTGTTTGTTTGTTTGTTATACTCGGTAAAAACTTGACCCAATCTGCTCAACAAAGATTTGACCCAACGGGAGAGAACTTCATCCTTACTTGGGGTCTTATTGTCACATGCCCTTATGGTCAGGAAGATCTGTTCTTAAGAGGCTTCCATGGCAGGGACTGATCGTGCAAATGATCCATCCGCTGTGAACCAGTAAGAGACCACAATGTCTGTTGAAATTTAAAACTAAATTTGCATATGATGGTTTTGCTCCTCTTTGATGTTATCAGTCCAGGAACATTTGTGCAACTGAGGGATTTTTTTATTGTTTTGGTTTGGGTTAGGGTTTTTTCCATGAATGCAGCTTTTAAGCTTGTACACTAGAAAGTAGGCATAAAAGAGTAAAATTTGCTTTGCACCAGCAGTTTCAATAGTACCTGGATTATAAGACTTCTGTTTAGTTGTGACTGGTCATATAAGTCACAAGATAGTATTTCACGTTCCTGAGTGGACATGAGGTTCCATTTCATGTTCCATTTCTGGCTATTTTACACATGGAAAACAAAGCAAAATTCACAATAAATTATTTGGTAGTAAGTGAACTCTCCCCTAGTAATACGACCTAATTGTCTGGCTTTAGCATGTCTGATTCCAAGTATTTGGAATTAGTTGGTAAATAGCTGTGAATGCGCAACTTGTATATGGCACATTTATTTTTTTTTAAGTTGGTGTTTCCCTAGTTAAGAATTTGTCAGTGTTTTAAATGCTTTTAAATACAATTCAAGACTCCATTTATTCTCTAGCTGAAATATCCCTGGAAACACTCATTGAGTGTGAAGATGTAAATACTACAGGGGTAGGTGCTGATAAAAGCCATCTAGCTGGGTACGTAGGGTGACTGAGTGATAGATGGAGTGGAATGCATGGCTATAGATAAGATATACCTTAACAATAAAACCAAGCTAAATAAAAGCCCTACGCTAAGGTCCTGGTTTGTCTCAGTGGCTATGTCTACACTGTCAAAGTTATTTTGAAATAGTTATTTTGAAATAACTATTTTGAATTTATTTCAAAATAATTATTTCAAAAAAAGCATTGTTTCAGATTTGTTATTTCAAAATAGGAGTCTAGTGAAGACTCTATTTCGAAACAAGGTAGGAGTTGTTATTTCAAAATAGAGAGTCTTCACTAGACTCTACTTCAAAACGGGGAAGGCAGGGGAAAGTATGGGGCCATTAGTTCAAAATAAGCCAGTTCTTCTGCTTGGAATGGCTTATTTTGAAATAAATGCAAGTTTTATTATTTCAAAATAGTTCTTTGTTATTTCAAAATAACAAATCACTTATTTCATAATAACAAAATGCCTGCATGGAGAGAAGAAGTTATTTCAAAATAAGCCTCATTATTTCAAAATAATTTTTAAGTCTAGACGTATCCAGTATGTGTTATACATGGAGAGGCGGGGGCGAGGGCGAGGGTTGTATAGCTGAGGAAGCAAAGGAGTGTCATATTGGAGAGGTGTTCATTTTTGCCTGTGGCTTGCTGCTCCAGCTGAGATTGGAGTGACTGTATGCCCAAGTTTATGGGGAGTCTCTCTTTGTCTCTGCCTTTTCTGGGTTTATTAAAATTGGCTCCATTCTTGGTTCAGATTCAGACACTGGGTCTTTTGGTGTAAAGGCAGCACTCATGTCCTGAGCCCCTTTTTGTGGCTGAGTGCAGTACCACAGACCTTTTCTCTCGCACCACCCTGTGGTGGGGTCGTTGCCTCATACCAGTTAGCAAGGGGTTAATGGGCCATAGCTGAACAGCCAATCTTGCCATCAATCCTGTATAAAAGGGACCTGCAAAGCCACAGCAAGGCAAAACAAACAAGGAGTCCTGTGGCATTTAAAGACTGACACATTTGTTTATTGCATCCACTTTTGTGGGAGAAAATCCTGCTTCGTCAGTACATCCTGGGAGCTCAAACAGGCAGGCTGGCTGCCCCACTGGATGAAGGACCCAGGAGAACGCAAGGCCGACCCCTGGTACTCAGTGAGAGAGGGTCTTGATGCTAGGGCTGACAAGGTACTGGGGCTACTGGGAATTAATTGAGGCTAAAGGGTAGAGGAGGTGCAGAAGTTGTTGCATGTACGGTCTGTGGGCTGGGACCTGGAGAAGTGGGTGGGCCTGGGCCCCTCCCTCACTTCCTCAGACCGCCAGTGCAGTGGCAGTGGAACTGTGGTGGCCACAGACAAGAGAGTGGCATAGATAAGACAAGGAAACCTCTATTGCAAGGAGGGTATATGGACAGGTGTCTGGCCAGAGGGCTGATGAGTGATGGAGCATGGGCCATGGACAGGGGCACTGCTTGAGCTGTTTGTCCAAAACACCACCAGGAGGTGCCTGTCCGGTGGAGAGTGCTACCAACCCATCACACATCCCTTGCTGGTTGCCAGTTGACTTTAGTGGATCTTCAGTGGCAGCCTTCAGGCCACGTCTCCAAGTTCAAACAAACGCTTCCAGCGCAGTAGAGTCCAATAAATAATCTATCTATTTACCCTTGCAAGGATCTTCAGACCCAGGTTGGGGCCATTTAAATTCAGCTGTTTGTTCAAAGTCCCAGAAAAGGCTATCTTGGGGCTTTCACTACTTTACCTTTGAGTGCCACAGGACCCTGGGACAGCCCTACTGCGAATGCCAACCCAAGGGTCCTATCAACAGCAGCCACGTACTGCTCAATTTCAGTTTGTTGCTGTTTCTTCCCTGGGTCTCTTCCCACCTGGCCCCTTTTCACTTCACCCTTATCTCCGAATGAAGGGTCTCTGATCCTCTCTCTCACTGCTAACCCAGCCAAGCAAAACACAGCCAGAAACAAGCTGGTTATCCCTATGGCTCCTGGAGCCGGAATGGGGACTTTTTCCTTGCCCCTCTGGTCCCAACCAGAGACTGACAGGCTAAGTTTGAATCTGAGCCAGCTTGGCTCTGGCTGACCGCTGCTGGGAGGCCTGTCTAAGCAGGCCTAGATGTGCTAACTTTATGACCTGTCACTTTTCAGCTTCTTTGGGTGGGGTTTAGTAGGGCAGTGAAGCCTCCTGTAGGGTGCTGAGAAGTCCAGCTCACCCCATCACACCCAGCGTTTACTGGGCTGAGTTGAGCTACAGGTAGGCCTGCCTGACAAAGCCTCAAGCTGGTCATGCAGCACCAAAAGATGCATCTGCTCCCTCAGTCCCTGTTCTCCAGCCTTCAGTTCAGTTGCAGATTCAGAGAGAAGGGACCATAATGTTCATCCTGATCTCCAGCCGAGCACAGGCCATGGAACCCCATCCAGTATTTCCTGCCACACGCCCATTACTTCCAGCTAAGCTACAGTGTATCTTTTGGAAAGACATCAAGTAAAAAGCAGTGACTTGACAAAGACCACACAGCAAATCAGTGGCAGAGTGGCACAAGAGATCCCAGGTCACCTGCCTCATTTGCCGGACCCCATCACCTTCCTCCCAGCAGCTGTTACAAACTGAAGCTCCTTGGCCGCAGTTAACCGTGATAGGACCGTGGCTTCTGACGCAGGGCTCTGCTGCTCAGCCACTGCCTGGTTGTGACAGACGGACTCCTCCAGCCTCCCCCAAGACTGAACTAGCAGCTCCTCCTTTCCACACACACTTCATGCCCATCCAAGCCAGCAGCCCCCTCTCCTGTCCTCACAACCTCCTCTAACTCTGCTTCCCGAGCATCCCCTTCTGTCTTCTCTGCTTCCAGAGGCCCCCGTTTCTTTCTTCCCCAACCCTGTAGCTTCCCTGCTTTCCTCCATCCAAGCCACCCCACTCTTAGCTTCTTCAGCCCTCCCAATCTAGCTTATCATTTCTTCCTACTTCCCTCAGTGCACCTTAACCAGACAGCCCAGCCTCCTCTGTGCCTGACGGGCCTTTCCGTCCTTCAAGGGGGAGAGGAGAGAGTGGTTGGGGTGCAGGATGGAGTTTGGAGCAGGGATCAGGACATGCAGGGGGAGAAGAAGAAGGAAAAAGACTGGAAAACTCTCCTCCTCCTTGGGGGTTTTCCGGTCTCTGGGAATAAGGTAGAGCTTGAAGCAGCTGTGTTGGAAGATGATGGGGAAGGAGAGAGATCTGAAAGCCGGGGGGAAACAATCAAGGGAGGGTCTCCTGGTGCTGTTCTGGATCCGGATTCACATTGAGATGGGGGGGAAGGGTTTGGCTGAGAGGCATTGGGCAATGTTTTTTCCCCTCCAGCTTTTAAAACCTTCCCCACCAAACTCCCTGCCCTCCTCCAAATCCTGCCCCACCTGCCTGTGAGTGACATAGGCCACCCGCCTGCTCTCCCACCCCGGCTCCACATGCCATGTGTCCTGGTTATGCATGTGGAAGGTCTGGTCACCCTCGCTGTGCTGCCGGAGAATTACTCATCTCAGTCACGTTTGTTTGGGTGTCTGTCTCTCCCCAGGAGGCGGCCCTAGTCTTGAGCGCAGGTGCTTTCTGCACAGCCCTTCTGGACCTGAGATGCTTAGATCCCGCAGCCTCCCTCTTCACTGCTCCATGGGCTCCTGCTTTCTGAAATGCTCCACACAAAGAGGCGCTGACGCAGCTCTCCTGGGATGCTGAGGAGGAAGGAGGGGGGTGACAAGGGGCTGGCTGCCTCGTCTGATTTTTTTTGTATCCAGTGCACAGTTCCTGGCGTGTGTGTGTGAAGGAGGGAGTGCATTTGCTGCCTGACGGCCACTGTGCTGCATTGTCAGCAGCAGTGCTGCTCGCAACTAGTCGTCAGGGGAGCTGTTGCTGTTTGCTGAATGGCTACAAGTGTTGCAACGCAAAATACAAAAGCAGTTGCTGGAGCAGAGGCTGCATTTGAAGCTTTGCTGGTAAAATCGCAGTAGGGGGCTTCCCAAGGAATTCAGAGCCAGCCAGCCGGGGATCCAGGCAGCGACACCAGCTCACCACTGTTTGCTTTTCAAGGAAGAAGAGGAAGGAATCTCCAAAACCTTGCCACAGACAGACCCTGCTGGAGGTTAACAGGTGTTTGCTGGGATTTCACTGGGGAGCAGAAGGTGGGAGAAAGTTCACTGGAAAAATCAAGCAAGGAGAAACTGCACTGATCTTGTGCCAGGTGGATGTGCCATGTCTGCATGAGAACGGTGCATCAGGAGAAGCGCAGAGGGATGCCTAGCGAGTGACCTGTCTGATCTCACTGGAAACACAGAGCCCTGCCTGCCAACTTTGCCCTGCCAGAAGCTGGGGGAGAGAAAAGCCCAGGAACAAAGGGGGTGTCCTCAGCTGACACTACCGTTCGAGCCAAACTCGTGTTGGGAGATCCCACCTGCGCCCCCTTTGCTCCGACGCGGCTTGTGGTGGGCGCTTGGGCTGTGGCATTAGCAGTGGGGTCCAGTGCCCCAGCTTTTGGGGACTAGAAGAGCATGCTGGCTGCTGTGCCGGCAGCCAGCGCCCAGAGCACCTGTGTCTGACCCCTAGGTGGTGTCGGGGCGGTGGCGGCCATGGCCGCAGCAATCGCCAGCTCCCTGATCCGCCAAAAGAGACAAGCCAGGGAGCGGGAGAAATCCAACGCTTGTAAGTGTGTCAACAGCCCCAGCAAGAGCAAGGGCAGCTGTGACAAGAACAAGCTGAATGTGTTCTCCAGGGTCAAACTCTTCGGCTCCAAGAAAAGGCGGCGAAGGCGACCAGGTTGGCAAGGATTGTGGGTTCGGTTCGGTTCGGTTCTGGTTAACGCAAGCTGTAATGTGCATCCTGCGTCGGGAAGGGGGACTGGTGAAATTAGCATGCAGGCAAGCACTGCAAACGCAGTTGCCAACAGATATGGGGACACAGACTCACAGGGCTGGTTCCTTACTCACACACCCTCTCATCACTTATTTGTCTGACACACACCATTGATTTCTCTTCTTTCTCACATGCATGCTCATGTGTGCCTATCGACCAGTGATGTATTAGTCTCTCTCTCTCTCATGCACACGCACGCTTGCACACGTTCTTCTATTTACATGTTCAATAATCTATTTTCCCTTCTTCAGGTATTGAGAATTTCTGTGATTTGCATTGTTACTTGCAAATTATACGAGAACAGGCAGTTTGCTTCAGCCAGCAGCTTTATGACCTTTTATTCCCCTACTCCTTTTGAGGAAAGTCCCATGTAAATTATGCACACAACATTTGGTGTGTAACAGAGGTGTGAAAGATCAAGCAGGAAGAACCAGCCTTCCTTTGTACACGGGAGAAGCAGAAGTCTTTCAATGTTGTTAGTATTTTGCTCTGCCAAAATCTAGCTGCCTTTAGCTGTGGAACTTGCCTGCGTTTGTCACATAGCCAAATAATAGGTGGCCAGTTGAAGAGGAGAGCCGAAATTTGCTGAGAGCCTTTTGTATATGGTTATGGCAAGAAAACAGAGTGATCTTTGGTTTAGTTTCATATTAAATCAGATATAAATTATGCATCCAGCAGTACACTTATTAAAGGTGGTTAATAGGAAGTAATATACTTATGGAAACTGTTATAAGACTTTGCTTCAAATCCTAGCCAAAATGATGCATAGCAGCAAATCTATCTTGATTTCTTTCTCTTAAGAACAGGAGGTCTTGTCCAGATGTGGGAACTTTGGTCGAAAATGATCCTTCATATTTTCCTATTGTATTTATTTGTGAATCAATGAAGGGGTTTTGGAGCAGGCTGCTAAAATGTTTCTCTGTCTGCTGAGAATAATTGTCTGAAAATGACAACAATGCAGATGTCATTGGGATTCAGTGAAGGTAGATTTGTTTTATTGCAATTTTTCTTCCTGCATTACTGAGAGGTTTTCTTTAATTACAGACTTCCTGGAGAATCCTGTTGCAATTTTCTTCAAAGTCCAGAATTATCTAATGTTGTTTTGGCTATTTCGTTTTCAAATATTGAACAGAAAGATGACCATGAAGCAGATTTATATCCAAAATGTTTTTTTTCTCTTTCTTTCTTCTGTTCTAGTCTGTGAAATAGAATCTGTGATAGTAATATTCCTATTACAGTTCAACGTGTTTATCACTTCTGGTTCTGCGTGCTTTTTGGATCAGCAAAGAGTGGTGGATTGTTTATTTGAACTGTAGCAGTTCTTATGGCAAACCTTAGCAACTGTATATTGAGGCTCTTGATCTGGTACATTGCTTTCATTCTCTTTACCATTATCTTACCTTATCTTAGTAGTTCTCTCTTTCCCTCCTTTTGAGATATCACACCTTGTTAAAAGCTAGAATATACTTTTTGCCAACACATTTCTAATCTTAAATGAGATAGGGCTGGGCTCCCTCAGCCAAGTGGCACACCACTGGAATTTGTATTCACAGGAAGCAGGTTTGAATGTGTCATCTACATTACAATAGAATACGGCATTTAATCATTTTGGGCAACTGATTTAATAGTCGCTGATTTGATCTTTGCCTAAATGGGAGCAGTTGTAAAGCTGCTGTTTCTGAAAGGAAAAAATAAAGATTTGTTCTGAACCTGGAGACCACGCAATGGCACATCCAGATTTCATAAATTAACCTCACTATTGTTTTCTTGCAGAGCCACAACTTAAAGGAATAGTAACAAAACTCTACAGCAGGCAAGGATACCACTTGCAGTTGCAAGCAGATGGAACAATCGATGGGACAAAAGAAGAAGATAGTACTTATAGTAAGTAGCATCAGAGTGTATCAGATAACCGTGTGTGTTTACGAGTTATGGGGCACCCTTCTTCTCCATCTCAATCCATTTAAAAATTCACATTCTAGGAAGACTAACTGAGTGAAACAATAACACACGGGTGGTTAAGTCCGAAGGAAATACACTACAAAACCACTCAAAACAAATAAACTTGAGTAGGTAATGGCAACACATCCGAAAAACAATCTGAATGTTATCTCCATGGTAATCTAGAGAGGTTCATTGCTGTCCTTTGGATTTTATTAGTTTTTTTTTTTTTCAACAGAGAAAATTTGCTCGCCTACACAGTGTGCCTGAAATAGACTAACGTTATCTCCACTCTTAGGCAGGGGTCTCACTTGAACAGAGCTGAGTTATTTCACATAATGAGAATTCATCATCATTTTAAAGTTCACATTCCTCATCCCTCCACCACCATCCCTGCTGATGGTAATTCTCAGACTAATTATGATTTCAGCAGTGAAGCAATTTTCCTTGGACTTGTCTATGAAACAGTGTTGATGGGTGATTTTTTTTTTTAGAAAAAAATGTGAATGGAAAAGAGCAAATACTGTCTTAAAAAAGTGTCAATACTACCACAAAAAAAAGTCTCACTAGTGTTTTGTTTAGTTTAAACTACCTTCTTGTCTTGAAAAAAGCTGGAACAAACCAAAACAGTGATAGCGAATTTAGTTGAGATGGTAAATTGGAAACCAAAATGCAGTCATTCTTTTGCACAAATGTCTTTGAGATTCATTTAATTTTCACTAGTCTCCTGGTAAGAAGAGAAATTCAATAGAATTGTGTGATATTAGGTTTATTGAGCCACTCTTTATTCCTGCCCATATATGTTTCTTTCCTTCTCCCTCTCTTGGCCATGTTATTTTTCTTTGATATGACAGAGCCAGTGATGTTGCTGTGTAATTGTCGTATGCAGTCATACGTATTGAGAGCAAAGTGTGCTACAGGTTAGGTAAACCAAGGCCTACTTGGGCCTAACACCATGAGCTGCTTTCAAATCCAAATCTCATCCAGTAGAGTAGGTGGCAGAAGGAATGCTTCTGCATTCATATAGCATGCAACTAGTTACCCCAACTCTCTCAAGTGAGATTGGAGTCCTCAAAATCTAGTTTAAACCTTCAACAAACACCACATGGTACATGTATAGTCATGTTTCTTAATGCATTACTGGAAAGTGCTCAGATACTGTTGTTGCTTTGATATTACAAATTATAGAGATTTGTTCCACATATTGATAAAACTCTGCACTAGGTCTTTATTTTAAATACATGAGTTATGAAGCTAACAGACAAATGCAATGATTTCAGTTGTGTTATAAACTTTTTAACGTAGCAGAGAGTCCCATGAATTGCATATTATTTCTCTTTGGTACAGTTCCACCCAACTGCTTTATTTTGACTTGTTTTAATGGAGTTCTGACGTTTTAGGCAAGATGCTGATGGTGGGGCTCTCTCCTTTTCACAGTCTCACAGATGTGTCTGCTTCATATTTTTGTTTGCATTATGTCTTTAAATTTACCATATCCAGACAAATTCCAAAGGAGTAGCTGTGTTAGTCTTAGTCTAGCAAAACAAACAAGGGGTGTGTCTACAATGGAGCCTTAGGTTGACTTAACCTTCCCTATGTTGATCTAAGAAAAGCTCCATCCACATTGGAAATTTATTAAGTTGACTTCAGTGCTTCCTTAAGTCAACTTAATAACACCATTCTTAAGGTCGACTGAATGCTTAAGTCAACCTTATTAAGTCGACTTAAGCCAGTGTGGACAGAGAATAGTGGCAGTGTAGATGGGGGGGGGGGGATAGTCGACTTAATACGGTCAACTAAAGCGTTAGGTTGACCTAGCAGCTGCCAGTGTGGAGGTGGCAGTCTACAGGAGTTTGGAATGTGGATGCTCTAAGTCAACTTAAAGTCGACCTTGTTAAGTCGACTTAACAGAGCCTCCAGTGTAGATGTACCCAAGGGCTCTGGTGGCACTTCTAAAGACTAACAAATTTATTTATCACATATTTTCATGGATGAAAAGTCTCACTTTGTCAGACACGTTGAAGATGAGGAACTTAAGTTCCGGAAGGGAGGCCACATTAGTCTGTCTCGGCAAAACAAACAAAGAGTCCTGAGGCACCTTAAAGACTTAACAGATTTCTCTGGGCACAAGCTCTTGTGGGCTAAAGCCCACTCTGTCAGATGCATAAAGTGGAAACTTTAGTTTGTTAGGTAGCTTCCACTTCACGAATCATACAAAGTGGGTTCTAGACCACAAAAGCTTTTGCCCAAAGAAATGTGTTAGTCTTTGAGTTCCCACAAGACATGTTTGTAATATCCAGGTAGATTACCAGGCTCCACGTAAACTCCTTGGAGCTGAAAATAAGCCTTCAGAAATAATGAATGTTCTATGCAGCAGAGGAGATGATGGATATAGGCTGGAAATTGATCCAAGCTGCCTGCACTTTCACAACATAGAAGATGTTTCTCATGAAACAGCACTTCACCATCCCCTCTCAGAAGTGAATGTACAGAACTTCAGAGAAAACATGGTGTTCAATAATACCACCTAGCTCTTTCCTTAGTAGATCTCAAAGCACTTCACAGTCCCTATATTACTGATGAGTAAACTGAGGCACTGAGCACTGATATGACTTGGATGAGGTAAGCCAGGAATAAAACCCTGTGTTCCTGAGTCCTTGTCCCATGGCTCTGCCCATTAGGCAACACTGCTTCTGTACTTTGGTCCTGACCTGGCTCTAAGGACAATTCCTGTTAGCCTCCAAAGACCAGGATTAAAGCCTTGTAGATTATTAGCTGGATCCTACAAATGTCATTCACATTAATAAGGCCCTAAAAACCTTATTATTTCTTCTCTTCAGCAAGGATGTACCTTACTGGGCCCTGACTGACTCATCACTGCTGGGCAAGCCCTCAGAGTCCGCCTAGCCACGGCTGGACACCAACGTGTTGCTCTGACTGCAGTAATGGTCTGAGCTCTGCTCGCTTTTTCCCCCATCAGAAATTATTGCTCTTTGCACTTGCAGATCTGCTGAGTCTCTGTCATTGGCAGGAAGTTTCCTTTATCTAGGATGGATTTGAAGGCTGTTTCAATCACTTTTTCTTGTCTGAAGAAGGATTTTCCTACATGTCACAATCAGATGTTTAAAACCTCAACAGCAGCAAAGATCTGCATTCAAATCTTTCCCCTTCAAAAAGCTCTTTGGTCATTGCCAACTGCTATCATAACCCTAGCCAGGGCACCATGTGATCTGTGGCACAATGGAACAAAAGTCTGTAGTAAGAACCCCTAAGCCAGAGGCAATGTTATTGAGTCTATCTCCATGAAATATCCTTCACTCCTGTTTCCCATTCCCCTTCTGGCCAGTACTCGGACACCAACACAGCTATTGCTAATGTAAAATTAACCCATGATTATTTAGAAGATGGGTGTTGTCCTAGACTCTCTGGGAAGTTAATTTCATTTGCTGAGCCTGGCATAAAGTTGTCCAGGCAGGCCAGCTCAAAGTCTCCCCCATTTCTGCTTGGATCCAGTTACAGCAATTTAACTGACCTCAGCAACTACAGCCTAGGTGGCCACCCTACATTTCTGGCTTCCTGACTCCCTGGTTGCAGCCCTCTGCTGCCTGGCTTCACAGATTCGGACAGGAATTACACACTGAAGTCCAGTTTGACTTCTGGTGCAGAAAGCCTGGCAGCACCAGCTAGGGCAGGCCACAGTAGGGCAGAAAGACTGAAAACAAAAGGTCAGGTGCTGAGGTGCAAACAATGGTGCACCCCACAGCCACAGGAACCCCCCACCACAAAATCCCGAGTGAGATGAATGGGATAGTTTGCATCTCTTGAGGCGAATCTTTCAGGCTCTCTGCAGACTCAGAAGATGACATCCCATCAATTAACCTTTGGTTCCTATTTTCATGATCATCCTCACAGCCCTAAAGGCTATAAAGATACATAGTTTTGCAGAAAACAGATTTTTTTTTTTTGAGCCAAATTCAAGGGTAGAGCTTGGATCACTGTGCCTTTGGCTAACGAGAGTCTTTACAGTTCAGGGACAGGATTTCCTGGCCCTAATTTTGCCTCATGAAATAAGGGTCTGTTGGGGTGCAGATCAAGGTAGAATTTGTACCCTAATCTGGACATAAGGAGAGAGATAAGGACACAACAGATAGATACAAAGGAAAGTGTTTTATTCAGAAAATGGAGACGTTTGTTTTAATCTGTAATTATCAGTAATATACACAATAAGATGTGGAGTTACAGCCCAAAGCCGCCTTGGCGTTGCAGCTATTGCTTAGTATCAATTTGTATTGCACAACTGCCGTAGCAAATATCCTCTCTCCCTGAGGCATTACCTGGTTTTTTCATTATGTCAGGTATCATGTCCTACTTTACACTGCCAGAGTATAATGTGAAAATGCTCATTGTGACATTTGGTATGATCTTGTGCTGATACAAATTGACAATAATGGTAAACAATTAATTTAGATTTGGCTTCTTGAGATTTTTACCTTCAATGCCCATCCACGTAAGGGCATGGTTTGTTACTGTGTGTGTGAATAACGTCTTAGGCACATCATCCATGACATCATTAGTGTACGTTTAAATAACACAGAGTTTCCCTGATTCTACATACTGTTGTTTAATCTCCAAGATACCCTTGTGTGTTTTCCCATGCATTCCTGTGGATTACTCACCGTGCTATGTAAACTGGACATACAGTATGCCAGGGGAAGTTCAGTTTAAGGGAGGCGGCAGGGTAAATGTGTATCATGGGAGTGTACAACTTGCTGACATACTAGTTCACACATAATGCACTGAGGAGGTGTGGTCAGTACTCAGGTTGTCCCTCATGTCTCATGAGAATTTAGGGTGCATATACTCAGTGAGGTGCTCAAATGTGTGCTGACATGGCAGGCTACCATGTGCACAACATGGTACTCAGTCCACACTCCCCTTGCCAAGTGCAACAGGATTACTTACTTTGAAAATCATCCCTCAGTTTTTTAAATCTGTGAACATCATCATTCTCTCCCTTGTCCTTGGCAGTTTTGTTCCACACCAGAAGAAATGTCCTTAGCAGATCCATTTACAAATTCCTACAAGCATTTTCCAGGGAGCCAGCGTACACCGTCCTGTGATTCCAGGCTGACAGCACTATAAAGAACAGCATGGGTGGAAAAGCGAGTTTTGTGGTTTGCCCCATTTTAGTTTGCAGAGCACAGGTGAGGGAAGAGGCAGGAGAAAGAAAACCTCTGGCTCTTCTGCTCTTCTCTCTGAGTCTCATCCAGGACCATCTAAATTTGGAGCATTACTGTCCACTCAAGAAGTATACAGTAACGTTCTGCCAGCAAAACTTTAACAATGCCACATTCTGCACGACAAAGCACCTTTCATATGACGTTCTCAAAGTGCTTTAGGGACATGTGTCTCCAGCAGCTCTTTCCCACAAGTGGTGTTAAGACCCAAGGGATTTAATTATTAACCAGTCAAAGTTACTAACCACTTAGGATGCTTTTACTATGTTATTAATCAGTTGTACTTGATAAAATAATAATACTTGGTCAGTCATTTTGTTTTGAGAATAAGAAACTAAATATGAATAATATGAATATACAATACTGTACAAAATGAAATCATGAATTCACACAACTGTGGCTCTTTTGGATTACCATTTTGGCTTCAGAACCACTGAGGTCTGAATATTGCTGGTATCAGACCATGGTGCTGCTACTTGAATGAGAATTGGTTGCCTCTTGGGTGCTGAACTCTACTGAAAATCTGTCAGCCAGTGAGGACTCCTCACAACTCCCCCATAAAATGGATGGTAGAGCTGTGCAGGAAATTATTTATATTTGTTCCATGCAAACAAAGATAAAAAAATGTTAGTGAAACTTTTTTGCTGTTGTTCAGGAGCCTAAAAACATTTTTTTCCCCCTGAAAATAAGAAGTTTTCAGTTCCTTAAAGAGTGTGTTGGGTGAGGGGGAGAGAGAATTCTGGAAATCCACATATTTTTGTTGAAAAAGACATTTGTCATTAAAAATTCTGGGTTTTGACAAAAATCCCATTTTTCTATGAAAAATCTTTTCATCATACAAGTTCCATATTTATTTATGTCCAATGTACAGATGGAGAAAGGGAGGCATGAATGCTTAAATTAATGCTTCAAGGTCGAACAGAAAGCCTGTGACTAAGGCAGGATGAGAACCCAAAAGTCTTAGGACCAGATTCTCACTGGTATAAATGGGAGATAAATCTTTTAAAATCAATGTCCATTTACATCAGTAAAGAATTTGACTGTTGCTCTCCAATTCCTTTTCTAAACCCTAGACACGTCTTTAAGAAGGATGTTTTTAAACTGCTGTATCTCTCAAGTCTTTCTGATATGCTCCTGGAATTTAGGATCTGTCTTAAACAGGAACAGATTGCACATATTCTTTTAACAAAGCTTGTCCATTTGAGGTTTCAGAAAATCAGAACCTAAGACTGGCCACACTGAATCAGAGCAGTAAATCTATGCAGCCCAGGATCCAGGGTTGTTTACTGAAAGGGAGTTTAAAACTCTTTGTATTTTTTTTTGCTTATCAATAATTTATTTCCAATTGGCTGTTTGGTTTTAAATTACCTTTGGACAAAGATCATAAATACCAAAATTCAGCCTGGAGCAGACTGGAGTTTTACAGCCATGTAAAAAAAACATTGTAAATAAAATTCAGTATGGCATTATGTAGTTCTAAGCCTGCATTTATGTCAGAGTCTAAAGAGACTCTATGGATTATGGGATAAGACCTGCCATTTTTCATAACCCTTCTTTACCCCATTTCTTTTTACTCCTACAGCAGGAATTCCAGACACCAAATACTTGGTTCAAACAGTCCTACGCCAAACAACAATAGCAAAGAATTTGAGCGACAGCTGAGCTCTGCTTATTTCTTTAATTTGCCAGTCTATGTACCAGCTTCAACATTATTAAAATACAGGCCTCTTTGCCTCCTGTGAATACTGCAGATATTCTTGATTTATCTGAGGAGAAATGCTAGGAGAGGATTAGAAGCTGTTGACTTTTGAAAGTCTTTTCTTTGGGCCTGGTCCTGCAGGCACATGTGACCAAGCGCAGTGTTACCGTTGTGAACTCTGCTGCTGAAGGGACTATGCAGTTTTATTACTGAGGCCAAAGGAATGACTTTACCATCATGTGAAGCTGTGTGGCCTTGTCAAACTGCACTGAGACTTGGGAGCTCTTTAGTTCTATTCTCTAGCTCTATTTGCGGCCTGCTCGGTGACCTTGGGCAGGTAACGTCGCCGGTCAGAGCCTCAGTTTCTCCACCTGCAAAATGGGGCTAACCAAAGCACCCTCCTTTGTAACGCGCTTTGCAATCTACCAGTGACAAGGATCGGCTAAGCTTTAGGTCAGAGCCCCAGCTGGCAGGTGGGGGGCAGAAGGGAAAAGGAGCCCCTGCACACGTGCAGCTCCCATTCCCTGCTGACCTCACTCCCCGGCAGGAGGATGGAGCCAGCACTACGACCCCCAGCTTGGGAGCAGGGCCAGCAGGAGACAGGGTCCTTTTCCCGGCTGGCCCTGCGCCCAGCAGCTGCTGAGGGTTGGGAGGCAAGGCTCAGACGGGGGCTAGCGAAGGTTGTCAGCCCCTGCTCTAGCTAGCAGAAAGGAAAAAAGCGTTTGCGGGAACAGAGCCACCATGATTAGTCATAATGCTTATTTGGTATTCATCTAATATAATAATTTTGAAAGATTAATTTTGGTGTCTTTTTTCTTTTCTCTCTTAGCTTTGTTTAACCTCATACCCGTGGGCTTACGAGTGGTGGCTATTCAAGGGGTTCAAACGAAATTATATTTGGCAATGAACAGTGAAGGGTACTTATACACATCAGTAAGTAATACACATTATTATATGCATTATTTTGGTTTAAAGTTCAGTGACCCTCATTTTCACCTGTGTAAATGGGAACAGTTGCTTGGTTTGAAATGAAATGTGTAGGTGACATTTTGGATGTAGTTTATCACGCAGTTCTGCACTGAATGCAAAAGAGTGCATGAAATTAAATCTTTGTCATCTTTTGTAAGAAAAAATGACACCTTCTAGCAGGGTGACCAGATTGCAAATGTGAAAAATTGGGACAGAGGTAGGGGGTAATTGGCACTTGCATAAGACTAAGCCCTGAATACAGGGACTCTCCCTATAAAATCGGAACATCTGGTCCCCCTACATCCTGCTGCTTTGTAAGAAAATACAGCCGTGTCGATCACTTTATTGTTTTGTGTGTGTGAGTAAACCAAACATTTCCTTACATTTGCTGTGAGAAAATGACACTTTGCCCCTTGTCTAATGTGTCAGAGCAAGTCCTTTAAGGGTGGACATCGAAACTAGAGACAGGCCTGAAACATATCTTTAATTAAGTCTCACAACACTCCTGTCAGGTGGCAAAAGACATTATTTCAGGAGGGGAAAATAAGGTGTAGAGTAGGAAAAAGGACACCTTTGCAAACCGCACTTGTGTCTGAACTTGTTTTTCTGGTTTTGTAACCTAGAAACACCTCGAATATTGTTATCCAAAGGTTTTAAAGAGAGATAGTTTTAGTCTAGTAAGGATTTTCAGAAGAACCTAGTGGAATTAGGTACCTAAATCTCATGGTTTAGTTATCAAACACTTAAAGAAATGTTTTTATAATGTTATTAATAAAAATTTCAATTAAATATATGACAGAAATTTGCAAAAAGGGCTCAATTTTGGTTTTAAGTTTAAAAAAGTCATTTTCAAAGGCCTTTTAAAGCAAAACAAGGATTTTTAATTAAAATTTGGTTTTGCATCTCTAATTGTAAATTGCCCACAAACATTTATCAAACAGAAAAATGGAATAAATAATCATTATTTGCTATAAATCATTCACTTCTTAGGATGACTTACTTATGGTATCTTTAGTATTGATACATGTTAAAACTTGACACAAACTGAATAAAATCTGTAACATTTTTCCTGCAATCAAGTGAGCCGGCATAAATGATCAGTTTTGCATATTTTTCTCTTGTATCTTTGAAGGTGAAAGCAAATTAGCTATGCTCTGTGGTTACGTTTCAGTAACTTAAATTGGATATTTTCATTCTCCCTGTTTGTGTCCTGCATTGATCCCTTTGTCAGATTGTGCTGATTCCATACAGCAAACACAAAGGCCCTGATTCTCCATTGCCCTCTATGTTGTAACTACACAGTGCACTTCACAGTTGTGCAAAGCGCTCTCATTCTGGTGTGGTATAATTGACTACATGATGTGCAGTAAAATGGAGAATCAGGTCCAAATTTTCTAACCTATTTCATGTCATGAACTGACCATGTTTTGTCTCTGGCTACACCAGGCCTTAACAAAATGCGCTCCCAGCTAAGGTTTTGTTGAGCCCTCGTGTACGTACTCCACCCGGCAGCATTGGATTGTATTGAATGGCACACAGCTTATTTCTAGTAGTACTTTACGCAGGAGATAATCCTGCTGATTTCTATCACAGGACTTGCACCCTGAGCGTAGTTGGTAGAAAGAGGCCTACAGTGAATGAGGTATATATCAGCTGATGAGCCACAATCTAGTTCTCTCATTGCAAGTTGTGATTCTGGAAGATACCGCTGCAGTTTTCAAAAGACAACATGGACCAAATTCTGCCACCCTTACTCTGTTTGTGTAGTCTCTTACCATGTGAGAAGTCCCACTGAAATCAATAGGCCAGCTAACGATACGGTATTAATCTAAGAATAGCAGAATTTAGCTCTTCACCATTTGAGCATGACTTACTTTTACTATGGTGGCTGGATAACTAGGTCTTCTCAAGCAGATCTCACAGCTTTCACTTACAGTGTGTTTCAAAGGGGTAACGTATTGATCTAGTTCAGCAAAACAAACAAGGAGTCCTGTTGCACTCTTAAAGCCTAACACATTCATTTATTGTGTGGGCTTTCATGGGATAAAATCCCAGTTCGTTAGATGCTTTAAAGTGGTGGCAAGAGTTATCCGAGTCATCTTCTGTTAATAGAAAAACGTTGTGTGTTTTCCTGCCTCCATTAATGTCTGTGGTCCTAATGGCTCGTGCCATTGTGAAACCACTCATTGTTCCAAGGGGGCAGCCATGTTAGTCTAGTTCAGCGAAACAAACAAGGAGTCCTGTTTGTTGGTCTTTAAAAGAGCTGCAGGACTCCTTGTTTGTTGTTCACGTCAGTATTGTATTCTCCCATTAATTGTCATACGATCACCCCGTCTGTGAATTATTGGAAGCAATATTTTCTTATATTTAAATTCCAAGTGGGCCTCCCCCATTTGACACTCCTAATCCTACCAATAGTAATTTCACATTTTAAAATACAAAGTCATAGTTGTCCAATAGTCATTTAACACTGCTGTACTTTTCCACTGAGAATTTCCACACAGGTTCTGGATGAGTCTGCTTTTTCGTCTCTGATTTTTCTTTGAGTATAATTGCCTGACACTTTCTTTTCTGAAAAGTAAAAAGAAGGGTTTAATCGTGTCCTCAGCCATATGGTCCCAGAATGGGTGGGAGGGAGTAAGGGCCCCCTTTGCTTGATCTGGAAAAGACCAGCCCAGAATTGCAGCTCCTGTGTGTTTGTTAAATGTTTTTCTGCTTTCCTGTTATTTGTGACAGCCTTTTCAGGAATGGATGGCCGCTCTTACCACTGGGAAGCTGTGAAAATGACTCTATACTTTGGGCCAAGTTTTTGGCGGGTGAAAATGGGGACAGAGAGCTCCACTGATTTATAGTAGTCAATGACCTTCTCCAAAACGCTCTCAAATTGCTGAAGTAAACACTCTCAGGGGAAAATAGAGATTAATGTTTTCTTTTCCCTAATTTCTTCTCCTCATAGCTACTCGTAACTATAATAAGTATACAGTGTTTAGAGGGAAATAGCATAAACATTGCTGGGGTCATTTAATATTGAAAGAGAAGATGGTGGCCTAGGTTATGATTACCTCTTCCCAGCTGTATCAGGACTTAACCAGCCCAGTCATGTGCTCCCGACTTGCAGAAGAACATTTTAAACTGCACTGCCAAGGTTTACAGACTGCTATGTAAAGCAATAGTGCAAAGATGATCTGCTAACTTTCCATACCAGTTCATCATCCTTAGCACTGCCATCTGTGTAGAACAGTTAGCAATAACTTACTCACCAGGCTTGGCACCTTTTAGCTGAAACGTACAAAGCAATTTGCAAACATTGAACTGGCTCCGAAGCCCATTAATTGGAAGCCAGTGGAAAGACTCCCATTTACTTCAATGGGTGTTGAATCAGGCCCATTCATTTTTACCCCTTGGGAGGTAAGTGAACATAGTAAATGTTTTACAAAGGGATAAAGTAGGGCTCGACAAGGTAAAGTGCTATTACCTTGGTGAGCTGCTCTGACATTTGGGCATAGGAGGAACCTGAGAGTATGTCTACACTTGTGTGCGATCTAAAGTTGACATTGACACATCCAATTAATAAAACCAGAGAAGAGTGTCCACACCACACTCCATGCTCCAGCTTCTTGCATCCCTATTACTAGCTGTTACTTGGACTTCAGAAGAATTGCATTGTGAGTAGGTGTCCCACTTGCCAGTTCCTTCAACCTCCGCCCTGGCAGCATGCTGCTGGCTGGTTCGCCCAACCCCATCTCAGTCCGGGAACTCTGGCGTAGACCCTGAGCACTATTGACATCTCAGTAAACTGCTCTTTGTACACACTGATGTTAAAGCGCGTTACTAAAATCACACTAAACACTACGCCTCCTGCAGGCATGGAGATATGGTGTTAACTTACAGTCATGTGAGCATGTACATGGCTTGTAGAAGGTCAACATAAGCCATGTTATATCAACCTAAGTGCTCAGTGTAGTTCATCACTGAGTATCCCAGGCCAGTATCCTGTGCTCTCCACTACCAAAACTGACAGAAACTTTGGTTTCTTTTCACCTGTTCGTTGAAATTCTCATGTTTTATTCAAATTCTGTTTGGGGTATTCTGTTCTGCGGCACTGGAACCGGCTTGGTTTTCTCTGAATATCTTCTGTTTTGGGAAAATAGTTTTCTGCCATTAACCAGTTTTTGTCTGGGCTAATTAGAAGTTTATTTCTTCTTCCATTTCAGTGGTTTGTTTAGCTCTGTCTCTGCTCTGTTGCATAGCAATTATCGGGTCTAGGTTTTAGTCTGAGGAGGTTTTGAGTGCAATCTGTAAATGAACCAACAGAGTTGTTAGGTTCTGAGCAATGGGCTTGAAATCATGACTGAGGTGGTGTTGCGCTAGGAGGAAATCTATCATGTATGATAAATCTGTTCACAGCAGATATTCATGGCTGAGTGTCAGACTCTGCTGCATAATTTGTCATGTCTGTAAATTACAGCAAAAGAGATGCCTCTAATGGGATAGTAAAAGCTCCCAAGGGACTAGAGATTGACTCAGCAAAAAAGAATGATAGTTGTTTAAAATACACACACACACACACTCTGTAGGCAGGCTAATGAGATTGAAAATGAGAAATGCAAAAGGAAGCCTCCACAGTGTTTCACATGATGCGTTTCTGATATCCGAGGGGAGGCCAGTGGGGAGGCCAAAAACGTGGGTGGTTTCATAATTAACCTGGATAAATTTATGGAGTGGAAGGTATGATGGGATAACCTACTGTAATTTGGCAATTAACTGACCTTTGACTACTAATGGTAATTATGCTGATGGCGTGTGAATGGGGGTTAGAGGGGATGGGTTCAGAGTTAATAAAGGGAATTCTTTTTTAGAGGTCTGACCGGTGAGTCTTGCCCACATGCTCAGGGATTAGCTGATTGCCATGTTTGGAATCAGGGGAATTTTCCCCCAGAGCAGTTTGGCATGGATCTGGGGTTTTTCCACCTTCCCCTTTAGCGTGGGGCATGGGTCACTTGCTGGTGGTTTCTCTGTATCTTGAAGTCTTTAAACCATGATTTGGGAACTGTAATAACTCAGTCACAGGTTAAGTGTCTATTGCAGGAGTGGGTGGGAGGTTCTGTGGCCTGCATTGTGCAGAAGATCAGACTAGATAATTGTATTGGTTCCTTCTGACCTTAAAATCTATGAATCACTGTTCATCCGATCCTTATTCCCACACATCTGTTAATTCACAGTAGATAGAAGTTTTATTTTCAACATCACAGGGAAATGCTATGTTTAAAAGGCCTTTTCTCTATCTTGTTTCCCACTAAAGTCAAAGGGAGTTGTATGAGCACATCTCCAAAGATGATCGCACCCTTAACATTTTATTTTGACCCCATCAAGATGTATTTGAAGCTTCAAGGGCCTCCCTCTGAGCTAACACTTATGTGCCAGTGGAAGATCAAAGCAGGGGGTTTGATTCACCCTGTGTTACACCACTGTTCTGCTGGTATGATTTGATTTCAGTGGCCTTACACCACTGTAATCACAGTATAATAACTAGGTGAATCAAGCCCAGCCCTTTTTGTACAATAGCCATTTTTTATACCTTTTTTTCACCTTGGCTGACCGCAGCATGTCCTAAACTCCAATTCTTCAAGCCTCTTTGTCCTGTAGATCTCTTTTGTGCTTTTGTCTTCTTGAATGAAAGAGTAACAAAAATATTCTAGTGACACGTTTCTCAGAAATTGTGTCTTGGGCTGTTCCTCTGTCCTCTGAAGTGACTGTGGCTGAACTGAGATGGCTGGCAGCAGCACAGAACAGCCAGTGAGTGAGGTTCATAAAAGGGGACGCATCTATTTATTCAGCTTGTAGACTGCAGCATGGTTCTGGAGCTCTGAAAATCTTTCCCCAACCACTGTCAAAGCATGCCAAATCCAGAATTATAGTCCATCAGCAAAGGATTTTCACTGAACCATGACACCAATCTTGTGCAAGCCTTTTCATGCAGGACAACAAAATATGAGTTCCCTTCTCATCCGAAGGAGCAGAGCCTTCAGCCAAAATCCTAGTCTTGGTTTTTTCATGTTCCTATGATTTGTGGGAGAGTGTTGCATTGCTGACAATCTAAAGCAGGGGTCTCAAACATGTGGCCCGTGGGCCACATGCCTCTCCTAAAGCTATTTCCTGTGGTCCACGATGACACTATTGTTATCGATATTTGCAATTTCATTGTATGAAAAGGTTTCAGTGGTGTGGCCCTCAAGCTAACAGACTAGTCCTCATGCAGTTCTTGTGATGATTTGAGTTTGAGACCCCTGATCTAAAGAAACCTGCAGGTTGCCTTTCCATCATTGTACAGGCTTTCTTTCTGTCTTGGCCAGAGGGACAGAGTTAAGTTGCAGCATGCTAGGAGCTTAGGCCTTATGGACTTAAATATTAAATATTTGCTAGAGTGTTTATTTCACAAATATTTTAAAGTATGTCGCAGTTTTGTGAACTCCTGCATCTTTACAGAATAACATTGGTGAACACAAAATCATTTCCTTACGTGTAACTGAAGGAAGTGTGTCTTGCTCCTAGGAGCCTTGGTTCAGTGCAGGGCTCCAGGGGATTCCTGTTGGATGCTCAAGCTGCTTCACCTTCCAATGGTGTGCAAAAAATTCTTGCCATGCAGATCTAGGCAGGCCCAAGTACATTTGTGAACAGTTCATTAAGTGTGAGTATTTTCCATAAAACAATCTGAGGCAGCTTACATTGAGCACATCATGAACCCCTTATCATCTCCTCTCAGATAGTGGGTGTCCTCAACCCTCATTGTGTCTCCTCCAAATTAAAGGCTCTTTGCACCTTGTAAGATGGCTCTTAGGTGAGAAGTTAATATAGCATTGTTCCTGTTTGTTTTCTTAGGTGCTCCAGAGTGTACAACAAGGGAACATCTGCTGTAAAGCGCTTAAGTTAGGCATTTTCATTATAACAGCACATCCTTCTGCAGAGTTAACGTGGATTTCTTTTAATGCACTTAACAGGAACACTTTGAAATAATGTTCAATGTACCATTTCATATATAATTTACCTATACATAGCATCTACCTACCACATCCTACATATTTTACACAGTTCTCCATACACATGGATACGGGAACTGCACTGAAAGTAGATAATGCAGTCGTGTTGATTATGAACAACAGAAATGCGATGTTTTATGTTCTTGGAACGATTTTTTTTTTAAATTGGTTTCAGCATGCGGGAGAAAAGACATTTGCAGTATTTTCGTACTGAGCAGTGCAGATATACTGTAGCTAATGGTGACGGTTTGGGTATTTATAATGAATTTCTCACAAGGAGCATTCTTCCTCCACGGGGAAATAGCACCAGCCTAGAGAGAGGTGAAATAATCAAAAGTTTCATCTACTTCGATGAGCGTGCCAATATAAATCATGTTTCACCTTGAATCCTCAAGTACAGAATATGCTGCAACAGGGTAAGGAGGCTGCAGCAGTGACTTTTCCTTTTCATCACACCTAATTCTTAGCTAGAGAAATACTCAGCTTCCTTCTCATCGTTACTGGTGGTGCAAAAGATCCAAATGATCTGCCAGCAGGACTCACCTGATAGCTATCTGGTGCTAACCGCATCTGAGACTCTGTGGGATTAATTGTCTGCTGCAGGAGTCGCACTTGACTGGATTCGAGTCTCAGGGCGTGAGCCATGCCACCCGGCTGACAGCAGGCCAGGTTGGCAGACAAGCCCGTTTAGGTCACATCAGGGGTGAAAGGCAGCCATCTAAGAGGTGGAAATGCCCCTTGGGGAATTAAGCCAACAGAAGGAGGTTGCTAGGCTGGCACAGAACCAGCCATGCAAACAAACTTCTTCCAACACCCCATGGCCCTGAGGCTGCACTGTCTTACGCTAGGGGCTGAGGCAAGGGCTTTAAAGCATCTTTTGTCGCCTCCCCCTTCACACACCCTGTTGCTGCACTGCTTCGGAGGTTGCCCAAAACTTGTCCTAAACTGTGAGCGTTTTCCCTTTTTGAGGTGGGACACGGCCTGGAAAGTAGCGGTTCTTAGCAACATGCCTCCTTCCTGGGGTGTGCTGTGAGTGGGTGTCAGGAAGGGGGTGAGGCAGGGAGTGAGGGTTGGGAAGAGACGTCATCTCACCTCTGGTGGATTCAGGGAGTCTGCAGATGTGGGGAGACAGATGCCCATATGTTTCCAGAAGGAGGAAGGTAAAGGAGGATAGACCCAGCTCTTCACTGGAAGAATCATGAGGAATCTCTGAAACTCTTGGAACCTTCCTGCTTTCTTTTGCAAGTTACTGAAGGGGAGCATGGGATCCAGTGAAGTCTTACTGGGCTTCCCTGCAGCCCCTGGGAGATGCACATTCTTGGAAGATCTGGTTCTTTGACAAGAAGCTAGTGTTTCAGGCACAATGAGATGACTCTGTAATAACTTGTAAACTACAGAGTGGGTCCTGCCCTTAAGGACTGCATAATTTAACGTAATGCAGCATAAGCACTTCCCAAGATACTTTGCAAGCTTTTAGAGTCAGTAGTGTGTTACAGGCAGTACTCACCAGTATAACTTCAAGTGTTACCCAAAACAAGTAAAGGAGATCAAAGATTAAAAATTCCCATGCTTTCCTTGCTTTATTTGCTAATGAATTCTGAAAGCACATGGGAAAAGGACTGACATGTCTGGAACATGAAACTTCAAATAATGATCAGAGAAAAAAAAGCTTGCCAGTCAGTTATCTCAAGAGTGAGCTGTGAATTTCTTGGTAAAATAATATTACAGTGACTTGAGTAATTGGGCTGAATTCTTCTCTTGGTTACTTCTCTCACTGAAGTGAATTGATGAAACAGGATGAAGAACTAGGCCCAGTATGTTTGCTGTATTAAAGGAAGGCTTAGCAGAATTTGGAGCTTTAAGCCAATGTCAAACAGAGGCAACTATTGCAGTTTAGGACTAGGATTCTGAATCACGTTAACACTACCAGATTTTAATAACACAAAGCCGGTAAAGAAGAAATGAAAAATTACAAAGCAGGCACAACTTTTCGCTGTCACACTGTATGGAAAATTTCACAGGCATGAGTTTTATACCATTTAAAAGCTGAAGCTGAAGGCTTTAATGTGCTAAACATATACATCTGGGAGCAAGGATTTGAGACCATCACAACAGAATGGGGGACAATCCTGGAAGCAGGGACTCATGGCAGATAATCAACTGAACATGAGCTGAGGCCAAAAGACATTGAGGCCGTAGCTGTTAATGTGATCCTGGCATAGGTGGATGAATAAACTGGGGACTCTTGAGTAGGTGTTGGTTATTTAGTGTTTAGCATGAGTGCTGCTGCTGCTCCTGAAATACCATCCGGTCCTGGGGCCCCCGAGTCAAGATTAATTGGAGAGGGGTCAGAGAAGATCCACGAGAACAATTAAAGAGTTAGAAAACCTTCCTTAAACTAGCAGTGGATTGCAGGGGCTTAACCTATTTAGCTTAACGATGAGATGATTAAGGGGTGGCAATTCCAGTCTATGAAAACCTAAAGGGGAGATAAATAATTTATCAGAGTGTGGTCTAATATGCTCTAATGGCTGGAATAGGAAGCTAGGCAAGTTCAGACTGGAAATAAGATGTAAATTGACAATGGTGAGAGATACTAACCACAGTTTAGCTAGAGTTGTAGTGGATTTTCCACAATGACAAGTTTTCAGTCAAGATTGGATGTTTTCCAAACACATCATCTCCAGAATTATTTTGATTCCATCTAAGGTTTGTGCTATATAGGAGATCCTAACAGATCTTCTACAGAACTATTTTGGTTCTGTCTAAGGTTTGTGCTGTGTAGGAGGTTAGACTAGATGTTCACAATGGTCTCTTCTGTCCTCACCCTTTTGAAGTGATGAACTCTTGGCAGTTTTGTAAGTGATCATCTGTTTGTCTCCTCACCTGACCTCCCCCCACAAAAAAGAGGATGCATTGATTCTGCAGAGTGAATGAGAACTATATGGCCTTATCACCCTAAATTTTCTGTATACACCATATTTCCTTTTTGACCAGATCCAAAACTGTTTCAGATGGACATTCAGATGCTTTCAGTGTTATGCATTTTCAAAATTTAAATACAAAAAAAGTAAACCTTTTTCATCATTTTTGTGTCTTTGGTTTCTTGTTTTGATATTTTTTTCCAACTAATTCTAGTCTCTTCCTTCTTCTCAATGTAGCAAAAAGTCCCTTTGTGGAGTCTGGCTTTATTGGAAAACCATAACAATGAAAACCTTAGCCAAAGTTTCCTTCCTAAACTTTGGCTTTTCCAAAGATTTCCTTCAAGGTCTTTCCCTGCCTCAGTTTCCCCTTCAGATCCAAGGTGGAATAAAAGAGCAGTTCCTACTAGCATGACTCTGCAGAGCTTCTGTTTTCTCTGTGTTGCATACCTTGCTGATAAGATAGATCAAGGAAGTAGCTCTCGCATCCATCTGTAGACACATAAAGGCCATTCGCAGAAGAATGCCTAAACAGGGTCACCATCACAATTAGGCAAAACCAAAAGGCAGTCCCAAAAGACCTTGAAAACTAACTGGAGCATGATTTGACAAATGTTTATCGAAAACACACAAATGTCATGAGTGGCGAGCAAATCAAGAAAATATGGTGGCTGGAAGAGTCAAAAAATGAGTCATGACTGGAGAATATATTCTAGTATGCCACAGGCCACCTAGCAAGGAAGAAGATTACAGATTGCCATCAGCTAACTGTGGGCCTGGCACTTCTTGAAACTTCTTAATGTTTTTTATGCAGGTGGCTTTTCTCTGGCAAGCTCTCAATGGCTGTGTTCAGATGTGAGTTTTATTTCGAAACAGCCATTGTTTTGAAATAAAATTTCTTATGTCCACATGACATACCATTATTTTGAAACAACGGGCCCCGTTGTTTTGAAATAACGGCCTTTGTTTCAAAACCGTTAAACCTAGCAGGAAATCAAAATAGCCATTGTTTCGAAATGGTTGTTTCGAAACAATGGCGTTCAGACACGTTGTTTCAAAACAACACCATTGTTTTGAAACAGCTGTTTTGAAACAACATGTCTGAACGGCCTTATTTCAAAATAACAGCCATTTCGAAAGCAGGCTTTCACTTAATTCGAATTAACATTTTCTTAATGTGAATTAACTTATTTCAAAATAAGAACTTTATTTCAAAATAACTCATTTTGAAATAACTTATTTTGAAATAAAAGTTTATGTGTGAACATAGCCAGCTGCTTTTCACTAGGGAGGTTACAGGAGAGATCACTCAAGGGTAGTTCCGCTCTGACAAGTGAACAACCTAATGAAAAAAAGGCACCTCCTCACTCAACAGATCTCAACAATTAATTCCTATGCCTCTCCTGTACCTGCACAGTCAACTTTGCTAAGAGATAGTGAGTGAACTCAGTTCTATTCCTACCTGTACAGCGTTTCCCAAAATGTTTTCTAATTTCCAGTTCTTTACATAACTGGACCTGTGGGAGCTTTGTAAAAAGAGACACGGTGCAAAAATCAAGAAAGAACCCAGATGAGCTCTCAAATCTCAAGTTGTGTGACAGATCTCTCCATCAAAATGCATCTTTTAAATAATTTACTGGTTAACTTGATATGCAGTTGTTGAGCAAAAATAGGTAGGAATCACTATACTGCTTTCTCTACGGTCACTTTTTAGAATAAGAGCACAGTTCCAGAAACTTCCTAAACAAACCTGGCCACTTCAGTCACAGAATGTGACAGCACCATCCTCTTACACTGACATCTGTTCACGGGAATCAAGGAAATATTCATGAGTTCTGGGAAATGAGATTGGCATAATACTCTGTTACTGGAGCTGCATTGGAAGAGAATCCAACAGCGAGTGATCGTTGGTGCATATTTCAAACAACTCCTTGCAACTTTGATTTAGAAACTAAATTCTTTACAATAAATATGAGTGACAGACAAAGACATTCAGAGCAGGGTAGTTAAAAAAGAAAACAATCACTAGAAGGAGAAAGAATCAGAGCAAGGGAAAAGATCAGTCTTTCCAATAAAAAGTACTAAAATACACATTTATTCTCTGCATTTTTTTGCGAAGCAAACTAAGATTAATTCACGAACCCAAAATGCAGAACAGATCAGAGAGTTTCCTATACCTGTGGCTGTAATACAAGCATAATGGCTTTTTTGCCTAGCCAAACACTTGGCTTAAGTGAGCAAACATATGGGACTTTTAATTTTGCATGCTCTATGGCAGCTACCCTGCTGCTTTCCTCCATAGTTCCCTGCCTTCTCGGTTTTGTAATTTTATCCAAGGTGGTGTTAAAAGTTGAGCTATACAGACTTTCCACCTCATCTCAAACCATTAACTAAGCAAACAAGGGTCAATAATTTCTGGAGTAGACTCAAAGGTCAGAAGACACCAATATGATCTTCTAGTCTGATCTCCACAATGCAGGTCACAGAACCTCAACCATCTACTCCTGTAATAAACCCCAACCTATGACTGACTTATTAAAGTTCTCAAATAATGGTTTAAAGATTTTAAGATGTAGTGATTTCACCAACAAAAGCCATGCCCTATGCTACAGAGGAGGTGACCCCCCCCCCTCCCATGTCCCCAGAGCATTTGCCAATCTGCTCTGGAGGTAAATTCCTTCCCAGCCCTAAATACATGGATCGTTTAAACCCTGAGCATGTGAGCAAGGCTCACCAGCCAGACACCCTAGACAGAATTCCTGTAGTAACTCAGAACCCAGCCCTTCAGGCATCCATCACAAGCCAATGGCATATCTACCACCAGTAATCAAAGATCAGTTAATTGCCAGACTAGGCTTTCTCATCATACTACTCTCTCCATAAATTTGTCAAGCTCAGGTTTGAAGCCACCTAGGAGTTTTGCCCCCACTGCTCCTCTTGGAAGGCTGTTCCAGAACCTGCATCTAATTTCAAGTCTAAACTTCCAGGTGGCCAGTTTATATCCATTTGTTTTGCGTCCACACTCACGCTGAGCTAAATAATTCCTCTCCCTCCGTGGTACTTATCCTTCTGATGTATGTGTAGAGAACAATCCTCTCCCTACTCAACTTTATTTTCGCTAGGCTAAGCAAGCCAAGTTCTTTGAGTCTCCTTTCATAAGGCAGATTTTCCATCCCACAGATCATCGTAGTAACCATTCTCTCCACTTGCTCCAGTTTTGAATTTGTCTTTCTTAAATATGGGGGACCAGAACTGCACACAATGCTGCAGAGGGAGACTCATCAACACCTTGTATAATGGTATTAACACTTTCCCATCTCTACTGGAAATACCTTGTCTAATGTATCCTGGAACCACTTTAGCTTTTTTTCATGGTCACATCACACTGGCAGGTCATAGTCATCCTGTGATCAACCAATGCACCCAGATCCTTCTCCATCTCTGAAACTTCCAACTGAAGAGTCTCCATTTTACAGCAAAATGTCTTGTTATTAGTCCCTAAATGCCGTGACCTTGCACTTTCCACTATTAAATTTCATTTTATTCCTGTTGCACCAGTTTAAAAAGTCATCCGGACCTATCTTCCTGTACAATATCTAGATCCTTCTCTGTTTTGCCAACATCTCCTGACTTTGTATCATTCACAAACTTTATTAGCACATTCCCACTTTTTCTGCCAAGATCAGTAATTAAAAGGTTATATAGGATTGGTCCCAAGATGTATTGCTGAGGAATTTCGCTGGTAACCTCCCTCCAACCTAACAATTTACCTTTCAGTATGACTTGCTGTAGTCTCCCCTTTAACCAGTTCCTTATCCACCTTTCAATTTCATATTAATCTGCATCTTTCCCAATTTAACTAATAATTCCCTATGTGGAACTGTATCAAATGCCTTAGTGAAATCCAGGTAATTAGATCCACTGCATTCTTTGTCTAAAAAAAATCTGTTATCTTCTCAAAAAAGTAGATCAGGTTGGATTGGTACAACCTACCTTTTGGTAAACCAATGTTGTATTTTATCCCAACTACCATAAACTTCAGTGTCCTTAACTACTTTCTCTTTTAAAGGTTTTCCAAGACCAGGAAGACCTTGCATACTACTCAGTTTCCAAAGGGATAGCTGTGTTAGTCTAGTCCAGCAAAAAAAACCAAACCAAAACAAAACAAATCAAAAAAAAAAGAGTCATGTGGCACTTAAAGGCTAACAGATTTATTTTTCTCATGAGCTTTCATGGAAGAAAATCCCAATTCATCATGGATTTTCTCCCATGAAAGCTCATGCGAAAAATAAATCTGTTGGTCTTTAAGTGCCACACAACTCCTTGTTTTTTTTTCTTGCATACTACTGAAGTCAAACTAACAGGGCTGTAGTTAGATCATGTTTTTTTTTTTCACTTTCTTAAAAACAGGAACTGTGTTAGCAGCTCTCCAGTCATAGGGTACGCCCCTCAAGTTTATGGATTCATTAAAAATTCTTGCTCACCAACTTGCAGTTTCACATGACAGTTCCTTTAAAATTTGTGGATAGAGATTATCCAGCTTCCTTCTCTACTACCACCACCCTGATTTAGTCCCATTATGCAGTTCACATTTGGCTTCCACTTCAGATGTGGTAATTTCTATTTCCACAGGGGGGTTAAAGTGGGCCAGAACGGCCAGGAGTGCTATTCCAGGCCTCGCTATTTTTAGGGGCTGAGCGTTCTGGCCCCCTTAAAAATAGGAAATGGTGCCTGAACCCTGCATCTGGGGCCCACCATTGAAAAATAACTGGCTCCAGAATGCAGTGTTCTGGCACATTTTCTCATTTTAGACGTCCAAACACTGAGCTCCTAAAAATAGCAGGTCCTGGAACAGCGTTTAGCTGCTTTCTGGCCAACAGGGGAGGGGGCGGGGTCCCCTGTGCAAGCACAGGCTACACTGTTTCCCAACCCAGCGCACTGCCCGTGAGTACCGGGGCATCCAGCTCACCCTGGGGGGCGGGAATTAGGGCCACTTGAGCTGGGGGGAGAGTATTGGGGGCAGGGGGCGGATTTTAGGAGCAGGGGAGCGAGTATTTGGGGTGGGTATTGGGGGCTGGGGGTGGATTTTGGGAACAGGGGAATGGATATTGGGGGAAGTAGCTGGGATGGGGGCAGAAGATGGGGTGGGGGGGCTGGCATTTGGGAGCCAGGAGCTGGGGTGCAGGAAGGGGGGGTCCACCCAATTAGGAGGGTTCAAGGGCCAACCAAATTTTACTTTAACCCCTGTACCTCCATATCCCCTTGGTCCCATTAGAAACCCTACCACTGTTCTCAAGCTCATCATTAGTCTCATTAAAAATGAAGGGAAGTATTTGTTTAGCTATTTGGTCATGTCTAGATTATCTTTAACCTCCACACCATCTTTCAGTGCTTAGCAGTTCCACTTCTTTATTTGTTTTCTTCCTATTTATATGGCTATAGAATATTTTGATATTTGTTTTTATTCCTTTTGCAAGATCCAAATTTCATTCTTGGAGATTTAAACTTAGTCATGGCAACCAAGTATCATGATGAAAATCATGTCTTGTTGTAGTATGTTAATGTGTGAACTGTGTTGCTAGTCCATTCAGGGGGTGCCATGCTGTGTCCATGATTTAACTGCTGGGTAGTTCCATAACTAAGGTTATATTTATTAGTTATATTTATTACAGCTGAATATGTTTGCATGAGCTTACTTCGTGTATTCATTTTCTTGGATATTAACCACTGAAGAAACTAGTATTAGCTTTAGTCAAATTAGTTGTATATAAAGGGTTATGCAAATGAACTTTACAGTGTTTCATTTCTACACACACACACTCTAGAGTGAGGTTCAAAGGTAGGTTAACCGATAATCATGAAAAGTTTCCATTGTCAGAGTTTTGGCCTTAAGGACACTGAAAAGAATCTATTGTCACTCCAATAAAAAAGAGAGCTTATGGAATAGTCTCAGACATTGGATCAGGGTGTAGTGGTCCATGGGAGGATAAGAGACCACTGTTGCTAACAGCTGATGGATTTACTTTCTTAACTCAAGCAGTAGAGGCCTCTGCTCTTGGTGCTCAAAGTACTGGATTTGGTAGCTTCCAATGGATTCTTGCCATAGCAGCAGGGCTTTCTCATTTCTGTTCATCTTAAATTCTGGGCTGATACTATTTTGCAAAGTGAAATCCCTTGTGTTAAAAATGGCAATCTTTGCTGTTGATTGATTATTATTATTGCTGGAAGATGTGGTTGTTTGACAAAGACCTAGAAGAAAGAGGTACTTCCACAAGATGGGCCTGTGTATTGAATCTTGGTGATTTATTTGTCCGGATAGCATATATATTGCATGTTTCCTTAGCTGATGTACAGTTGGCATCATAGCGTCTTGAACCTGGATATCCTACTTTCTCTAATGTCTGCCATTCTTTTTATTCCTGTTGTTCGTTACTTGTATTACAGTACTATCTCATGATCACAGATGAGTTCAGGATCCCACCGTGCAAGACGTTATGCAACATGTAGTACGAGACAGAGCAGAAACTAGAGCAGTCTATGCTCTACATAATTTACACTCTAAACAGATAAGTGAGACAGATGTTGAGAGGCTAGTTGTATTATCACCTTTTTACAGGTGAGGCTGTAAACATTAGTGTCTTGCAGATGGACATTTTTTTCCTTAAATGATGATGCATTCTGTTGAATTTACAGTACAGGATTCATTTTGAACTGTACACTAGCTTGAAATGCTGTTCTTTGAAGCAAGTCAGTGCAAATGGCCCCGTGCAAGATATTTTGTATTTTACAAGAAATTCTTTCCTCAAGAGACTCGTGGTTTTTGACAAAAGCTCTTTTAGAGGACTTCTAGTGGTTCAGTTGTAGGGAAATCTCTGGGTGAGTTCAATTAGCAGCATGTTGTTCCTACAATGCAATCAGAGTTGCACGAATGCCGCAATAAATGCTACCACTTAGCACAGTTTGTTATTTCCTGTCACCTTTCTCTAAAAGGCAGTGACTTTTGGTTGTGATGGACAAGCAAGGTGACCGGATACATACTGTGTGTTGCCACTTCCTGTGTGTGTGACGTGTTAAATCCTCCCCACCTCTCATGTTTTAGGAGGTCCAGAATAGAATTTGGTTGGAAAATTGAGGTTAAATATACTGAGTTTAATGGGTTTGCACAGGATGTAAATCAGAACAGAATTTGACTTTGTTATGATAAATAGTCAAGCAATAGGAGAGGAAACAAAGGAAGTTTGTAGATAGGTATCCGAGAGTCAACTTAGCACACATCTGCCAGGGAAGGCTTGGGAATAATTAAATTAATGGTGCAGGGAACTAGACCCTCTACAGGTCCCTTCTGACTCAAACTATTTTATGATTCTGATTATTATTTTGAATGCAATCAGATGCATTCAGCTGATTCCCTTCTACTATAGGAAGATTAGCCAGTGTAGAATGCTGAATCTGTTATCTCATTTGGAAAGAAATAGGCTAAGATTTGCAAACCTTTGTGCTTGACTTAAATCTACTTGTTTAGACACCAGAATGAGACCCGATTATCACATAGGCTGAGCGTGCAGCAGCTTTACTTCATTTGAATCACAAGCCAACTATATAAGCACCTAAATCTGTATTTGTTATATCTGATTTTATGTATCCAGTTTTGAAAATCCTGGCTTTAAATTATGTGTAAGCCTTCTCTGTCTTAAATAATTTAATTAGATACTAAAAGGAGGGACTGGGACCTTGTTTCATTTCCAGCTCTGTTGTTCCATACTTCCAAAAACTGATTCTTGAGATGATGGAGGTTCTTGCAGCTATAATTCAGATGTTCTATGGAAATTGTTAATTTCTAGCACATTAGTTAATTACGTCACAAATTTGCATTCCTGGTCTGACTGAGACACAAGTGAACACTGAGCATTACTAATAGTTTGTCTTATTTATTTATTTATTTTAGTGTGCCTATAAGAAAAGTAACAACACTGAGCAATAAATTTGTGGAACTCAGTGCTAACTCACAGATGAACTTTTTCTTTACTCATCTATCCTACATCATCCCATAAGCCTGAATGAAAAAAAAAAAGAAGCAAACGCAAAATAATGCTTGACAAACACACTGAAGAGAAGAATCTTGCAATGTAATATGAAGCGTGGCAAACTATGACTGGAGGAAAGTCAGCAGGAGTCGATTTCAAAGGGGGGAGAGCAGAGTCCTGGATCCCAAGAATAGACACTCATGCAAACCTCAGCTGTTATGGTAGTATATATGGGAGGAAATCTCTCCCATGTATGCATGTTTCTGGACTAGGCAGAGCTTTAAAGACTGCTGCTGATGCTTGACATGACACCCTACAGTAAAGTCCTAAAGCCCTGGTCTTACAACTTCTTGCAGAAAGCCAGACAACCTCCCCCCTCCCCAATACACACCCCGTGAAGTCAGTGGAGCTCTGCATCAGGGCAAGGGTCCACTTTCATAGAGTTAATCGCAGAATCGGGCTGAATCTTAGAGGGTTTTAAAATATTTGGTACAGGGTCCAACAAAGTTCAAAACTTCAGTCATCAATCTAGAGTAAATATACAATTGCTGGTGGTACAAAAAAATTGTGACTAATACAAGGATTGGCAAAATGGTAAATAACTCTGGGATTAGGACCACCATAGAGATTGGGATTGCTCAGTAATCTAGAACCGTTCACACAATGCGGTTATAAGTAGACTCATAGACTATAAGGTCAGAAGGAATGGTGATGATTGTCTAGTCTGATCTCTAGCACAAAGCAGGCCACAGAACATCATTCACCCAACCCCAGTAATAGACGCCCTAATAAAAGACTGAGTTATTAAAGTCCTCAAATAGTGATTTAAAAACTTCAAGGTACAGAAGATCCACCAGCAAATGGCTCATACCCCATGCTGCAGAGGAAGACAAAAAGCACCCAGAGCCTATGCTAATCTGCCCTGGGGGAAAATTCCTTCTCAACCGCAAATATGGAAATCAGCTAAACCCTGACCATGTGGGAAAGACTCACCAGTGAGAGTCCTGTGGCACCTTGTAGACTAACAGATTTTTTCGAGCATAAGCTTTCGTAGGCTACAACCCTCTGTTAGTCTATAAGGTGCCACAGGACTCTCGCTGCTTTTGGTTTACACAGACTAACTCGGCTACCCTTCTGGAAAACTCACCAGTGAAACACTAGCCAAGAATTCTCTGCAGTAACTCAGAACCTACCACATCTGACATTGCATCACAGACCATTGGGTATATTTGCCATTAATAGTCAAAGACTGGTCAATTGCCAGATTAGATTCATACCATCATCATACCATCCTCTCCATAAACTTATCTCGGTCTTGAAGCCAGCTAGGTTTATTGCCTTCACTGCTCCCCTTGGAAGCTAGTTTGAGAACGTCACTCCCCTGATGGTTAGAAACCTTTGTACAATTTTAAGTCTAGGAATAAAGATTGCTGGCCATACCAGCAAAGTAAGGGATTGTATCCTGGGGAGAGGAAAGTCTAAGAAGGATTTAAAGGTCATAGTGGACAAGCATCTCAACAGAGATCCAAGTCCGATATTGTGACAAAACAGCTAATGTGATCCTTGGATGTGTTAACAGGAGTAGTCAGAGGTGATTTTTACCTCAGTGTACAGCATTGATGAGAACCAATACCATGTCTAGTTCTGGTGTTCACTTTTCACAGAAGATGATGAAAAATTGGAGAGGGTGCAGAAGAGAGCCAGAAAAAAGTTATTTGGAAGCTGGAGAAAATGTCTTGCAGTAAGTGACTAAGAGCACAATCTGTTTCTGTCAAAAAGACAATTGAGAGGTGACTTGATTTACAGCAAATAGGTTTCTTCCTGTGACAAAAATATTGGGCACTGGGGGGGGGGGGTTCTTTAAATCTTATGGAAAAGGTGTAACAAGAACCAATACCGGGAAGCTGAAACCAGACACATTTATATTAGAAACTAGGCATGAGTTTTTAGCAGTTAAGTTGATTAATCACTGGAGGAAGCTACCAAGGGAGCAACCATCTCTTGATGTATTCAGATGATGACTGAATGTCTTTCTGGAAGACATGCTTTAGCCAAATTCAACTTACGGGACTCAATATAGGGTAATATATTGGTCCGTGATACACTGAGGAAGCAATGGTTTATACCGCTAAAAGCAAGTGATTTTGCCAAATGTGCTAATCTTTGTCCTAACACTCACGAGGCCTTATACTTGATGAAAGGAGGATCTATTCCTTTCCCACCACTGAAATGCTGGGAGTGCTCCCCCTCACATGTACACTGTAGTGGATCAGATGGCCCTTATTTGGCCCTGAAAATTGATCATCAAAATGGATTTTGACCTAATTTCCTACATCCATGCTATGAAAGGTATAGATGTCAGGAATGTAGAGACTTGCAAATAACTATAGAAATGTTGAAAGTTATCGGGCATGTAGCTCTATATTCAGAAATGGATTCTCTGGGGTTCCTAACTAAGTCTCTGGTTGTAGCATGTCTAGGCTTGCAGTGAGTCATCTGAGGAGCCTTCAGTTGCCACCCATCTGGTAGTGACCCAAAAGCCAAACCCCTCTGTACTTACAGCCCATAATTTTATAATCACTAGAGTGACAATAAGGGCAGATGAGTAATTTTTTCCTCTCTTTTCTTTGTTAGGTTGTTTAGTTTTCCCATGCATCAGTCTTCTAAATAGTTGCTGTTTCTTTTTTGAAATAATTTGGATTTAATGTGGATAATTGTGCACAGTGTTGTGGTAGTTAGTGTCTTTGCTTTTTCAGATAGTAATTATCCAATCTATATCTTTTCTTTTCTTTTTTTTTTTTAAACTCAGCACAGCATTGTTGATAAAGTTAAGTAACCATTAGGCCAAGTTCTCTGGGGATAATGTGGTCAATTAGGGTAAAAGCCTACCATTGTTACTAGGTCCTTTATCAAATGAGACTCCCATTGTCCGAGGAGGGAATTTTGAAAAAGCAAAAGCTGTACATTTTGGCTTCTCCTTATAATATACAGGTTTGGGACCAAATTCAGTCCTCATCTGCAGCTCCAGTGATTGGCATGCATAAGCATAATTAAGATGAGAGTTTGATCCTTAATGTCACATGGTACATTTTTTTCCCAACCTTTAGACATATATGCACTGGAATCACACTCTGTTTACAGGGAGGAAGTATTTTGAGTTTTGGACAGAAATGACCTCTAACCAGAACTCCAGACTGAAATAAAACTCAAACTAGAAAAGTTCAGACTTGAATTCAAACATTGCTTTCACCTCATCCCGGCTGTGGATCCACCCCCAAACCCACATCTGACCACTAGGGATGGCCAAACTTTGGAAAAGTTTGGATGCAAACTCGGTGACTGTGGCCCATCACTGTGAGATTATTTTTACCGCTCAAATTTTTGTAAAAGTGTTTGTTACTTGCAAGGGGAGGAGATGTGTGAAAGAGAGTGAGTAGTACATATTACATGAGAAATGAGCTGATGCATTGTTTTCTATCTAGCCTTCCCGGTTACTTGTATTCCTTCTTTTACACAGCCTGATACATAGGTTTACAAAGCAGAAAGCAAATTTGCTGATATATTTGTAAATTGCCGCATTTCTCTTTAATCTCAGAGACCTTAGAGGCTTGATAAAATCGGACTTGCTTTTAATAACTAGCAAAACACTCTCTAAAGTAATTATTGCTTTGCATACCTACCATTAAGAGACCACAGGCATTTAGTATAGTAACATGGTTTTAAATAATATGTTATGTGATATGACAGGTATTCCTGTAAGAGAGTAATTAGAAATGCACAAATCCAAAACCTGTTATCAGAGTCCCACAAACTGTGGGTAGTGATAGATAGTGGGACCTGGACCAAAATGCCAACTGAGGTTTTCTAAAACCAAACCATTTTGTTCTTGTGTCTGCTTAAAATAGAAATGAGTCAAAATTGGATCAGTTTGTCCAAATCTCCTTCTGTCTAAACTTAGAGGTGGTGCCTAAAATGTAATCTGGACCCTAGTTGAGTGTGTTTTTGTAATGTGATCTGGATGCAACTTGAGTGTGTTTTTTGACAAATCAAAAACCATCTCAATTCCATCTCTGTGCCTTAAGTCAGTAACACAAACTGAGAACAGCAGGGAAAGATGAACGCAAGATTTTTCTTAACTCATTACATTTTATGTTGATATTGTGAAGTGTGTGTCATTTTTCATGAGACAACCCTGCCCAAATGGGATGGAGTTGCTTACTCATTGAAAGATGGGATGATGCTAAAGGGTGCTAATAATGAAGTGTTTTGCCTAAGGAAGCCAGGCCAAAAGCAGGTACACAGTTTATATGTTAATATCTCCAGAGACATTCAAAGCTGTTGTCAGCCTACCATGTTGTTGAGGTGTCATGTACAGTAAAGACTTTGTGAGAAAGAGAGAAACCTTGCCTGGCTTTCCACAGTGCATATCTTGGGCTAATGGGAAGTCCAGTATTTCTGCTTAGAAAACCCAAAGCTCTTTGTGAGTTATAGTCAGAAAAAATCATTAACTCCAGGATCCAGAAATTGTCAGCATCATCCAAGGCTAAAGGCATGCCCGCCAAGTTTCAGTCAGCAGCATGTTTTTATGGCCAAGCAATAAACCACTGAAAAAAAATAAAAAAAGGTTGGGAGTGGGAATTTGGACAGATGGGCATTCAGCAGTCCACGTGGCACTTCTCCAGTAATGGAAGTACCAAGAGAGCTCCTGCTTTGAATGTTGCTGTTGGTTGCAGCATGCTGATATTCAAAGAATAGTATGGCAACAGACAGATAACAAATGGGAACCATCAGAAGAGGGTTGGGAATGGCACATTTTAGGGAGACAGATATCCACTTCATGTGAGCATTTATTCTGAACACCACACTTTCTCCCCTAACAAGTCATGTCAATGTGTGTCATTACTCATGTCACATTGGCACTTGAGGTGTTTCATCAGGACACGCTATTGTGTGGCAATGTATACAATATAAAAGTCATAGTACAGAGTGGCTATCACATGCAAGACATGCCTTGCATAATGCCCATTGCATAACACCTGGTTTTCTTTATCATTGAGATCCATGAGCACTTGGACACTGCATAGCAGCTCTTAAGTGCACGAACTCGTACACTGTTGGATGACTCTAATTAAAGAGCCGTCTCACTAGGACCCTGACTCTGAGTCTTAGCAGAGCTGCACCAATGCAGGAGTTAGGGGCAAAGATGCCTCTGCCACTGGCTTTGTGGACTCTGGATTCTGAGAATGGCTGAGGACCAGGTTGGTCCTGACATAAAATGAAAGAGGCTGCTCCAAATTATTCCTGGATTTCTGGGGCCCAAGGAGCCACTCTTTCAATTGACACTAGCCAGAGGACAGTGTTGCATCCTTCTGTGTCTCAGGTTGCATCCTTCTGTGTCTGGTCATGCCCTTTAGGTCAGAGGTTGAGGATGTAGTGGTATATGTCATCTCTAAATTCCTCTCACAAAAAGTGGAATTCCCACTCAGTCTGTCCTCCTGGCTCAACAGCCCCTTTTTGCCAACAGAGAGAGAAAGGGATTGACTCATAACATGCCCTACAGAGCACTGCAGGGGAAAATCAGTTTGTAATATTACCATTGGTCCAGGATGCACATGGCCCCACTGCACCAACCCAGCATCATTCATGCATTTTACTACGCCTGCCATCTGATTTGAACTGTAAATATTTTCTCGTGATGTCACAGTGCATCACATGACTTCTAGGGAAAATCAAATGGTTTTGACATCTGTCTCCATTGTAGTTGAAATGAAGTGAGTCTCAAGTGTAAGCACTAGATTAATAGCTCTTTATAGTGGCCATTATCTAGCTGCAATAATTTGTATGCTTTTCTAACCTTATTCCCATTGATATCAGGGAGAGCTTAACCATTGGTGAAGGATGGGTTCCACTGTGTGATATGATGCATGAAAACTTTTCATTGTCCCCAATATTAGCTTTTAGCTATTAAAGTGATAATGGAAAGATGGACACAATGCACAGTGTAGACCATTCAGAAACCTAGCTTAGACCAAAATTCCAGATCTCCCGGATGGAGAAGGGAGATGGTGAGGGAAAGGACTGAACTTGGAATCTGGATCTAGACCCTACTGCTGGGTATTATCTGGCTGATGGACCAAACCAAGCATATAAATATGTTTAGAATCCATGGGCTGACATGGAGATAGAAATTCCTGAAAAATAACTGAGCATTTACTGACAGGAGTTATATCTCTTGGGGAAGTGAAGAAAGAGAGGGTGACACAGAGTGTGTTGTTGTCTTTTGTCTGCACGTGTTGCCGTTATAGGAAGAAGAGTTGCTGCGGGTCCATGACGTTCAAAGGTGAAATCCTGGCACTATTGAAATCAGTGGCAAAAACTCTCATTGACTTCAATGGGCCAGGATTTCACCATATATTATTTGGCCAGCCTGATTTCATAGTGTTCTAGCCTGACCCTTTCTCGTGTCACCGTCACTGTTCCCTCTAAGCTGTGCATGTGTGTGCATGCATACAGGTCGTGAAACCCATGCAGGCAAAAAAATAAAGCACTCACCAAAAAATCCTAGTGCTAATATTAGCTCACACAAAAAAAATTTCTGCAAACATAAAGAATTTTTTTGCGCACCCAGCCTCCGAAAAATTAGAGGAAAAAACAATAAGCTCTTTTTTACCTTAACTCACTCCTTGTCTTTCCTTAGCGTTCATCTCAACAGGCAAACACATAGACACTAAAATACAGCAACTTAGAACTCGAGGGAAAAATGAAAACATCTTCTTGGGAACCAGGGCTCAGGACTCCCACACACCTGGGAGCCATCATCCCCCCTGAGCTGAGCAACAGGCTGCTCACTGGGACTTTTTCTCATGCAGGTGGTGCTGCTCAGTTACCACTGATGCCCTCCAGTCTGGAAGCAAAGACTGACTTACTCTTTCTGTTCTCTGATCATTCAGAATCAAATTACTTATTTGAAATACTGGTCTTTGCACCACACAAACCTCTGGCACTCAGTGCTTGTTCTGAACCCCTTGCTTGTGAGAGTCATAAATATCTTTAATATGCTAATGTACTTAGCTGCTGGGGGCCTGGCTCTGTGCCCACTGTAGTCCAATAGCAGCCTTTCCATTGTTTCCAACCAGCGGTGGATCAGACACATGAAAGAACTGTTGGACTAAATCTGCCTCTCAATTTAAAGGTGCTGCCGCTCCACCAACATGTGCAGAATGCAAAGAGGCTCATGCCAGTGTGATCCCAATGTCAGTCTTCGAGAACATGCTTCTGAGTCCTTTCTTTTTTTTAATGAGTTCTGGGTGGGGAGTTGACATCAGCTTGTGATGAACGCCAAGTGGAGGGAGTGAGTCACTGTTCCTGAATGGAAATGGACAAATCACTGATATTTTCTTTCTTTCTTTTGTGCTTTGCTTGACAAATGATGGAAAGCAAATTAGGTATCTGTGGACAGCACTCCGCTCAAGGAACCCCAGGCATGTCAAAGAGAATTCAGAAAAATCTGAAGGGTGAACGGAGTCCAATAAACAGGGAGGAACTGATTCCAGTGCAGAGAAACTATAGAGGGTTCTGTACTAAAGCCTTGAACTGCCTACACATCTTGTCATCGAGACAGTATTTGTCCATTTTGGACATTGACTGTCTAGTGATATTTCAACTTCTTTTCTTCCCAAACTCTGTTTTGTAGTTCCAGTAGGACTCGATAGACTGTGTACAGTGGGTATTTGCCCTTTAGAAGCCCTTGGCTTCATCTTATCCTCATTGTGAACTACAGGCCTTTCAAAATTAGACCCATCATTTCATGTGCCTTTTTCCTCTCAATAAGGGCCCAATTCTACAACATGCCTTCTTCTGTGGGATTGAGTGTGCTCTGTATCTGGCAGGAGGATCCCTAAGCCAGCTTCAGTTCAATACACAACTAAACTGTATCCTTTTATCAGCACATCCTGTGTTCAAATTAGTTTGACTATGGCAAGATGATAATTCTTGTGGTCCGTGGGAGCATGGTATGTATGTAAATTGTCTTGAGTGTGGAATCAGCCGTATGACAAGTCAAAACATGCAGCTTGCTTCAATGTGGAATTATCTGGTTCTGGAATCAGTTACTCCATCGTTTTACTGGATGTAGAGGTTGCCAAGCCAATTTGCACCAACCTCATCAGTGAAGTGCAGAGCCCTCAGAACACCATCAAATTTGGTCTGAAAATTTCTAGCTATCAGTGAAGTGTGACGTTGTCTAGCTTTGGCCAAGATGCACATGGGCTCCTTGTGTTGGCCACAAGAGTAAAGAGGAGTGGCATGCTGAGTCTGTTTGAAATCAGTTCAGAAGGGCCCATGAATAGTGTGGTAAATCAAAGCTGGTGGTACACCCATGGTCAGTCAGTAATATGAGACTGCTTTACACCAGCTAAAGACCATTTGTCACACCACATCGGCAGTGCAAAGAAATCCAGGCCGCGGCAGTGGTCCTACAATGGGCGCCTAGACGACAATCACACTTTTGGGGATTGAAGTGCTTCGTGCATGGTGTCTGGCTCAGGTTGGCCCTGAGCTTTACAACTGTACTGACTGAATGTTGCTTAACACAGGTGGTCACAGGACTGGTGTGGGTTGAATCATCCAAGTTGTATCTCTCAAGCGTCAGCGTAGTGTGCACCAGATAACAGTCTGAACCCAGTTAAGACTGTACATCTGGGATATTTTCCCCCCCAAGTTTTTCTCTTTTTCTCTGAAAACTTTTGTGTGTTGTTATTCAGTTGTAACTTTGGCAGGCTGGAAGGAACCTATTATTATTTGATGGATATTTTTCTGTGATTAATATTGCAATTAAAAAAATGAGTTTAAAAGAAGAAATTGTAAATTCAAGCAGCTTTCAATATATGATAGTTGATAAGACTCACACCTCCTTTATGGCAGTCCAGTGGTGCATAGAGACCTGAAGTTGCCCATACCCACCATCTATTGATTCCCTTCACATGAGGGGAGAATCTCTAGCAGGCATTCAGCCTACCTAACTGGCTCCAATGCCACCCTTTCCAATGTAGAGAGGGTGGGAAAAAAGCATGATTGGAACACACTCTGTTTGGCTATACCAAGCTGGCAGATGGTCCCTTGGGGCCCCTGTCATTTGGTGCAAGTTAGAGCAGCTCACAAGCCGACAGGATTTCGTCCTGTTGTTCCCTTTACTAGACCAAGATTTTCTTTAACATGTTAAGTAGATGAAAGGTTCCTAAGTTCTTTCTGATTTTGGCTGAGCCATAAGACACAGTGCACAATTACTTGTCACTTAGCATGCTCAGATGGAGTTTTCCATCTTAAAATAATTAAACCTACTTCATTTAAAAAGCTTTCTGTGGGGTTTGGGGAGTTGTGTGATACTGGTGAAAAATGATTTCTTCAGGCTCTCTGAGTTTTAAGTCCTGGTGATTTTTTTTTTTTTTTTTTGCAGATAAGATGTTACATAAAGAAAAAGCATCAATAGATTTCAACATAATGAACTATTGAATAAACAATTCTCCTTCTCTCATTTCCAGCATGAAGCAGACAAGTGAGCGACAGAAAATAAAATTCGTATCCAAAATCAGGGTGTCAAAGCTGACCATATGCTTTTGAAAGAGGATCCTTTCCTCTTTCAAAAATACTAAAAATACTAAAGAGTATTTTTCCAGTGTGGTGTTTATTATGATAATTGATTCATTTTGGTGTAGAATGTGTCACTGAAATCACAGTTGACAGCGGGATTTCTCTCTTAGCTGTAGTTTTACAAGATTCCCTCAATGAGCTTATGGAAAGTTCAGATCCTAAAAGGATGGCTTAATAGTAAATGTGTCTAACATCTGCCTGAGCAGTAAATCAGCATTCTTTGCTGTGGCAAGCTCAGGCTATGGGTATGACTGGTGCACAATGCTTACAAAATAATTTAACCCAGCAAGTTGATCCATCAGAAAATCGTTCAATTCTTTGGTTGTGCACCATGTCAGATTTGTGTTTATCTGAGTGTGTGTTTGTAACGGGTAAAATGAAGGCGGCGAATAGCAGACGGAGCAATGTATGTACTATACCTTTGTCAAAAGTACTTGTCAGCAACGTGCTTTGTTTTTACTGAGAAGGCAGAAAAGGTAAAAACAAGAGCTGGTGCTAATGTGCAGGTTTGTTACCAAATAAGCTGGCATTTTAGTCATGAATTCACTCCTTAGGAATATAAAGTCTGCAAATTAATATTGGCCAACTATGGTCTCCATTCTCCAAACAGACAATCACTGGAACTGTGTCTGTGTGTAGTACTTCAGTTCCCAGGAGTAGGCCCTAGAAATGTGTGTGTATGTGTAAATAGTTGTAATACCTTTCTTATTTGCTTCCTGTAGATCACAGAAGCATCCTTGCTATTTTGTACAAGAAGGGGCATTCCAAGTAACTTTCATCCCTCACATGTAGCTGAATGTATTACACTTAAAATTTTATCTGAAAAACCCTTTTGTAATGTAATATGTGATAAGAAAAAAAAATCTGACCATTTGCTTGGTGCACATATTTTATCTGATAGGGAATTGGTTGCTATTATCATGTCAGAATTATTTAAAATGCATTTTTGTTGCTCCAGGAACACAAACATAATTTACTGAGAGCAATCTTCAGCTACCCAGGTGGCACATGTTCATAATAAAAACTTCCTCATCCCAAGCCCCCTTCTAAATTCTGCACCTTCATCTGCTGTCCCACATTTTGCCACCCATGCTCTCAACACCTGGCCTGCTCAGAAAAAGCCTGGGAGGGGAAAAAGTGAAGAGTGCCTTGAAGTCAAACAAATGCAGTTGAGAAAATAAGGGAAGGATGTTCCAAAACCAAGGGTATCCCTGGAAGGGACCCTCCTACTTTTTATTCCATCTAGGGGTGTCAGCATTAGCAACTCAGCCAACCTCACCTATCATAGAATGACATGATGGGATTGACGATCTGTCCGGTAATCAGTGCCTATAGCATGCAGGATCTTTGGTCAAAACCAGCATCCTTGAACTGCATCTGGAAAGCCAGGTGTTGGAACACAGCTGTAGCATTTGGAAGTTTTCAGAAGATAATCAGATATAACCCCATGTACAGCACACTGAAATTGTCTAATTGTAGCTGTCTACGCTATGGATGAATATAGGGAATTCCACAATAAGACTCAAGGTTGCAGTCTTCTTGCTGAATGTTGATGAGGATAAGGTCTCTCTCACCACTGCAGCTTTCTGGGTACTCTGTAGAAATCTGGGATCCAACAAGAGCCTGAATAACAGAAAACAGCCAGCCCCTTTCTGTCTAAGGGGCTAACCAAACACCGTTTCTTTTGGTTGCTTTCTCCAGCTAGTCTTATGCTGAGTCAAAGAAAGTGAGTTGCTGCAAGCTCTTGGTTTGGGTTGGACATTGGGAGACCTAAATAGTGCTCTGTAGGCTGTCAGTGTCTATTGAGCAACTCAAGTGTAAGGTGTGCATCTGCCCTGACACGGTGCCCTTTTCCGGGATCATAAAACAAGGTCCAGTCAAAGCCTATGGCAACAATTGACTAACAGAAATAGTTGTTTTTGTCAAAGAAATTAGCTGAGAGAATATTTTCACCTGAATATCTGGTTCTAGTCTTTCTATCTCTTTTTATTTTTATTTTATATTTTATTTTATTTTACTTTGTTTTTGTGTTTTCTGCTCTGAGTACAAACTTTCAAACAAGACCTACATTTTTGCATGCATGCATATTCAGGATAGTAAATGAAAGGAGAGCGACAATTTTGCATTTAGTAACTTCACGCCCACGCACCTCTTTTCTTTCTGCTGCTGACACTTCAGCCTTTGAAATGGTTCCCACAAGCAGTACTCAGCTGCAGACAAGTGAGATCTAAAGAGAGAATCTAGCTCTGCTATGGCTTTTATATGGCACCTGGAAACTGCTTTGAAGAAGGGCATTTATTCTAGATGAGTAAAGTAGATATTGTATCATTAACTCAGGAGCAAGCTGAAAACCATTTTAAAGATCAGATAGGGTGGGAGAGGGGGTCCAGAGGTTTAGAGGTGAAGACTGGAGAAAGAAACTAAAATGTTTTAAAGAGACGTTAACGGTGAATTGGAAAGCTAATGATCCGATCCTATGCAGAAAACCATGCATTGACTTTAGTGGGGGTCTGTGGGTGTGCTAGGATCTGACCAGTGACCTCTTTTAAGGACCAGGGCCTAAATTAATAACACACAAGATCCCCAGAGTACAGAGTTTCCTCTTTGCTTTTTTCTGCCAGTTTTCTTAAGTGCTATTTTCACTTTTTTTTACTCAGAACTCACCCTTTCAGGACTTGGTTGTGCCTGAGAAAATGGCTGCACGGTTAGGTCCTGGTCTGCAGGCACGCCCCTGAGCCCAGCAAAATCAGCTGGATTTTAGTCCGTATGGCTCTTCTTGCAGGGCTGTATTAGATGGACCATAGATTGTATCTGATGTTTTCTTGACTCTCAATGTTTTCCTTCCCACTGCCTTTTCCCCTTTCGGTTTTTTCTCTTTCTGTCGCTCCCTCTCTTTGGGTTTCAAATGTCTGTCTCTTCCACTATCCTTCTGCCACTGCCTTGCATGTGCATGTCTATCTCCTCTGTCATCCTTTCAAGCTCTTCTTCCCCAATACACTTTTATTTCAATCTCTTAATCTTCATTCTGGTTTTCATCTTCACTGCATCCATCCTTTTTGCCTAAAAAAAAGCAGGACTCCTCCCATTTTTACCCCTGGAATCTTAGAAGATATGGAGGCAATGAAAAGACACCCATTGATTTCAGAGTACTTCGGATCATGCCATAATAGAACTGGCATGAGTATAAAAATTAACAAGATACCTTCTACATTGCAACACAGAATTAATGAACTGAAACCAATTCCTCCTCCATCTATGTCACAAGAGTTTCCTGAAATGGGTTTGTCTTTTTTAATCCCTCCTTCTCACCCCCAACCCCCCAAAAGAGATGTATTACTAAGTAAAAAGCCATTAACTGATTTAAAGGGAGGCTGGTAAGACGACGTGATTAACTCCAACCTCTCGTATTATGGGTAATCAAAATTACCATAGGTGGGAAGTACAATGTGGCATAAATCATTAATGATTCTTAGCAGATCACAGCAGGACTCACAGTTATATGTCCTCTGGTTTAAATTATCATCATGCGTGGAGGGGGGCAGCCACCAAGACATAGGACTCCTTGTCTCTAAGGTGAAAGGAATGTGCTCGAGGTGCTCTGGAGAGCCTTCATTGAGCCACTGAACGCCATCATCTGAGTGATGAAGGTGATATTTCCTTTAAGCGCTTCATAGACTCCAAGGGCAGAAGACACCAATAGGATCATCTAGTCTGACTTCCTTCACACTGCAGGCCACAGAACCCCCCATCTATTCCTGTAATAAGGCTCTTATCCATGACTGAATTATTCAGGTCGTCAAATCATGGTTTAAGGACTTTAAGGTACAGCAAATCCACCAACATGTTGTTATGCATGTTCCAAAGTGAGTGTGTAAAATAATGTCTTGTGAGGATGAACTTGTGGCTGCCTGATCTGAAAGTACACAGGGGGATTGGAAAGTTGAATCTGATCCTTGGACCTTGCTGGGTTTGTCTTTTGCTTAAAGGGATTGAAAAAATAGGCAAGAAGAAACTTTCCTGAAAAAAAATGATGGTGGAAAACGGGGTAGGGAATAAAGAGAGAGGGGCTGAAAGAAGGAACGGGGTGAGTGGAAGAAAGAAATCAACATAAAGAAAATAAGGTGTGTGTATCATAAATAGAGTGCTCATTTGTCAACCTAGCATTTGTGAAGTTATTTTATCCCTCATAGATAGTTTAGGCTTTACGACATTTCACAGTTATATATATAGAATCACTCCTGAGGGGAAAAGAAGGGGGGGGTAATTACAAGGGGAGAAAGTTTATGTATCCAAAATAGACCCCTTTGACAGATTTATTTGTGTGTGGCTGAACCAGGTAAATGCAAATTTAATTATTAACAATACTCATTTATATAGTGCTGTAAATTTCCCATCTTCCCTGTTCCTTGCCTGAGAACACTGAGTAATTTGCTAGCCAGAGAGTCTATTGCCCCTTTCATCTATCTGTTTCTTGTGGTCGGCATTGTGATTCTGTTTCCACTAGCCTCCAAAATTCACAAATATATCTTGAGGCTTCGAGTAACATTCTAATATATGCCTAGCAAAGATTTGTTCATTTGGAGTGTGAGAGACTGATACCACCGCAGGTAAGCATGCATAGGTATGGAATTAAGGATGTAGAGAGTGCCATCATACCCCTTGGCATGACGTGGTTTCTGTCATAATCAGGGTTTAAAATTTGAGTCAATGACTCTTAGTGCCCCCACTATACAAAATGTTCCAGCATCCCTGCAAATCTGTGCATTTTTTAAAGATACAGCAACCAAGATTTGAAAAAAGTTTTAGAAATATTAAAAAAAGGGGCATTTGCAACATACATTTAAGATATACAACCCATATAGATTGCATTTGAGCTCCTATTGGTATTTTGTTAGCTGCTAACAACCAGCTTTTTGACTGAACTGTTTACATCACACTCTAGACTCCAGAGACTGGGTCAGCCTAAGGTTCAGGGATTCAGTTAAGCCAGAAAGTTTGGGCAATAGCACCGCATTGGACCTCAGGGCATCCATCAAACGAATTGTGTTTGTTGTGGACCCATCCAGGGAGATTGGACATCTGGGGGTTTGTACCACAGAGCGAAAGGAGGCCACTGGAACATGACTCTTCATGACTTATTTATTTACCAAACCATTTACAATGACACTTGTGAAGCAGCTCACACATTTCCAAGCAAGCCATGAAGGTTGAACAACAGTTACTAACATAACTGCACAGGAGTACAACAACAAAAAAACAGCGAATGGCCCTTTGGGAAGACAGTGTAGTACTCTCAGCAGGGTTTGCACTGTCTTGGTAAAAAGAAACAGAATATGTAGGCAGGTGTTGATTGGGGATGTTGTTGTATGTTTCTTGGAAAATTTGGAGTATCCCCTCATGCACATAATCAGTGCAGTAGCCCACAAACAAAAACCTCTCTCCTAGCCAGGCTGCCATCGTGGGGTAAGCAAAAGTCCCAGGAAATTTGGAAGGTCACAAAGGAGTTAATGATGCTTCAGTAGCACCTACATGCTACAGTGATAACACTGAGTTCCCATGGTGACCGGACCCTTTCTAAACAGATGAGGTTAGAAAGATCAGGCTCCATTAAGATCTTACCAGATGGCATGGCACATACTAGCAGACGTTTTTGAATTCATTTATAACTGCATTTGGCTTCAGTGTTTTTTCCCCCATAGCCAAGTGAAGATGATGTCACCAGCTTCATTTTGGCTGTCGCCATCTAAAAAGGGTGGAAAGTAGGAGAAGGTGTCTGTTTCTGCTCTCCCATAGCTTAAAGAAGGACTAAAGGTGTTAGTCCCAATAGAGGATGTTCCAGAATGTTACGGGGATGGGAAATCAGTGAATTATCATGGAAACTTTTCCGTGATGCGCTGGAAAAGTACATTGCGTGTCAAAGTCTATAAGCACTAGCAAAATTGGGTCACACTTTATTTTAAGGTTCCATTTTATATAGGGTTCATAAATAATTAGTAGAGATGGTTGAAAATTTTTGTCAAAGTTTTTTGCAATAAAAATTGTTCATACAACAAAAGTCTTTTTTTTTGCCTGGCAAAGTTTTCACTGTGGTCAAATTTTTATGGTTTTTCAATGGAAAAAACTTTTTTCAATTTTTTGTAGAAAGAAATTGTGGAGGTTTTGGTTGAATTTTTTAAAATTTTACTTCAAAACAGAAAAACCTTCAGATTTTTATTTGGTTGAAAAAATGAAAAATATCTGTTGTGTTTTTTTAACAAAGCAACTTGAAAACACCCCACAAAATAATTAATACTTTCAGTACCGCTCTTGCTTAGTATTTTAGTAACATAGATGGTTATGGCGTCCATCCAGTCAGTAGATTGTTCATAACAATGACTTATAGTTTCATGTAATACTGTCTAATTAGCAAGGATACAAAATTTGTATCCACATCTGATGCGTGATCTTCAAAAATGGTATGTGATGCTAATCACCATCTATAATACATAATATTTTTGTCTGCAACATGCTTATAACATCGCCTAATCATTGCTTGTCACTTTAACAACTGTTTATAAATTGAATCTTAATGTAAAACTCATCCCAAAACAGTAAAGTTTGTTTCTGTTGTGCTGAAAATCACGACACAGCCATTCCCTCAGCAAGCGCTTGGCTTGCGTTGTTATTTATGAAGTTCAACTTAGCTTGTAATTCTAGCCTCACTCTCTAAGGGCTGCTGTCTCAGTGTCTCTGCTGCCTGCTCCCTTTCACAGATCTGCATCCAGACTAATTAATTAAATACAAGTGCAGGCTGGAATATTAGTCGGCACTTTGGCTGCCAGCTTTGTCCGGGTGGCTGGGCTGTGAGTGAATTTAACCTCTTTGGATATCAGTTTAGCTAAAACACTATGCAAAGCAGATATGCAACAGCTCCAGCGCAGAATCCTCTCTGCTCATTACACATAAGATTTTTCATACTCACGGACATTTTCCACACTTTCTGTCCAATTCTGTTTGCCTTGCGTAAGTGCTATGGATGGTGAGAAGGCCCAAGAAGCCACGAGTGAACCTGTTCTGCAGGCAACCTTAATGGGCCTGGAGACCACTGGCAGTTCAGGAGAGGTAGTGGCTCCCCAGATGCCAGAAGGAAATATCAAAGGGGTGTTGGGAAGGGGCTGAATCTCCACGGCAGCAGGCTGGCAGATGCCCTGTGATTCTAACACACAGTGTTCGATAAAGCCCATCAAGCTGTCTTGTTTGTGTTTTGTTGTTTGCCCGCTAGATGGTGTTTCAGCAATAACAGTTCACGTGTCCCCCCTCTTCCTGATTAATGCTAATGCAGCAAATCAATGGCCTAAACGCCCACTGTGCCGACGACTTTGCCATTGCATCTAGTTGGGTCAGGAGCATGATGCTTTGTGAAAACAACACTCACTCTAGTTCTCTGCACTTCTTTCAGGTAGCTGGCCTGCCTGTGGCATAAATGTGTTTTTTTGGCACATTTTCCATGCCTAGTGCCCACAGCCAGACTCTTCAGAGATGTTTTCAGAATCCGATATTACGTGAGACGCATCATCCTATCATTCCATTTCCTGATATTATGCTACGTTCCCCCAGGCGCAGGCTGACATTCATTGTGCCCAGCCTTCTCATAGGGGCAGTGAGAGAGGCAGGCTATGGGGTTGCAGAACGGCTCCTCTGCAGACCCTCTCCAGGCTTCTGGGGCCGGAATAGCAGCCACTACAGGCTTATCTTCACTGCAGTGTTTTCTTGAACTATAACTTGATTTTTGCCCCTAACTCAACTCCTGTCTATACAGAAAAATCTTTAGCTTGAAGTAAGTGGTGCTTTTAACTAGAGCTAGCAGTCTAGCTGGGCAGGTGTAGGTTGAAACTCGAGTGTATGCTAGTAATTCAGTGGGGACATTTCAGCTCCAAGGACCAGCAGCTCATCAATTGCTGATCCAATCTATGTTCCCTCTAAGCTGTGCGCATCTGCATGCGCACACAGATTGTGAAACCTGCACACACAACAAAATAAAGTGAGCACAAAAAAATTCAACAGTGCTAATATTTTTATGCTGCTTTAAGTAGGTAAGTTCAAATAGCATGTTTCAAATAAGGTTTTGTAATTTATAAAATCATTTCCATCACCAAATCAAAATAAAATTTAGGTATTATTTCCATCATACACATTTACTTCATTGCACTCACAAGTTTGACCACAGTCACTGGCATACACACTGATTCAAACACTGGTTCCAAAAATTTGCACAAAAGAAATTTTTTGCACACACAGCCTATAAAAAGTTAGAGGGAACACTGGATCCAATAACTCTGTGTAGCTTGAGTGTTATTGCACAGCATGGTCACTTTATGCTCTTCTTGCTCTTAGCTTTCATGGAGCTCCTCGTGTGTACTAACTCAAAGCAGCTGTTGCTATGAAAATAAGCCCTATAACTCTGCAGCTGCTCTTCAACAAAGTAGGTCTACCAGATCTATGCATTTGCAGACCGAAAGGCCCTGTCTCAGGGATGGTATGATGTAGATAGGTGGAAATTATCAAGTCACTCTCAAGCCTTGCCTGAACTTGAGAAATTTGGCAGATTTGTGTAGTCCTCTCCAGCATGTCTGTGACATCCACGTAAAGGTGCTCATGCACACCAACACCTTCCAGCAACATTAACCATTGCATTCATCTGCACCATACTACCGTCAACATGCATGGTATCACAGGGATCACTAGTATACTAGTTTAAGTGATGCAGATACTCCTATTTTTGTCATATGCTGCACTGGTCCCTACTCCTTTGGCCTGTTTTCTAACTCTCCAGTGCACATGGATAAAGTTAGCCAGAAGCCACTGATGTGTAGAATTACTGTTGCTTTCAGAGTCGAGAATGTTCAGTTATCTGAACAAACCTACAGTGATCTAATACACCAAAATATATTTGTGTCTGCCAAACCAAGAAAGAAAAATATGATGCTGTAGATCCAATATGGATCTTTGCTGCGTGGGCACTAATTACTGTTGTTTGGATAGTGAAAAATACTTTTCTCCATATGCTAAATGACTTTTTTTCCATAATGAACTCTATGTTCTCTTGAATCTGTGCTTTTTTTATACATAGACAGAGTTTCCAAATCCTGATTGTCCAGATTTCGTGTATCTAAATTTCACTTTGGACCCTATTTCTGAAGTTGATATAGAATGTGTTGTTTAGCGTTTCTCTGAGATTCATCTTAGACTCAACTATCCAAAACATTAGACACAAGGCAACATTTATTCTCATTTTCAACATTTTTTCCTATTCAATTTATTCACTTGTTCAGACGGTGGGGAAAATTAAATCACCTCAGCATAACCTAAAGAAGGCAGTAATTTAATAACAATGATTTCTCATTTAATTAAGGCAATCTGTTTTGTGCACTGCAAATTCTATCATGTTCATTTTTTGCTGGTGTGTATAGTCTGCTGGTCAGTGAGCTTATTTACAACTGAAATAAATGTTGTCATGGTGTCAGATTTAAATGACCGATCCAGCTTTTAGCTTGGCTTTAAGTTTTGCTTTGTGACCTGGGCCATTTCTGAGAATGAATGAATTTGATCTTTTGCTGTAATTAAATGTGTAAATTAGTGTGATGGTGATAAAACCACTGTGAGATGTTTGTTGTGGAGCTTTCTTGGTAAGTTTGGGTATCACTTGCTTTGGAGCAACTGATTTCTCATTTTCCATGAGACCTAAATTTCCTCTAGAAATTAAACAGAAGCAGCTTAAGACTTGTTTTTCTTTGGAACAATTACAAGTGTTAGAATTTTATCCTGGCACCTGGGTGCATATTAATTAATTCCCTGCATTTAAAGGATGGGTTACAAGGAAATGTTTATATGCCATTTGAGGTCTCAGAGGTTTGTTGTTCTGATATATCCCCAGATTCCTGGCACACGACTGACTAGAACAGTGTTTCTCAACCTTTAGTGGACTGGGGAACACCTAAAGGTATTAATTATTTTACATGGAACACCTGATGAAAACCTTCTTGAAAAAGTTCGTAAGAGTGGCAGGGGATTTAAAATGCCCCAATCGCAGCAAAGCTTCCAGGTGTGTGTCAACATCTTCTGCCATGTACCTGCTCCTTCCCCCTCCCCACTCAGCCCCCTGATGGAGAGGAGCCAGGCTGGTCATGGAGCACCTGCACCAAGGCTGAGGAGCACCAGTTTTTCACAGGACACTGACTGAGGAACACTGGACTAGAAAACCCAGCTGAAGTTCTACCAGAGGTGACACTCCCAGGAGAGAAGATATCTAGAAAATTGAGTGATTGTAGTTCTTCTTTGAGTGATGATCCCTATTGTATTCTACTTCATAGTCTATTCTACTGAGGGTTGTGTGTCATGTGCCTGGAGCCAGAGGTCTGCCCATGTATCCTGCATCGCCTTGTGCAGAGAATCCAGAAGTGTCTTGGTTATCTTCAGTGCAAGCCAGGCTGGACTAGGTAGAAAATGAGGTGGCCTTGCTCCCCACCACTGGCTCCCGCTGTTGAGAGCTGGTGCTCTTCTAGACAGCAGATGAAGTTGGTAGGCCTTGGAAGAAGAGGGAAAGGATAGGGTTACCAGATGTCAGGCAAAAGGAGGACATGTCCTCCTTTTTCTCTTCACATCCTCCATCCGGCAGGCGTTTTAAAACTAGACGATCTTGTCTGGCTTTTTACTTACAGGAGCTAAAGTATGCTGGAATGCCCTGGCACACCCTATTTTTAGGGGGAGGCATTCCATGGACCCCTAAAAACAGGAGAATATTAAATTAAATACTACATTTTCTCCATGTGTCCTTTTTGTGCTTCCCTGTCCTCCTTTCCATGCTTTGGTATCTGGTAACCCTAGGAAAGGAGAGCTTTCAGTGGCACCTACCACAGGGAGGATGGAAGAAATGAGTTGCCACAGCAGGGAGGGATACCCATGGGAGGATGAAGAAAATGAGAAGAAAAGAAACAAAGAAGGCAACAGAGGGAAGAAGAAGAAAAGCAAGACAGAAGAGCGAGTGGTGTAAGATGGGGGTTGAAAGCGGAAGCCTTAGTAGCTGGGACAAAGAAGAAGCCAGTGCCCAGCAAAGATGTGCTTTAACCCACAAGGGCAATGGTGCCCACCATTATTTTATAAGAGGACAATGTAAACCTACGCATGTCCTTGCGTGGGCCAAACAGATTCTATATATTTTGATAAGCACATTTTCAATACACCAGTATCGGTGTGTATTTTAAGTTTAGCTTGTTTCATGAGTGCAGAGATAGGTTGTTTCTACATACAGTGTTGTCTGTTTAAAAACAAAGAAAACCATGCATAAAATGTGTATCAGAATTATAGAAAATTGGTGGGGGGGGAGGATGGAGGACACTCAAGAACACACAATTCACTCCCTACTCACAAATAGAGCACAAGAGTAAAAGACAAAACACTAATGAATCGGCTGATAGTATATTGAGCAAAAGCAACCCGTGGACCCTCTGAACTGCTCTGGTGAGTTGTGTCTGGCCTCTGGCTGTAGGTTGGGCACCTTTTGCCCTAAGGTAATCACAGGCCTAATAGCTATCCTTGGCTCACCTGAAGGGTAGCAGCCCTTTTCCAAAGTGACAACAACAGCAGGGTACAGGAGAAAGAGGATGATGAGTCATGGCAGGAGCTACCCTACATTTGGACAAGCACCCTGATTTTATTCACAGGTCCTTTCAGAGCATTGGAGGCAAGACTGTCACACTCTTGAACTTTGAACCAACTCATGCTCTGATCTATCATTATTAAATTGGAGGCATTGTCAAAATGTAGTCTTCAGCATGTGGGGTCTACTAGATTTCAGATGTGGTAGGGAAGGTGATTTCTAATAACAACCTTAAAACTCATAGTTTTGAGGCCCTGCTGGGAAGGACACTCAGGTAAAAGAAATAGCCTAAAGTCCATGTGATGACACACAGCTTCCGGCAACAGGAAAGTGGGGGGAAGCTTCATCAGCCCCCCATTTCTCTGACTTCACTGGGAAGAATTTTTAAATGTTGGCAGTTCTGATTCATTGAGCATGTGCTAATAGCCAGATGGTCTTTAGCACTTTTCATCTAATCGCATCTGCCTCTTCCCCTTAGCCATTTTACAAAATAAATTATGGTCAGACTTAATCCTGTGCTTGGTTCATTCAGATATCTGTATTTTAAGAACACAGAATGGGTCTGCTTCAGGGTGTCAAAGGAATGCTTAATATTAAGTCTGAGTGAAATTGTCTTTCCGGACTTCACGTCTGATGAAATAATCATAGTCACAAATGTTCCCAAAGCACATTGGGTGCAAATCTAATAAACACACTAAGACGGGGGGCCCCAACTGAGTTGGCATCCCCATTCAGCTAAGTGCTATACATGGACACATGAAGATTATGCCCATGCTGGGTGACTGGAGCAGAAGGTGGACACTCAAAAGGCTATGTTAATGCAGCATGATTCAAGCTGGTTTTAAGCAGGCTAGCTCAGGTACTTATAGCAGTGAAGTCACGGTACCATGGGCTTCAGTGCAGGCTGGACAAGCCACCAGGAATGGCACTTGGATAGCTATTCCACTTACAAGTTCATGCTGCCGTGGCTTCATTGTGACTGGTGTGCAAGATAGCTAGATTAAATTAGCTCGCATGTGTATATGAGCTGCTCTTAAACTCCCCCAGGTGCATTGTAGACATCTCCTAAGAGACTGTCTTGACCTTCCAAAGAATTTTGAGTTTAAAGAGAAAAGACGTACAAAGGAGAAGGATCACTTTCTCCAGGTTATAGATGGGAACCTGCAGCGCAGAGAAGTGAAGTGTCTTGCTCACATGCACACAGAGAATCTTGGACAGAGCTGGGAACAAAGATCCTTGAAGTTTAGTACCTTAACTACCTACCTTCTCATGAGGTAAAGCCTTTTCTGTTCACAGATCTGCAAGCTGGAAACCGATGTGGTCCACTTAGCCCTAAATCATTCCTTATTAAATACAACAAAAGCTTGGCAAATATTTCACTTTCGGTCTCATTGCTTCTGAATATACTGTTGTGGTTACAGTGACTAGTCATGCACTTTTCCATGCTATTAGCCATCAAATACATTTCTTTTTAATGTAGAAGGTTGAGGCCTAGTCTGAGTTAGATCAACGTAAGTCAGTCTGGGTTGGTCTAACTGAAAACATCTTATGTTAAAATACAGCTCCTACTGAAGTAACTCCCCACTTACGTTGATTCAGGAACTTCACCTCCATGAGAGTTGTAGTGCTTGAATAATATAGTGAAGGTGATGCAGTGTCAGAACAAACTGTTTCTGTCTTTCAGAAGCCACCCCACAATGCCACACACCGACAGTTAAAGCAGTGCAAGTGCTCTTAGTAGGATGCGTGCCACATGGACTTGCAAAAGCAATTTAATTACTGCCATGGCTGTATGCTGGCATAACATAGATTGGCTTTATTCTGTCGGGTGGACTTGCCCTAAGTGATACCGACCAAGTCACAAGCTCTTGGAAGGTGGCCACTGACAGTAAATAATGAACTGCTTATCACACAAGCCTCTAGCTCTTGCTGTTTGTTTCCAAGCAGAGAATAGTATTTCATCCCTGACCAGAAAAAGAAAAATGTCAGATCTTTGAATAGATTCCTTAGGCAAAGAGAGTCCATGTGAACAAAATGATCACTAGAATTTTTTTAAGAAAAACTTTAGAACTATGACCAAAAATTTAAAAAAAAAATGTAGTAAGTGATTGCAAAAACTGTTCCTCAGGAGCTAATAGTGTCCCATTCTGAAAAGCAAGTACCTCTGAGGTGTCTCAAATAGTGCATCAAAAAGGACTAGATACTTTTGGAAATGTAGGCCACGGGTCCGATTTACAAAGGTATTTAGGCACCCAAAGATGGAACTTTAGCAGCTACTACGAGACACACAATTGCCTAACTGAGTTATGTACCAAGCCACTTGACTTTCAATGGCAATTAGGTTGCATTGTGTTTCCCACTAGGCACCCATCTGTATCTTCAGGTGCCTAAATCCTTTGGTAGCTTTGTTCCCCTAACTGACAAGGAATGATAAGATAATAGGGCTTCTAAACAAAGAACAGACTCATCTAGTAAATCTTTGCCTCCAGTAAGGTTTAACTTTCCCCCCCCCCCGCTAAGATCAAGCTTTTTGTAATAAAAACCCGGTTGTCTGAGTCCCAGAAAGGAAGCTGGAAAGCCATACAGCGGAGTTATGGCAGCTACAGTAGATCTCTTGTTTTACTGTAAAAGGAGCTGCTCTACTCTTAACTGGAAAATGTATTCCAAGAGCAGAGGGGGCAAGATTTCCAGCTTGCTGAGGTTGGAATAGCTTCAATAGATGTCATTATGTAAAACAGATGTTTTCCATCCGACAGTCAATCAAAGGCTAGAACATTAAAATCTTTTAATGGAACGTAATGAGACACTTAGTAGTCCATTTCCTATTTTGCCTGGGTGTTACTTATAGAATCTTTACGTGACAGATGTAGGACTCTCACAAAGGTCACCTCGCCTGCCCTGTCCCTGCTAATAGTTTGAGCTCCACAGGAGTTATCTTTCTCATTACATGTTTAAAAGATCTTGTCTGCAAATTGTTTTTAATGGTTCTTCATATTGCTGCTTTCTAGTGACCATTCATCGCATAGATACTTTGCACACAGACTCCCTCTGAAGTCCCTTGAGATGGCCTGCAGGAGCTGCTTGTTTATCTGTAAAAGCCTTCTCCATTAAGACAGAAGGCGCCAGACCCTCAGCTGGTTTAGCTCACCAGCAGTCCATTTTCAGTGCTGATCTCCACCAGCTGAGAATTAGGCTCAGGCATCTTGGCTTGAGGCCTGTCCTCTTCCTTTGAGCAAATGTTGATTTTTATATTTTTGTCCTCACATGACTCTTGTTCTCACTAAGAGAGAAATGACCAGAGTTCCTTTTGTGTACTTCCCAGGTTGAGCATGAATAATAACCAAGGACATTAATATAGCTGTGTAATAACAGATTGTGAATTGCTAACACCAGGGCAGTCATCAGGTGGAGCTTGGAAGTTTAATTTTGCATACTTCACTAAAGTACCGTATTGGCTCCAAAATGTCAAGTTTTTCACTACAGCCACAGCTGTGAGTGCTGGAAGTGTGGAAATAGGATGTTAAATAGAACAAAGCAAAATAAAGAGAGAAATCCTGTCCAGATTGCTAACAAAAATGCCAGCACTTGAACCAGTCAGCGCCTGGGCTTCCTGAAAGCCTCACGGCATTGTTTTCCTGATCACAACTGCAAATTCATTGTTTTTATTTCATTCCCCCCCCCCCATGGCCCATAGGAGCCCAGGTAGAATCAGAAGAGGTGTGAGCAATTTTTACTAACCAAGACAGAAAAATTTCAGGCTATTCAGCTCCCATTTAAAAATATACCATCCCCACCAGGAGGCAGCTGCTATTTTTCATTGCTGTGATTAGTTATTATTCTCATTTGAATGGGTGGTGATCTCAGGAAGTATCTGGAGATCAGGACTGTGCTGTATAAAGGCATGGGTTCTTGTATGGCTCTTGCCCCAAACAGCTTTCATATTAATTTGAAGATAAGCCACCAAGAGTGATTGTAAAGCACAGTAAAAGAGGGAGGGGGCAAGCAGAAGTTTGTGGGAGAAGCAATCTTACTGTGTGCCAATAGCATGCATGACTTTGTAATTTTGCATGTGTTATGTATTTGGTTACAGACGGGTAGCCTTGTTAGTCTGGTTCAGCAAAACAAACAAGGAGTCCTGTGGCCCTTTTAAAGACTAACAAATGTATTTATTGCATGAGGTTTCGTGGGAGAAAATCCCACTTCATCAGATGTCTTGATGATGGGAAACTTTCAAAGCACCTGAAAAAGTGGGATTTTCTCCCACAATAGCTCATGCAATAAATACATTTGTTAGTCTTTAAAAGTGTCACCAGACTCCTTGGATTATTTGTTTTTTTTATGTATTTGGTGGTTTTCTGAGACTCATCATCAAATGTTCTTATCTAACCACTAAAACCTTCTGCTCCTGTTGGAATACGTCATGGGGGGCTGGCTAAACCAAATAGGTAAACTAGGTGGTCACCTAGGGCCCCAGCCTTTAAGGCACACCAGAGTAGATGGAAGTTAATATTTTTTCTATTTTAAAAAAATTAATGTTATCTTCTCATATAATGTGAGGGAAGGGGGTGCCAGAATCATAATTCGACTGGGGTGCCAAAATCCCTTGGGCCAGCTCTGATGTCATGCTATCTCCCACATCCATTTTCTCTAACCTAGGGTTCACAACCTATCATAATTAATCAGTTCAGTTTAATTTGTTCCTCTCCTCCTGGCCCCATCTCTATAGATTCCCCCCAGGAGACTCTGCCTAATATAATTTTTCAGTAAAGTCATAGGTGAGGCTGGGAAGAAGGGAAAGCAATTGGGGGTGGGGGCAAGAGGCAGACCTGATGAGGAGGGGAGGACACAAGGGGAAAATTGGAATTGTCTAAGCAAAGAAACTGAAACAAGAAGCCAGGAGAAGGAGGGGTTGAAACTGGAAATCAATAAGGATGAAGAATTTAGGGGGCACTGGAGGGGCCAGACGGTGGATGAGGAGTCAGGTCGGGGCATAGTGGGACTGGCTGGGCAAGGAACTCAGCATGGAGCGGAGCACTGGGATGGCTGGACGTGGAGCGTTTGACTTTACAATATGACAAAGAGAGTTTAGCTTTTCTATGAAGGAATCAGTTAAACTGTGTGAGTAGCAATTCTTCCATACGCGTATTTGAAAATGTATGTTTTGTACAGCTACACTGTTAAGGTGAAATTGTACAGCTCTTGTTGGTTGCTGTTTGTTTGTTTGTTGTTTCCTAAAGTCCTGATAGCTGACCATCCTCAGCCTGACACACATACATAATAAAAAGATAGTCTTTCAAAGGGAAAGCTTAGAGTTGACCCTACCCAGGTTCATACAATGTATACAGCTTCTGTGTAAACTGTGAGTAGAGTAGTAAGCCAAGACTTTTCTCTTGGGAACTCAGTTGTTGCACCCAGTTCTAGATGGTGTCCTAGTTCCTTAAAAAGAATACTGTTTAAAATATTACATGATAAACATTTGCTTTTGATCAACAGTCACAGAACGTTTAGTTTTTCTGTGTTCTTATCCAGCCATTAAACTCTTGTGTCCCTGCTGGCATATGTCATGCCACCTCCTACGCCCATTCCCTCTGGAAAAAATAACCCAGGGCTGACAGCCTATCATACATAGTCATTTTGGATTAATTTGTTCCCCTCCCTTCAAAGCTTGTCTTTCACCAACAGAGAAGTTGATCCAAGAAAAGATGTTATCTCACCCACCTCATCCCCGTAATATCCTGGGGCCAATGGATCTACAGGAACACTGCAGACAACAATTATTCTGCTATATCTGTCTGTCTAAATTCTTATTCAAATGCCAACATTTTTAAGGTGGAGGTAAGGACACCTATTCAACAGCAACCCATGCTGCTGACCAGTTTTTGAATGCAAGTGCTCAATTCATCGAATACTGACCATCTGGGAAAAAATGAGTCAGGATTCCTTAACGTGATCATTACAAGGACGTTAGTGACAGTAAAAAACCAAACCAAAGATGCTAGAAAACTGAGCAGTGCTTGAATTTAGCCCCCCTCTGGTTTGAAGGATGGAGGTAAAATCTGTCTTAAGCAAAACTCATTTGCAGTCTTACCTGTAATGTAGTTAGAGAATGCTCCATAATATTAGTGCACAGAACCATAACAGCTATTTAAATCTGCCACGCTGCCAAAAAGAAAAAACATCTTCCCTCTATGTTAAAAATGAAATAGGCCATGCCATTAGAATGAAATAGGCCACTGTTTCCAAAAGTGGTGTTTTAAAATTGTGCATTTCATGTGCTTTCAGCACTTGATACCCACATTGCACCAAATTATACACACCATGGGTATGTATTCTTATACATAAGAATGGCTGGCTTGTTAAAATAACTGCTGTTATAAAATATGTCACTGTTACACACATCTCTCTTTCTGACTTCCCTTGTCATCTTTGCCAATGTTTTAATTTCCTGCTTACCTCTTTTTATTTTTGGAAGCATTTTGAAGTGAAGGACACCACAGGAGAGTTCTTTTTATGAAATGATATTTGGAAGCTCTGAGGTTCACCTTTACTGTGATTTTAGCAGGGATGGTGTACAAAGCATATGTTACCACAATCAGTATCTTTGAAAGCTACTCTGATTTTATTTCTTTTGAGGGATTAATTACCTGTTGGCTTACTTTACAGAGGCTTTGTGCATTGATGTCTTTTTTTTCTTTTCCCATGGTACTTGCACATAATCATTCGTACTGTCACTGAAGGGACAGTAAACTTTTCCTGTAATCAACTTTGCTTGATATCACTAAATTTTCAATCCCCTGATTGACTTTATTCTCCATGTAGCCCTATCGTATTACAGTAAATTTTTGTTCTAATATTTACTGCAGTTTATTACTTTATAATTCTTTACACAGAAGATTTTAGTGAGGCATTGTCTTCAATTCATTTTCCCTTAAAATGCATGTTTTGGGCAAAGATATCTGTTGTACAAAATGAAACATACCCTAGGCAGAGAACCAGCACAAGATCTATGTGTCATTGTCCCACTGAACCCCCATTTAAAGAATGGTAGTGATACATAAGTCTTATGTGGGCTTTCTGCATTGGATGAATTTTAATCCCCAGCTATCCTCGTTACCATTGGCTGTAAGTATGGAAAGCTGTCTGGTTTTGCGTAAACTGAACATCAGAACCATTACACACACAGGAGGAGAGGCTGCCTTGAAGAAAGCAGGGATGTCAATTATTAGAGCCAAGCTCTGATGTTCGCCTCCCACAATCCAGTCCGGCATGTGGCTGCGACCCCCTGAACCTCACTTCTGAACCCCAATTTATCCTGCTCTGCCAGGTGACTGCTCACTCCTGAGTCAGCACACACTAGTCTCCTGCTGCATATAATCAGTCCCAAATTTAGGTGTATGCCCTCTGGCCATTTCTGGGATGGTCCCTCGGTGAAAATCCCTGCCCCAGACACCACCCAGGGAACTTCCATCCTACAAGGATTAGGACCCTTCCCCAGTCACAGTGGATTCATAGATCCTTGTTCATCTATTTATCAATGAAATGGATATGCCCAGCCTCATTCATCCACACCCTCTAAAGTTTACACAGCTTTAGATAAAGCAAACACTAGTTTGTTGATTAGAATATGATTTTAAGTGAGTATATAGCAAGGCATCAGGAGTTACCACAAGCAATAAAAGATATAAAACACATGTTAATGTAACAACACTACCTAACCTAACCTCATGGTCCATGATCACCCACTAGATTACCGGCTGTGCCAGACAACTCCTTGGGTTTTTTTTATTTTTGCTGGATTAGACTAACACAGCTGCCCCTTTGGAAATTGGCATGATGTTTTTACAGCCATTCTCTGCCTATTATTGGGCAGGGCACTGACCTTGCTTGGAGTTGGAGAGTGTTTCATGATGGAGATTCTCTGGCAAACAGCCTCTCAGTTCAAAGCAGGGCCTTTCCAAATTCCCCTCACCCCTTTTTCTCCCTTGCTGTTGTGTGATTCTCTTTGTCCCACTTGACCCAGGGAGCTCAGTTTGCATTGTCTTTGTCATGCAGCTGTCCAGCCTCCAGGCCAAGTGATAACCCTGAGTCATGTAAAACGCTTCACATCTGTACACACACGATGCTGCAGGAAACATGGTGCCATGGTAATTATGTAGAATATGTTATGAGCATTCAGAAAAGAACCTTGCATGACATATTTGGCATCAAACCACACAATAACATTGCAAAAGTGGACAGAAAAGTTACATAGATCATACCGTAGGGGTGCATGGATGTGCATCCCATGACGCAGACAAATAAAGGAAAAATGTTACTTTGATCATTAGATTTTAAAAATAAATAGGCTTTGGCCATGGTCTCACCCCATTTTGTCTTCATTTTCCTTGACCCTCAACCCCTCAGATTCTACCAGTGCAGCTGTTTCGGAAAGCTAAGTTTTAGCATGTATGCTGAGCTATTTGCGTGATTGTGGGCACCCTTTGGAATACCACAGATATAGTACTTGAATTTCTTGTGGATATGTGAGATAAGTGGTGCAGTATGTAGTCCTGTAGGTAGTGTTACAGAAAACTGTTGTCCCAGAAGACAATACTAACATACCAGTAGGTGATATTCCTTCCAGAAATGCTGGTTTCATTAACAATACAGTAAATTGTAACATGATGGTTTCAAGCAAGATGATATAGTGCAGTGTGGCTAGTTAAGTACTTCTCTTATCTACGAATAAATGGGAATCTTCACTTGCCAGAAACAGGACCCATAGTATCCTGAAATCAGTAGGATATTTGGGATTATGAAAAAAATAGGCTATACACCTTATTTAGCACCTAATTCTACCCTGCTAGCCTCTTAGAATCTCCTATTTATCACCTAACTCTATCCTCCACTCTCTTCAGTTACTAACTTTGGTCCTATAGGGTTTTCTTCAATAATAGCCAAGGACCATGCACTCAGGCATAAAGCATGAAGAGGTGTAGAAAAAGGCACCAAAAATTGTTAGTGCTCTGACTGGGAGCGTGTGCATATGTTGAGACTACAAAGACTGGGTTATTTTCGTCTGCAAATGAGAAGTGAAAGGAGGACTCAACTGAAGGATACAAAAATAACGAGAAGAGCTCTCTCATTCTGCACCTTTTTAGTCTGCCTTATAATGCAGGGATGATTGACAAAACTAAAAGGCAGAAAGTAATGATCATGTTCAGCAGACTGAGCACAAGAGTAAGAGAGAGAAATTCATGGGTTCTAAACCATTTGGGGGAAAAATCCTTCCTTGTCTCTGGGCAAAACACTTAACCTCTCTGCTTTAGGTTCATCGTCTCTAAAATAGATCAAGGCTATTTACCCAAGGAGTGTAAGGAGGGGCTGATAAAGGGCAATGTTTTCCAAATGTCTAAGTCAGGTGTCTCAAACTCAAGTCACTATGAGAGCCGCATGAGGACTAGTATGTTAGCCTGAGGGTGGCACCACTGAAATTTTTTCATACAATGATATTGCAAATATCGGGAGCAATAATGTTGTTGCGGGCTGCAGGAAACAGGTTTAGGGGCTGCATGTTTGAGACCCCTCGTCTAAGTGACAGAGTAGCCTAAGTCCTGTAGAAAATGGGTTCTAAATCAATTAGGGTAAAATTTGCAGAAGCACCTATGTGTTGGAGTCACTTCTGAAAATGGTACTTTAGCTCCTAAGTCAATTAGATGTTTCTGAAAAATTAACAGTCTCCCTCTTAAAGACTTTTCTACAATGCTGCCTGTAATGAAACAGGTTTACCTATATATAGTTTCTCTATTTGTTGCTCCCCTCTCCATAACCTCCGTGTACTTCTCTGTGTCTGAGATTATGAGTTCCTTGGAGCAGGCACAGTCCCTTCTTGAATGTCTGGAATGTGCTCAGCACACCGTGGCCGCTATCATATGATGAATAATAACAACAACAGTGTTGCAAAGGGCTTTGATGATGAAAAGCCCTAATTATTATTATATACACAGATACAAGGTTCTTGACTGAAGGATTAAAAATTATGAAGGACCTAATAAGAACTGACTGCTCCGCTTCTTTGTACGCCATCTCATAACATGAGAACAAGGGGTCACTGTTGAAATTGAAGGGCAGTGTTTCTAGAATAAATGCAAGGAATTGCTTTTGTATGCAGTGTGCAGTCACTCTGTGAAATTCATTGCTGGAAGGAGGTCAAGACAGATAACTTAGTGGGGCTTTTTTAAAGGCCTGGATAATGGTGCAAGAATTAATAAGTGAACTAAAAGGATATGGGGAAAGTCACACATTGGATTTTTGAGACAAAGCATGTGGTGATCAGGAAGAAATCTTTGCAGGATTATGGGTGCAATGTAGTGGCGGCTGCTTCTAAATGTCAGATATTGACCACTGAAGAGGGGCGTCTGCTAGGCCAACTGGACCAGAAGTCTGATTGAGTGCGACCACTTCCTATAGTCCTATGAGAACACTGAGGCCTGTTGGGAAATGCAAAGGGTTTTCAACACCCATATCTGAAACATATAAAAAGATCTGCCTGGGATGACGCTCCATCCTTTCAGAAGGGCATAACTGTGAAAGGATAAGATGTAAATTGCATAATATTATTCCCCCATAGCTGTTCTCAGTGAAGCTCTACATCTTGAATTGATGTATTAAATGCTAATCTTATGCTTATAGATTTTGGGGCTGTTTTATTCAGTTTGAGACAGTATTTCAAAAAAGTTAGGAATACAAAGTATTGTCTGTATGATGTTAAAGGTATTACATACAAAAAGTTCTCTAACCTAGCCAGATTTTTCACTATCATTCATCTAGTCTGGGAAATTAGCCTGAGATCAATAATTTAGCTTCTTTCTGTTAGGTTCAATTCCATTATCCTAGTCTTTGATGCTGTGAAAAGTCTTCAAAATAATCAATTTTAAAGTGCTTTCTTTTTTTCTTTTCGGTAAAAGCTCAAGCTAGAGATTCTTAGACCCACTGTACTTCATTTCTATGTCTGTTTTATTAGTAAACCACTGAATTATAAATACATGTATTTTGGATGGGTATTGAAAGACGAATGATGAGCCAATACATTATTTGAGTCAGAGTGTATGCTATCATGATGCAAGCCACATGAAGAAATAATTCAGGCTTATGCATTCATGCCTGGTGGTATTTTTTTTGCAGCTGGTAATGGGTACAAAAAGAGCGAATTTCTCCAAAGTGAGAAAAAAAAAGTGTAGTTCAACCATCTGCTGTATGTAAATAGTGATTATATTCACATGTTTGGAGGCTTGGACAGATGACTGAGGGGGAATATAAAAATATTGCTCAAGCATGCAGGAGTGAAATCAGGAAGGCCAAAGCACAACTGGAGTTGTAGATAGTAAGGGACTCGATGGGTAACATGAAGGGTTTCTAAAGGTACTTTAGAACAAGACAAAGGTCAGGGAGAGTGTGGGTCTCTTGCAGAATGGGAGAAGCAACCTAGTCACAGATGCTGTGGAAAAAGTTGAAGTATTCAGTGCCTTTTTTTGTTTGCTTCTGTCTTCTCACACACAGACTTTCAGACTGGGAAGCACAGTATGGGGTGGAGGTGAGCAGCCCTCAGTAATGACAGAACTAGTTCAGGACTAATTAGATAAATTGGACATATGCCAATCCATGGGGCTGGAGGCAAGGCGTCCAAGGGTGCTGAGAGAGTTGGCTGATATGCTTGTAGAGCCATTGGCTGTTATCTTTGAAAGCCCGCGGCTATTAGAGGAGGTCCTGGACACTTGGAAAAAGTCAAATATAATGTCCATCTTTAGGTGGGGGGAAGGAAGACAGCAGATCTGTGAATCATAGACCAGTCAGCCTCACCCTCAGTCCCCAGAAAAATCATAGAGCAGGTCCTTAAGAGATCCATCTTTAAGGACTTGGAAGGAAGAAAGGTGAACGGTCAGCATTGACTTCAGGGGTGGTGCTTTTCTGAAGAAAGGCTCAGGACCGAGGCCTGAGTCTGCAGCTTTGGCCTGGATTGTGGTCCTGCCGTCACAGGCCATCAGCCCAGCCCCAGATCTGTCTGGGGCTGATTCTGCCACTGCTGGTGGCCTAGCCTCCAGTTCCCCTGCTGGGGTCGAGGCCCGTTCCGAATCCTCAGTGTTGGCAGTGGCAGCGGCAGCCCAGCCCCCGTCCGCAGCCAGACTCGGGGCCCTGGTGCTGGGGCTCGGGGCTTGTGCCCTGTGTGCCCAGCACTAGCAATGCCAGTGATGGACTCACTAAGGACAAGTTATGTCTGACCAACCTGATTGCCTTCTGTGAGGAAGTAACTGGCTCTGTGGATGTAGAGGAATGGTGAATGTGACATATACTGACCTTAGCAAACTTTTTGATACAGTCTCCCACAGTATTCTTATCAGCAGGTTAAAGAGGTGTGGGTGGAATGAATGGACTACAAGGTGGATAGAAAGCCAGATGCATCAACGAGTGATCAGCGGCTCAATGTGTAGTTAGCAGTCGGCATCAAGCAGGGAGCCCCTGTGGTCGGTGCTGAGGCCAGTTTTGTTCAACATCTTAGTCTGGGTTAGTCCAGCTTTCAAGCAGGAGTTTGGGCCAGATCAGCAGTTCTGAAACTGGGGGGTTCGGGGTCCCCTAAACGGGCATGAGATGAATCATAGGGTGTCACTATGGACAGAGTGTGGTGGGGCAGTGCCCTCCCACACTTATGAGGATGGAGCCATCCCCTCCTGCTGAGTAAGGGGCACAGTTCCTGAAAGTGGTGCAGGTGGTGGTGGGTGCTCCTGCACCTCACCCTGACAGCCCTGGGCAGGAATTGGGGCTGGAGGAGCCTTAGCAAGAAGGTGGAGGTGGGAGGCTCCTGTGGGTGGGGGTCCCACCACTGCTGGTGGAATGGGAAACAGCTGATTGAGCCCTGCCCTCCACCCTTTACAGAGTTGTTTCCATGTCTAGTTGGAGCACTGTACCCGGCTTCATCTCATTACTGCCAGACATTCCCCCACATTGCTGCCACTCTGCATCCATGCTGCTGCCCCAGATTAATCCCAATGATGAAGTGAGATTCCCTGTCACTGCTGCCATTTTCTCTAGCAGGTCACATTCAGCTCTGGAGTTTCAGGGGAGCAGCTGCCCCCCCCCCAGTTAAACATGTAAGCCCTGTTTTCTTTCTGAATGGAGAGGGGTATTCAGGAGAAGGGTAGGGGCACAATTGTTACAACAAAATTCCAGAGTAATCCATTTAAGAAGCCTGAGGCTTGCTGGACCAGATGAGCTCCTGAGGTCCCTCCCAACCCTAATCATCTGTGCTTCTCTGATTCTGCCAAGTACTTATTTTCACAAAGGGGTACATACATTAATTCAGGCCTCAGCGAAACTGGCTCCCAGCTTGGTGCCAGACATTTAATTTTTGGTCACCAGGGGGTGCTCCTCCATTGCATTTCCACAGCAGTGCTAGGAACCAGGCTACAAACCTTGATAGCCATGGCGGTGTGGTGCCTGGGTTTTACTGAGCTCTGCATTAATTAATGCTTAGTGATTATCATCATTCCTATTTTAGATTGTACAAAATTGGCATGAGGGGTCTGTTTATGAGAGCATCTGCACAGTTGTGCCTCAGACCATTCACAAAGTGATTGTCCAAGGCCACAGGCTTCAAGAAGTGACAGTGCTAGAATTCAAACTCTGCTCTTGCTTTAGACCATGCTAAATATCACAAGGTGAAATCCTCTCCTCAGTAACGGTAAGACTCAGATGCATCTGCACCTGAAGGCAGAATTTGGCCTGGCACTTGAGCTGTCTTTTTAAAAATGATTCAAATGTATTTGTGGTGACAGCCTTAGGTTCTGTTTTGAAGACAGAGCATCTCCTTTTCTGCATAATTATTTCCTAGTCTAGACAGAGCCTTGCAAATGTCACACTCTTTGGCAGAGGCAGGTGTTTGGTGTGATCTGGAAACTGGAAGGCTCCTAGGTTATGAGTCCACTTAAAGTAGGACTCTTTAATTGAAAGGATTATTTTGATTTCCTACTGCTGTGCACACACCTATTTCACAGGGATCACAGGCAGTTTAATTCATATTTGTGAAACTTTTTAAGATGTTCTCCCCATATTGCCATATCAATGCCAAGTATTATTTTTAAAATACGGCACACCTGAAATATTTTGCAATTCAAAGCTAGGTAAACTTTTATGAGAAATCACGTTGTCCATCAAACAGATCCATTTTTCTCACTGATTTTAGATGATCTAGTTAGTTTTTCATTCAGTAATTAGATTGACACATGCTAAAATAAATGTATTATATTTTTAAATATTAAATTTATAAATGTATTACATCAGGTGCTGAATTCAGGCTGCTTAGCATTTCCTATTACAAGATGCTGATATCAGTCGCTTACAATTTTTCCAAAATGTTTGGGCTGAAACCTTCCATGTTTGCTATCTGCATGAGATGGGATATTTCTGGAGCATTTCATCTAAAATACTTCATCCATGTCCAAGAACAAAGTTAGGGAATATACATTGTTTTAATCTATTTAAAAAAAAATTATTGCAGCTTTTTTGTGGAGAAGTTCTAGTGCCTTCAGACTTCGGAACTGAAACTGAATATTTCTGAAGGGGAGCTCCCATGGCAGGGAAGGTTTGTTCTTTTGGTTTTGGGTGCTTTTTGTTTTTGTTTGTTTGTTTGCTTTTCCTGTGAAAACCTGCCTAAATGTGACCCATTTATGAGCCTGTGAAAATGTCAGTTCACACATGCTCAGTGCAGACTGGTTAGAGATCAGCAGCTAAATGCTTCAAGCACACTGTCTGCACAAAGCATATTTCACCCTTCTTTGACTGGGCATGTTGCATCGCGGCCTGGATGAGCAAGCTTGCCTGGTGCTGCAGGTCCCCTGCATGGAGGTGAGGAGGTGGGCAGCCTGAATAGCATCAGGGAGAGAATGAGGGCAAGTGATGGGATAGACGGAGAAGGAGACAGTACGATGTTGTGAGAGCCTGGGCAGAAGGTTTTACAACCACTAAAACCCATTCAAGTAGCTGCAGTGTAACCCAGGATTCGTGAGCATCATCCATGCTTTTTCTGTCTAGCAGATAGCTGAGACCCACATGGGTGAAGTGTGTGTCCAGTAACATGGACTTTAGGGACTGAAGCCCAGGGCTTTCAAAAATCCGGCCCCAGACAGCTTTCCCTGTTCTCAGCGAGACATTGCTTGGAGGAAATGTAGGAGAGATCTTCCTACCCCCATCTACTCCAGGCAGCGGTACACCCCCCACCTTTATAAGGAGAGGGCTGGGTTCAGGCTGCTCCCAGCTGAGCTGACTGCAATTTCCTCCATCCCCCAGCTCCTGCCACTGCCGTCATTTCCAGGTCGGGGATGCAGCCTGCTCTTGGCTCAACTCCTGGGAGACAGAGCTGCAAGGGAGCTGGAGGGGGGTGCCCAGGACTGGGCTAGATGGGATAACAGGGCTGTGAAGGGCTGGTGGAGGAGAAGGGGGAAGGACAGGACAGGAGGGAGCAGTGGGTGGCTGGAGCGCAGATGAGATGACACAGGGGATTCGGGACAGGGAGGTTAGGAGCTGGGGGAAGGAGGCTGGAGCAGAGGTCGATGTGAGTTTTAGGGACACTGAGAGAAGAGGGAGGTGAGGAGGAGAGGCTGGAGGTCGTATGTGGGAGGAGAAGCCCCACTGCCCGTGCTGTCACAGCTCTGAGATAGCCAGGGCAACCTCCAACCATGACCTGGGCATAAGAAGGGACCCATGGAGAGCCTGTCAGGGTTGCCTCACCACCCTGACAGCAGTTGGAGAGCGGGACATGGGCCCAGGCATTCTCCCTGGTCCCGCGAGGTGCTGCTGCTGCTGCTGCCACCAACAGGATGGAGTGAGTGGGACATGGGCCCACACACCCTTCCCATGATGTGCTGCTGCCAGTAGGAGTGGGGGTACCAATGTAGCAGAGACCCCGCTTTCTTGCCCCCAGGCCAGGGACCCAACAAATTCTTATAGCCCAGGGCCCGCAAGGCTGCTAATCCAGCCCTATGTGTGTCTACATCCCCCTTTAGTGGCTGGTCCACGTATCCCACAGCAGCCTTTCACTGATACCAGCTACCCCGCGGTCTCAAGTGGTATAGGATTTTTCTTTGGATTAAAATATCCCAGGGCCACCAATGAAAGAAGCCATTTCTTTGGATGACATCCATGCTGGTTAAGTCTCTGTGTTATAAGGCTGAGATTTCCAAAGTCAGCTGGAGGCAGTTGATAGCCTAATGCCTGGTAATTTTGACTGGAAATTGGGTGTCCACTTCTGTTAGGTGATTTTGAAAGACCTCTGCCTCTATCTGTGTATTATACATGGTGAGTGGGTGAGAGAGAGATCTGAATGTAACTCTGCTCTTTAAATTGTTTCCTGTTACCCTCACGCCACATAATGTGCCGTGAATGCTTTTCCCCCGAGTTTTAACATGACCTTGCTATGCAAGTGCATGACATTTCCTTGGACTTAAATGGTTTGTCCTCGTACATTTAAAACTGAGAGCGATATGGAAGGATTCATGATTAGGAAGGGAAGGACAAAGAGACAGTCATATTCAAGAACGACAGTGGTACATTCTACCTCCGTTTTCAATGTGAATATTTCGGAGAGCCAGCCCTTCTAAGCTGTCTAGTTAAGAGCTCAGAAAATGCAAATTTTCCTCAGCAGCTGTAGGAGCTTGATGGTAAAAGAACAAAGTAGAATTTATAATGTGCATATAATTGTAAAGAGGGGTTTTTTTAGTGAGTGAGATCAGTGGTAGAGAAGGATAATCATCTTAAAGGGTGACTCTCTAGAATTAGTTGTTGGTTTGTTTGAGTCCTTTGAAATCATTTCTATACCATATAATTATCTTTAGTTTTAAGTGCTTCCTGTAGTGATAATGTGTGCATTTTTGTATTCTCATGTAAATTCTTTAACAAGCTCTAATGTTGAACTGTGAAAAACTCATTCAGAAATAGGTAATGGTTTTGCAAAATCTAAGGGAAAAATTGATCTCTTTTTAAATAATTTACCCTTTATATTCTGACTCTCTGTGTGGTCTGAGTTCCCTAACTGTAATTTGGCTGACCTGTCTGTCTGGGTTGTAAACTCATCAGGCTGGGGCTGTCTTTCACTGCGTGGCTGCACAGTCCATAGCATGATTGGACCATCCTTGGCTGAGCCTCTGGCAATTGAATAATAACCATTTTACTTCAGCCTTTGTTAGTGCTTGACCAAATTCTCCAGTTACTTCACCAAATTCACCATATTCCTTTTCACCAGAGTACTATTGCTATTCATGAAATTCACTATGTTATTTCAGGTTTTGTTGATGCACCGACTAAATCTCCCCCACTGCTTATTTATGTACACCCACAATAGATGTCAGAGCTGTCACCGTTTTGTCTGTCCTTTATGTCCAAACGTGCCACACCAAGGAAAGGCCCCAAATCAGTGTGACAGATATCTGGGAAAGAAATAGCTGTCTGAAATCAACCGGTCCCAGACTCTAATCAGGTCTGGATACGGTTCTGTTGAAACCTGTGGCTATATTTATATACAGAAATACAGTGCCCAAAGCATCATTACACTGCTACCCATGTTTAGACACACTGTCCTTGAAAATGCAATCTATGAATTGAGAACTATATCAACAGGTAATTAAAAAGTGATGAATCTGATGTAACTGCAGTAGATGTTTTGCAACAGAAGGAGAAAGCAAAGCCGGTCTTTTCTTCCATTGCCAAGTGAATGATAGAAGATGTGTGCTTACATTGTAAAACCAGAAACAGTGAAGCCTGTAATTGGACTGGATGAAATGAGGTGATAGCTCTGTATATTATGCAGGTGTGATGATTCAAATGGGTTGTTTAAAAGGTATTATGTCTCACTTAAGACACAGGGTTGAGATTTGCAAAGCAACCTATTTATATTTGATTTAGTCACACATCTGCCTTTAGTTTCAAAGGAATATGTGTCTAAATCTCCTAGGCTGTGGTGACAATCAAGTCTGAATTCTTTGCACAGCATTTGTTTTAATACTTTAGAGCTCAGTGCAGAAGAAGCACTGACTTGGGCAAAAATTCTGGTTAATAGGCATGATGACCAACTAGGAATTTAAAAATTGAGGCCATTGCACTGAAGGAAATTCTGTTAACAGGGGAAAGCACAAAAAGGGCAGCTCAGATGTAGCTGAGAGCTGATATCCTTTCTATTTATTTTTTTTTTCAATATTACCTGTCAGATTTGAAGCCATACTGAGTTGAATCTCTGACCCTGTTCCAGGAGCGGTCTGTGCAAGGAAAGCACATGGTAGCAGTTCCCCCAGCCCTGACCCTCCCTGGCTCCAGCCTGAGCCCTTGGGGGTGAGAATCATTCTTGGATTGACTGGGGAGGTGTTTATCATGGTGGCCTGCATACAAGACTAGTGATTTGGATGTTTCCACCATTTGAAAGCAGAGTTTTGAAAGTGTTTGTTCGTCTTAGCATTTTGGAGAGCTGCATTTCTGAGACCACCGGTACTGCCTCAGGGAGCTCACTTCTTCCTGCAGACACCATCAGGCATATGGTACAGAAAAGGGCTCATCAGAACATCGCTTGCCCCATCTCAGCTGTTTCTTCTGGTCCATCAGGTTTTACCATGTCTCAGAGCAGGTCTCTGGAGCAGTCCAAGGGTGAACCATAAGCTGGGCTATTTTGAATAACAGGAGCAGGGGAGCTATGACAGAATAGGTGACAGGCAGTATTAGTTCACCCAAGGTTTGCGTATCTGTGTCTCTAGTCCAGTGGCTCCTAACCTTTGGCCCAGGGACCAAAAGTGGCCTGCAGGGTCTTTCAAAGTGCTTGCAGCTCCCTTCCCATTGACTGCAGGAGGGACCTACTGCCTAAGGACCCAGGCAGAGTGTGTTTCTGCAGGTCTGAAAGACCAGTACAGGCTCCTTGCTGCGGCCGAGGGAATGAGATCAGTGCTCCCCTCCCTCTAGGTCCATAGGTACTGAGTTCGCTGCTTGGGCCAGAGGGAGTTTGAGTTATATCTCCCTCTGATCCCTATTTAGGCTCCACCACCTCCTTAGTTTTTATCAGTTGTGCTTCTTTCATCATTTTCTTTTTATTTATACGGCTACAGAACCTTTTACTACTTGTTTTAATTCCCTTTGCAAGGTCCAGCTCTGTTTGGCTTTTGGCAGTTCCCTACGCTTTCTGATCTCCAGAAGAGAGCTGTCCTTGCTGATTTCTCCCATCTTCCATTTTTCATGTAGCTTGTCTGTCTCCTGTTGACTTGCATAGATTGCCATACCACAGTGTCTCCACTATGCTGTGTCGACAGGAGATGCCCTCTGAATGGTGCAGCCTCACTCTTTTGAGTGGGAGGGTGGCTTTAATGCATTGATCAGAGAGCACTTCCAGGATCAATGGTGAAATTCTCTGCAATCTACTCAGTCAATCCTGCTTCTTCGATCTGTGTATCATTGGCAGTGAAGATATACCCATAATCACCTATTTGAGATACTCGATCATCCAGCTTGCTCTGTGAATCTTTCCATCTTGCTTGGGATGCAAGCTTCAGGAAGCTTTTGCAACTTTGACTTACAGTACTTTCCAGCCTCCTCAACATTCAATGTTTGAGTTCTTCAGTTCAGCCCACCTCCTTAATTTATTCCCTTCAATTTTTCAAAGTTTCCCTTTTATAATCAAGGACCCTAGTTGTAGGCCTACTTTTGTTGATCTTTCCATTTAATTTAAACGGAATTAGTTCATGATCACTCGAACTGTGCCTGGCCTCTACATCCAGTTCTTCTATAGGGTCTTCCCTATTTACCAGTACTAAATCTAAAATGGCATCACCTCTTTTGGTTGGGTGACTGTTTTGGTGAAGAAATCTGTTGGCTATCACATCCAGAAGTATCTGGGCCTCAACATTATTAGAAGCATTTTTTTACTCTAAACTGCACCATGGAAATGAAAATCATCCATAATAGCACAGTTCCCAGTAGCAGTCATTTCATTAACAGTATTAAAGAAGTCTCTCTCCCTCTCCAGATCTGATCCTGGGGATCTGTAGCAGACCCCAAGCACTATCCCAGCCTCTGTTACCTTTTTTCCTCTCAGCAGGGCATGCATGCAGCTGCGATAATTTGCCTGTCATAGCCTCTTCTCCTAGCTGTTAAAATGGTGAAAATATTGAAGATCAAGGAAATCGTGCTTGGCTGCCGGCCACCAGATGTTACTGTCTGACTCAACAATGAATGCTCAGAGTTTGGAACAAGAACTGATACAGGGCAGACTAAATCCCCAAGAAGTATAAAATAGTAATTTCCAAACCAGGAACCAGTCTTCTGTTTCAGACTCTTAACAGCCATGAAAAGAAACTGTCCACTTCTCATTACTCAGAAGTATTTCATTTTGATTGTCCTTAATTGGAACTTCGCACTTTGCATAGAGTCTTGTAGCAAAACTGGCTTTATTTTACAAATCAAGGAGCACGTTTCCTAGCCTCTGCCGCAACTTGGGAATGAAGATTTACCTAGGCTAGGTCACTCAAGATCATCTAAGCTTCTTTCTCTCCAACCAAATTGGGTCTGGTAAAAGATATTACCTTACCCACCTTGTCTCACTTTTACCCTGGGAGCAGCCTGACTACAACACTATTTCTGGGGATGGACAGTTCATCCAATCTCTGTTAGGCTTCAGCCCTGCATCAATCCTTTAATAAGTCTTCCACTTTACCTTTCATCTCACTTGTCAAGTCTTTGGTCAATTTGCTTGTTCTTTTAAAACATTTTCACCTTCACGAAAGCTTTAAGAGGCTTCACAGTTGGTTAGTACCTACCAATCAGCCTTGAAAAATTTCTCTCTCCCTCTCTCACAGCAGGTCCGGATTGACGTCCTGTCAGTGGCAGTGCTCAATAGGATAATTTAGGGAGCGCATAGGGTGGAGTAATTCCACAGAGCATCATTGCGCCACACTGAGAAGATAGCTTTGACCTACATTAATGCCCTGTCATTGTCAAGCTTTAGAGGAGTACCTGACATTCATGAATAAATGGATTCCAACTGATACACCCACTTAAGAAATGTCTCATTTGCTTTGAATATATACTGTGATGCTGAGCTTGTAAATCTTGAACTAACAGAATCCTTTTAACCTGTGTAAAATTACAATGATCCCCATGTTTTGGTTAGTTTTACTTATGCTTAATAACTCTGTGCTGAGGCGGGATATTTTTTTTTAAAAAAGAAAGTTATATCATACATTTCATATCTTAAATCAAGAATTCAATACGGCATTTCTTTCCAGGAGATATGCACATCAAGGGTGTAATCCAAACACATGCAAGTCAGTGAAAGAGACATTGTGGTCCAGGTCCTAAAAGAACTAAAGCCTTAATCCAGGAAAACACAGACGCGCAGGCTTAAACATGGGAATAGTTCCTTGGCTTCCCACATTCTTACAGTTAAATGCATGCTGAAGTGCTCTGTAGGATTAAGGCCTAAATTAAAGTGTCAGCAGCAAGATGCTCCGTTTGTCACATGCAGTGCCCCCAAGCTAAGCTTTATTTTACGTTTGTACACAGGTGGATGTTAACGGATCAGCTGTTCCCCAAATACATTTGCTAACTGTTGAAGAAGGGATGCTCTTCTAAGAGAGTAACTGAAGAGCATGGAGGTGTGGCAGTCCGAGTCGGTTTTAGCACGCTGCTGCCTGAACCAGAGAAATGAGAGCAGACAAAACAAATGCCTTTGCTGAGGGACTCTAACCCCAAAGGATAATATTGAACATAGAACTATTGAATAAGCCACGGTGCCATAAATACACAGCCTCATTAATAAATTACAGAGGCCAAGTGGCAAGGCCTTTCTCTCTTTTGGATTGCACGCTATACTGACAGTGGAGAGGGGAACTAACTGATGTAATGTGTCATTAGTTTCCCTCTGAAAGCTGTTGATGTTATTTATCTTCCACTCAGTCAGAGAGCAAAGGTAATTTCTAATGGCCAGAAAAAGATGCCCCTGAATAGCATTTACCTTATAAGCCCTTTCTTACTCTCCTCCCCTAGTGCCTCCATCATCCTTCTTTATAAATTATCAGGATTAACTCTTTATGTTTCGGGGGGCACCAAGCTGCCCAGCTGAGATAGGGTCCCCACTGTTGTAGGTGCCCTACACTGCCAGAGTAAGACACAGTTTATGCTCCAAACAGTTCACAATCCCAATAGACCAAACAGACACAAGGTGGGAGGGAGAAAGTGTTACCATCACCATTTTATAGAGGGGAAAGTGAGGAATGGGGGATGATTTCCAAAGTGATTCTATTGAGATGACATAAGACACTTGCAGCAGAGGTAGGGTTTGAGACAGTTTTCGGGCTAGTGCAGTAAATGTAACCCCAGTCTTCCTTTCAGTTTTGCCAGGGACAGTGTGGTGTAGCGGCCAGAGAACTAGCCTGGGGGGTCTATTCATGATTCTGTTCACAGCCAGGCATGTCACAGCACTGCCCTGTGCCTCAGTTTTCCCATCTGTAAAATGAGGGCGTCACTACCAGCCTCCCATGTAAAACACTTGGAGGTCTAAAGCATTAAGAAGAGTGAGGTCTTCTTATTACACTCCCAAAGGAAAGGATATAGTGATTGTTTTTAGTTGCCACTCTTGATTTCAGAAATCAGAGAACAATTCAAATGCTTTCCTGGAGTGTTTACTAGGTTGAGTTTTAGCTGTTTTCTTTGTGATGGTAAAAGTGTTGCGCCTCTGCTTGTAATTATATGGAAGATCCTAGACCTTAATGGATATGCTAATTTTTTTAAACATGCTTCTAACTCAGCAGCCATAAGATACATTCACATCAAATGCTAGACTAGAGTATCAAAGCCTACACTGCAGTAATTGGTCCTGGTACTCTGGGAGACGGAAGTTGGTGTCTGTAAAAAGTAGCTGGGTGGAGGCTGTATCTGTGCTGACTGCAGGCTGGGAGTTTACTCTCTGTGTATCTGAGTTATTCTCATTATTCAAGGGAATAACCAAAGCAGACCTTGCAGGCTTGCCTCAGTAGCTTTCAAACTTTCAGTCTAAAAGATGAATTGTCAGCTGTGTGTGTAGAAATTAGATATACCACGGCTGCTTAAAACAAGAGCTTGTTGTGCTGGCTGCTGCAAATTTCCTCTTGCGTGGGTGGTTTTGATTGTGCTCCTGTTGACTGCAGAGAAAGTGGTGCATTTTATGGTAACATCATAAAGCATCTAAAAAGGCCTTTCCTCCTCCCTTAACGTACCTAGTCAGATCCTTCAGGCTTCGTGCCTTACTGCAACAGATGCCAACACATCTGTGGAGAGGAGGCAGCCAGAAGACAGAGAGTGGACATAGTGTAGAGATGGCATAGCGGTTCTTGTTCCACTCCCCTCTTCCTGCCCAAGTAGGAGTCACAACTGGGGCAACTGACACCATACCATCCGCTTGGACCCAGTGCCAGCCAGTGTAACAAAGAGCAGACTTTTCTAAAGGTGCTCTAGGTTATTTCACAGGCAGGGATAGGCAGAGAGGGGCTCAGGACCAGACGAGTGTACTCCCATCCCTACTGTGCTGTTGAATTTTGATGGAGAGCGCTCAGGTTGCCTGGTTTTAGTGCAGCCTTACCCTGGCTACAGTCCTGAGCAGCACACGCAGCAGCATTGCTGCATTTCCCTGGCAATAACATTCATGCAGACAAAGGCAGCAGGCCTCGTGGGAAGTGCTTTGGTGACAGGAGTGCTACTTTTCTGCCTATTGCTATTCTTGCTGCTCCACAGACACCTCCAACAAGCAGAAGTGAGGGTGCGAGAAAACAGGTTCCCTTTATTGCCACCATCGACCTCTCGATTTAGTGACGTTTGCCTGCTACACTGGTGTGGCACTTCCTTGAATTCACCGTGCCCTTAAAAGCCGACCTGTCAGCTGCGACCTGTATAAGTGAGCAAGCCCAATGGACGCACAGAGCTGAGCTCAGAGATGCTCAGCAGCAGGGGTTGGGTTTGGCTGGCTCAAACCAATGCACTGTGCTGCAGGCTAGACCCACAAAAGGAGATGTAAGCACAGTTTGGCAGTGCCTGTCTTTAGACACTGGTGCTGCTCAGTGGACTCTTTGGCCGAGTGAGGTTCCCTACATGAAGCAGGGGAGAACGGGATGCTGAAGAAATGAGTGCACTGAAGTGGGCAGTTGCCTGAGTGAGCCAATAGGCATTCCCAAGGAGAAGGGCAGGGTCGAAGCCCCATCCATCAAAGGGACATAAGCGTCTCACCGATCGGGGACTCAGAACTATGAGCGCTCAAGCATCTAAGCCAAGAGTCAGCCCTTGCTAGCCGGAAAAAAGTGAGGGGGGAGAGAGAAAGGGGAGGAGGTGGTGGTACTGTCCCTGACTCCCGACATCCTGCTGGTTAGCGCATTCATTTGGAAGGTAAGAGATCAAGCCTTAAACCCTCCCAGTGTCTGATTTGGAATTGGGACTTGATCCCAGGTCTCCTTAAATATTACGTGAAGCAGGGACTGAGGTGTCACTGTCCCAGAAGAGTTGCTACCATTTAGGCAACAGTCATTCTGGCCTCTGTTTGGCCAAAGGAGTGTTTTACTTCCACAAGAAAGATGGAAAGTGAGCCACTCCAGAATACCCTGTGCCCCCTTGGTTTGGGCACCTCTGCTAAAATGGGCTTAAAGTCCATGCTCCAAAAGGGACAGAGACCGGATGTGAATCTGGGTCTCCTACAGCTCTGGAGGGTGTGTTAATCCCTGGACTATTGGCTCTAGAGGGGAGCAATGGCAACTCCCAGGATTTGCCTGACTCTAGCCATATGTTTCCATTGCTGGAAATAGGAAACTTTCACACCATTGCCTTTCACAACTGTCACACACAAACAAGGGCAGGTTACACACTAGGCACCAGGTTTAAAGAGTAACACACAGACACAGTCTGTGAACCAGCATGATATTGCATCTTGTATTTGCAAGAGGCTGCAGAGGAGCTCTGTAGGGAACCCTATTAAGGGGGAATGGGACAATCTCCCTGTTGCCAAGGCAGGTATTGCTGCAAGGTCACTGTGAGATAAACAGGGCACCAGCTTGCATGAGTCATGCAGCTGTGTCGGACCCTCACCTGGCTGAAAGTAGCACAAGTTTTTTAACCTGGCTCATGAGTTTTGAACGCACCCCTGCACCACATGACTAAGCAAAGCTTGGGTGAGCATCTTATAGCAATGAGATCGCTGCCCAACAGCTGGCTTTTGTTAGGGAAGAACAAACCTGAGGTCCTGTTGAAAGGACTGTCTCTGGAAATCCAGGGCAAGAGGGAGTGACAAGAGAGCAAACAAAGCAATAGCCGCTATGCAGGAAGCGGGGAGAGAGCCACTTCTCAAAGGAGCAGCCAGCCGCACTGGCGAAGGAAGCTGGTCCCTCAGGGCGCTGCCTGGCTCTCACTGGTGCTGGTGGCCACCTTTGGTTGGAGCTCAAATCAGGAGCATGGGAAGGAAAACGCTCTCTGGGGCTATGGTCTAGGAGACACTGGAAGTAGCGTTTTTGCCTAAGGCGAAGTCCCTGCCAGAGCTCTTGAGGTCTGCACCCATTGTTGGGCCATGTCTGCATCTTTGAAGGAAGTCAGCAGCACCTACAAATGAAAAAGAAAAGGAGCTGGCAGCCTTTAGCCAAAAGGGTAGCTGTGGCTCTCCCCTGAAAGCAAGACTTGGTGCATGCTTTGTGCTCTGTTTCCCAGCATAAATACACTGAAGCCAGATAAGGAATATGACCATTTCTGTTGCATTCCCCCCGCCCATCAGTTCAGTTACAACTGGAGTCATAACAGCTTGCTACGGCAAATGAAGTAATGGTATCTATTCCAAGCCGTTTCATAAGGAAAAGGCCACATTTGGCTCTGAAACACAGAGCTCTCAGAAGAACCATCAGAAAAGGCTGCTTAATTGGCCAAGAAGAGCATTACACAAGTAGGGTTACTTTTACTTTTGTTTCACATTTAGACTCAGCAGGCACCTACAAACCAATCAGGAGGGAATCATTGTATTAGATACTGTACAAGCATTCAGTAGATAAGTCTCTTTCCCTAGAAGTTTAGTCTAAAAGGATCTAAACTGGACTCTCCTTCTTGGGTTCAGGTGATCTGAATTAGCAAAGTAGGGCTAAGTTTACTTTAAGCATATTCACCAGGACTATTAGAGTAGCTAATGCTTGCCTAATGAGGCTGTTAGTGTTTTCATAGGAATCCTGCAGCAAACTCTGCTTCCAGATAAACACACATGCCCATCCTCTGGAAATTAATGGGGCTCGTCCATGAATTTAACTAGGAGCAAAATTTCTTAGCTATAGGTGTTTTCCAACTTGCATTTCATGTTAATTTTGAGGTGTGAAATGGGTAAGTGCTGTGCAAAAAAGTTATGCTAGAGATTTGACAGCAAGAGGATTTCAATTTCAAACTGCCTGAAATCTGATTGCTAGATGTGGTAGGATAATATTTGTTATAAAGCAGGTTGCTTTCTATTCTCTGAATGATCTAGAGCATTTCAACAAAGACTTTCTCATTTGCCTTTTGAGTTTTGCATTCTCAACCTCTTTGGTTTGGGCACATAGATCAAAAGAGGATAAATGGCATAAAACTGAAATATATTTATGAGACAGACAGACATTAAAAGTATTGACCTTTCTTTGAATGTACAGTATGCAGCAAGAGAGCAAACACAATGTTATACTCACATAAAGAAGTGATGGAAAATGACCGTGGAAGTTTTATAACCCCAGTATCAAGGGGTGGCCTTAATCCAAACCCACTGAATGCAATGGGAGTCGTTGACTATGTGAGCTTTCTATCAGGCCTAGTATTAATAAGAACATCTACAGTTACGGGAATCAAATAAAATTATGCGGGATAATTCAAGACATTAGCGAACCTTAACTGCCTGAGGTTAGGAAACAATGTCCCTTGTGGATGTTTTATTGCATAATTGTCCCTCAGAGAAGTTTTATGCCTTTCTCTGGAGCATCTGGCAGTGGCCCTCACTGGAGACAGTGTACTAGACTAAGGTAGAGTGTCCCCTTGACAAATGTAATTAGGTGCCCTGATCTTATTTGTAGTTTCCCGTTGCTCTACTTTGGCAGGACAGCTTCTTTATTAAGCCAACTCCACTAAGAATGGGTTAGTACCACCTTTCTCAGAAGCAAGGCAACTGAGTGAGCCAAGTCAGCATGTGAGACCTTCCTTTTACAGAATGCATGGGAGGAGCATAGCGTGGTGTCAAGCCTGGCATTGATTAGAGAGGCGTACACAGGCAGAGAGACTGTACAAGAGGTAGGAAGAATGCTTGATCTAAGTCAGAGATGTCAGACTCATTCACAGTGGGGGTCCACATTGGAGGCCAGGATACCTGCCACAGGCCATATGTCTGCACAGGTTTCCCAGGCCATGTTTAGAGCAACACGGGCTTCCCTTTCCCCTCCAGAACCCCACAGACTCTGTTACCTTCCCTTTCCACTGCCCTGTGGGCTCCCCTTCCCTTGCTATGCAGCTGCAGGACCTTCTTCCCCTTCCCTTTCCACTTCTAGCGTGTGATGATAGGCAATCAGTCTCAGTCACAGCCAAAGGCAGGCTGGGCTCCTGCCTCTCCCCAGCCCCTCTCCCCGCCCACTCACTGTCAATCATTCAGCATGCTGGCCTTTGGCTGGGCTCAGTCCTGGCTGGCCTTTGATTGGCTCATTCCAATCTGGGCCCCAGCCACATTTCCCTTTCTTATTTGGGATTTGCGCAGTGTGCTGTCAATCAAATTGGCATGCTGACTGACTGACAGTGAACAGCTGGGATGAGGGGCAGTGCGGTGGGTCTTCGGGAGCCCAGCCAGCCTGCTGTGACTGAGACTCTGATTTGTTGGCAGAGCTGAGCCAGGATTGGCTGGAGCGCTTCTTTTGTTCCACTGTGCTGTGATTTGGATCATGTGAGTGAGTCAAAAGCACACCTAGCCCTGCTCTGCTGGCAGCAGACGGTCTCTGCTGTTTGCTGTTCGCTGTTCCTGCAGAGAGCTCCAGGAACAGCCCAGGCAGCAGCTCCATGGGCCTGCAGGCTGTTAGTTTGACACCCCCAATCTAAGTTATTGGAAGCAGGTACAAAATTTTAATATTGATGCACACAGCACTGGGACACCAGTGACTCACTACTACTATTAGGCTCCACTGTACTCTTAAATTTGGAGACAGATTGCATATCCCATTCAGGAAAGCAATTGGCTGTCTTCATTTAGCACTGCTCAGCCCTCTATATGTGGTTGCTGCCAGCTGAGTCCCTAAGAAAGGAAGACAGCACAGATAATTCTCTGAGGAACAAAAGTGTTTAACTCCACCTGGAGAGCATTGTTTCAAGAGAGCCATGGTCTCCCATCCCACCACTTTGGATTATGTTCATGCTCTCTAGTGTTGGAAAGTTCCAAAGGGGCAGCCGCATTAGTCTAGTAAAGCAAAAAAAAAAAACCGAGGAGTCTTGTGGCACTTAAAGACTAACAGATTTATTTGTCACATGAGCATCCGTGGGAGAATATCCCACTTCATCAGGTGCTTTGAAGAGCATCTGATGAAGTGGGATATTCTCCCACGAAAGCTCATGCGATAAATAAATCTGTTAGTCTTTAAGTGCCACAAGACTCCTAGCGTTGGAAAGGAATTGAAAGGGTTGAGGGCTATGCCGCCATCCTCCATTGTCCATGTACTAAATGTCTGGATCTAGGAGAAGATAACCAGCTTCAGCAGTCATTGCAGTCTGGATGGCTTCCAACCGCTATATGTCCAGCATGTGTTTCTCAAGAGGCTTTGTAGCTCTTCTACATTGCACTAGTGTGGTCTCAGCTTGTCTACAGTGTTAACTTATGACTGTCACATTTTAGGAGAGATGTGGACAAATTGGAGGGAGTCCAGAGAAGAGAAACAAACAAACAAACATAAATAAAAGCCTTAGAAAACCTGACCCATGAGGAAAGATTTAAAGCAAAGGAACCAAGCCTAGGACTGTTTAGTTCACAAAGGATGGTCCTGATAATGAGCTTCGAATATGACCAAGGCTGTTAGAAGGAGAATTGTGGTCAAGCGCTCTCTGTGTCCGCTGCAGGAAGGACAAAGTATAATGGACTTAATCTGAAGCAAGGGAAATGTAGGTTAGATAGTAGTAAATGCTTTCTAACTATAAGGGTAGACAGACTCTCTGGAATAGGCTTCTGAGGCACAGAAGAAAATAAAGGGGACTCCACACCCTGGACTCTGGTCCTCTGGTGACCCCCCCCAGGCTGGGGCCCCAGCCCCCCATAAATGGCCCCCCTTCAGAGGCACTTGTCCCCACTCTGGCTGGTCTGCCCCTAAGGGGTAGTGGGACCAACTGGCACATGGTTCAGCCCTCCAGGGCCTAAGGTTGCACCAGAGGCCAGACAACACATCAGTTGGCCCTGTCCTGACAGCGGTGGTGCCATGCGCCCAGCCCGCACCCCAGGGCAGACCAGCCGACCCAAGAGTGGGGCGGGAGTGTGGAGCCTGGCCTCTGGGCCAGGGTAGCTCTGCCTTTCCCACAGCACCAGCAGGGCAAAGTGGGGGTCTCTGGGCATGGGATCCATCCCTGTCTGAGGGAGATAGTGGAATCTCTGTCATTTGATGTTTTAAAGAACACATTGGACAAACATTTGTAAGGGATGGTTTAGGTTTAGTAGGTCCTGCTTTAGTGCAGGACTAGATTAGGTAACCTTTTGAGGTCCTTTACAACCCTACATTTCAATGATCCCACTTGTCCACTTAATTTTATAGTAATTTTAAACTTTCCACATGCAGGACATGCTTTTCAGAGATCCCAGCTTTTGATATACAGTACCAAGCAAGTCAGAGCTCGTTTGCCATGCTCATGTGAGGAGATTAACTAGCTTCAGTTGGTCTAGAACCATGACAAAAAAGAATGAATGCTTTGGTCATTGTCTTGAGGCATAACCTTTTGGAAAGATAGCCAGAAAGTCAACCTAATAACAAAACCCCCAAAACATGACTACTGTATGTGCAGATCTATAACAGTCATATAAGAATTTCCTTTAGAGCCTTTGAAACCAATAATACACTTTTAAAAGTGCAATCCTAAAAATTAGATATGGAAAAACTTACTGGTCAGCCAGGCTTTTCCCTGTCAATGTCAGGATTGTATCATATAAAAAAGGCTTTTAGTTTTTTCTCTAGCTCAGGCTACTTTTTCCTTTGACCACATAATTCTGTCATGCTTAGCTGAAGCCTTTGCACCATTGGAAATTATTCTTCTTTTTAGTGTTGACACTCTTCCAGTGACTGTGGAACTGCCAGCACTCATTGTTTAATGAACCTTTCCTGAGCTTTACAAAACATGCAGTCTTTTAGATTCTTCCTTTTATCTTCAAAAGGATATTAGATTTTTCACTTCAATTTTGAAGTAAGATGGGAAATCTTTATGCCCTTAAGCCATGGAAATCAGACAGGAGAGATGTATATGTTAGGAGGGCATTAAATTATTTATACGGGCTACATCATTCAGAAAATTTTAAAGATTCTTCTCCCCTCCCAGCTACCCAGGAGAATGGATGCTTATTTTTATCACACCAGTGCACAAAAGAAGCATCCAAAGGATAACACACAAATCTCCCTTTCTTATTGATGTGGAGTAAACTATAAATATGGCATCTTTGGGGGTCTAAACTATAAATGTGGTTTAGGAAAAGAACCCAAGTTTGAGATTTACAAGACAGTCTCTTGGGAATTCTGTGAACCATTTAAATCACATTGCAGACCTTCTCTAACAGGGTTAATTTTATCTGCAGTTGTCTGAGGAGCAGCTCTCTTTCTTGTGTCACTCACCTCCAATTAGGCATTGCTTCGTAAATAATCACATATAGTTGTGAGGAATCAGCTAATAGGTAATGGAAGAACAATAACCAGACATTTAAAGTATTGACCAAAGATAAATTTCAAAGCTTTTTACAAACATGAATTAAGCCTCATGACATCCCTATGAAATAAGTAGCTATATACCCATTTCACAGATGCAGTAAGACAAGCAAAGGGGGAATAGTTTGATTTTTAAAGGTAATCAGGTGACCAACTCCCAGTGAAACCAATGGGAGTTGGGAGCCTGAATACTATTAAAAATCTGGCCCCAAGTTGCTAACCCAAATTTTCCCACATAAGTCATTGCAAGGCTGGAAAAAGATTCCAGGATTCTTAGAGCTTCGCAAGGCTATACATTTGGAGTGGGGTTTAAATATTTGATTTGTATACAAAGGAATGTTGTTGAGGAATTAATTGCAAGGACTTCCTTATAGATCTAGAGATGTCTAACAAAAACATAAAATCTTGCTGTTGGAGCATAGATATTTAGTTAGTGGCTCTGACACAATATATTTTTCTCTGTTCCCAAATCCCACTTTAATGGATTTACATATTATTGTTTATTACTTTGCAGTTGTCTGCATTTTGTTATATTCCTATATATTTATTATGCAAATGAAAAAGATCATCCTGCTATGAAAGAAGCACAAAAACCTTTGTAAAGAAATTTGTAAAGCTTTGTAAAGAAATTCTGCTTAAATTACTTCTCTGCTAAATTACTGCTTATTTATGAATTAAATATAGGTAGTTTCAGATGCCTCTCATATTTTTTACAGAGCACCATTAAATGACTTTTTTTTCTTACCAGCAGAAGTGAACGATCTCATATCTTCTCTTATAGCCCTAACCCCTGAATTCTTTTGGTTCCTTACCACTGCACTTTTTCAGTCTCAGCCTTCAAGTCTTTCCTATAATAAGGACAATAGAATTGTATACAGTATTTTAAGAACGGGATTTGCAAAAGAACATTTGCAAAAGGCCTAACTCTGCTCCCATAAAATGAATGGGAGTTTTAACATTTCATTGAATGTTTTGCATGGCAGTCCATTTCACATTTGCAGTGTTATCCCTGAGGTCTTTTGAAACCAACACAGCCATCCACATTGTGCTGTTTTACAAGGTCAGTTAGGAAATCCCTCAATAGCCTCAAAGCTGCCAAGACTTGCACAGATATGTCATGCACTGTGGTAGACCCACTGAAACCAAAAAAGCAACTTTTAAGTAGGTAAAGTTAAGCAGGGCACATGAATCTTTGCAGGCTTGGGGTTGCAGTTTTAATTTTGACTACGGTAAAGTCTTTTAAAGAAGGAGCTTGTATCCCTGTAGCACACAGGCCCGTGTTGAATTCACAGACTGTAAACATTTCTTCACAGAGTCTTTTCACTCTGATGAGCCAGAAGCTGTTGTTCTTTCTGAAGCCTTGCAAGCTAAAGTATTCACATTTTGAGCTGTTGATATTACTTCACCTGCTACTGGGTGATGATACAGTGCATATGCTCTGGAAGGCCCCGTGCCAAAAACGAAGAAAATCAACCTCTGTTAATAAAAGGTGGAACTGCTGGTGCAGAAAAATCACTAAACTGGGAGCCATGTAGCTTGAAATGGGCGCTTTCAGAAATTCATCATGAAAGAATGAAAGACGAATTTCCATCAAAGTGCTGGAGGAGATTGGGAAACAGAGAAATGAAAAGTGGGGATTTTATTTTAAAGTGGATTCAACAAAGGGTAACATCCCATAAGAATTCCACATCATTGTTCACCTGGAATCACAAACATTTCTTAACCCATTCCTTTGAATTAACATTTTTGAAGAATTTCTGTGGATGCCATTGAATTCTTTTGAGTCTAGTTTCTGATCATTCTGCTCAACTTCTCCATGGAATATGAAGGAATTACAGCACAGATTTGCTTAAGAAATATCAGCTTTGAGACTGTTAGGTTTTGAATGGTCCTCATTTTTTCCTCAATTTTTTGGGTCAGATCCTCTGCTGGTGAGATAACACAAAACGTACAGTGATGACAGCCCTTTGATAATTTCCATATGTCATGCATCTTTGGTCAGCTCATTTACCCCCTGCCTACTGACCCACCTCAACTGTGTTCTAGTATAATATGACAAGAGTCAGATTAGCTTTACACTGCCACCTTAAAAAAGGGGAGGTTTCATTCTACTTCCCATAAGTGGGAGGAATCCCCATCCCCTGTTCGAATTATCCCTGGTTGATGGTTACAGTTAAGTGACTGGGTTCAAGGTTTAATAGGTCAGAAGATGTCTAGGTTAGAAACAGGAGTTTTTGCACAATTAAAATAGGAAGATTTCCAGCTTTGCATTCATATAGTAACTTTGCCACCTGATAGCTATTCAAAAACTGTATCTTAACATTTGGAATGGGGGGAAAAATCATTTGAGCTTTTTCTGTAAATCATTACTTCTCGCTCCTTTGGTGTGCACTTTAGTTATCTGGTTGGAATAATGTGGCCGTTCTGTGTTCATGCTACTGAAGTCTTTATACTACATTATCCCCTCAGATTCCTTTCTTTTATTTTTCCCCAGATATATATTTAGAATGCAGATATACTACTTTCTATGCAAGAACATTTCAGGAGTTCAGCTGATTAGATCAAAACCAAGCAGAAGTTCCTGATAATTTATCTTCTTGCTTGCTTAAGCATGTCTGAGTTGTGACCAGACTTAATCAGTATCCTTAAAGATGGACATTTCTTAAAGATGTTCTTTCTCTTTTTGGACACAAAATATTTTTGCACTTATGTTGCGCTATATACTATTAACTTCAGGCAAACAAGGTGACTGGAAGACTATACCAAACAAATACCCATTTTTGTTTATGTCCTATGCTATTGTGAATATACAGGCCATGAGTGCAAAATATTTCCACATTCTGTTGTGGACTTCCAGCAAAGCCGAAAGAGGAGAAAGGAATATCATTAATATCATCCACACTTAGATCTCAAGGTCTTATCCTGCAACACTTACTTACACAGACAAATCTTCAGTAGAACCACTTGGATGATTCCCAAATTTCTAAGGACTTTTTTGAGATGCTACTTGGCTAACAGCAAAAAACTTTGGCATCCTCACTAGTAAATAAGTGTGCAGTTGGCAACTGAAATATTCATCTAACCAGTATATTGACACCTGGAAATTCCTGAACTTTGGTAGATCATCAGATTTTTTACTTGAGCGTTTATCTCATCCTTGGGAAAAATAAAGAGTGGCCTGAAAATTACAAAAGAGATAGCCATGTTAGTCTAGTCCAGCAAAAAACAAAAAACAAAAAAACAAACAAACAAACAAAAAAAAACAACCCAAGCAGTTGTGTGGCACTTTAAGACTAACAGATTTATTTTTCGCATGAGCTTTTGTGGGAGAAAATCCTACTTTGTCAGATGCTTCGAAGTTTCAGTCGTGATATAAAGAACACAATGAATACATAGTCTTCAGGGTTCCTACGTAAGGCAAAACCAACAAAACTCCTGTGATACCTTAAAGACAAACAAATTTGTTCAGGAGTAAGCTTTTGTGGGCTACAGCCCACTTTGTCAGGTGCAAGCGGATTGCAGCCCATGAAAGCTTATGCCCGAGGAAATTTGTTAGTCTTTGAGGTGCCATAAGACTCTTCTTGTTTTGCTGTGCACAGACTAACATGTCTATCCCTCTGAAAATTGTAACCTAAGGCAGAAACTCATTTGTTAAAGGTCTATTTGAATAAGAGAACAGATAGTGGATAACTTCACTTCATTTGGTGCCACCTTTATTTGCAGTGTAATCACACTATCTCCTGACTCTGTGTCAGCTACCCACACCATATCTCTGTGGAAAATGCAGCTTCCTCAGACGTGCAGCACAGTTTACAAACAGCCGGTTTGGGGTGTGACACAAGCCACAGTTAGTTCTCTCCCAGGAGACAAAATTCCTTGTCCACTTTGCACCATTTATGTCAGTTGTCTCCTGTGTTCGTTAGGTATTTCCAGTGGAGCTAGAGGACTGTGGTCCTGAAATTGTATGGGAGAGGACTCCTTAAACCAGAGGTCTCAAACACGTGGCCCGAGGGCTGCGTGCAGCCCCTAAAGCTATTTCCTGCAGCCCGCAATGAAACTGTTGTTATCAATATTTGCAATATTGTTGTATGAGAAGGTTTCAGTGGTGCGGCCCTCGGGCTAACATACTAGTCCTCGTGTGGCCTGTACTAGTCATCATGCAGCCCTAATGATGATTTGAGTTTGAGACCCCTACCTTAAACGATGCTCACATTGACCAAGAATGCTGGATTCCAGACACTAAATCCCTTCAAAAACTATCACAAATGTCACCAGCTTCCACTCCAATTATGAGGTACTCATCAGTGACCTGCCTTCTTCAGTATTTACACAGAAAAACGTGCACGTTCTTCTTAAAGCAAAAGAACCACTTCCTCAACCAAGGCAAAACACAATTCTCCTTCTGAGGAGGGGAAAACCCAAAAACAAATCACACAGGACACATGGGGCTTATCTACACTGATGGTGACAAACTTAGTTCAAACTTCCTGATTAACTAATTGTATCTGTGAAGACCCACTCAGCCAATCTGGTAGTTCAATCCCTGAACACCACCCTGGCAAGTGCTGCGTTGAAAGGAGATACCCTCCCTTTGACTCAGCATAGAGGACGTGCCAGGAATAGAGACGCTGAATGAAGATACTCAAGCTATTTTACGTAACTTGCGTGTCACCATTTGATTGCCGCCAAAAAGGGTAGGCAGTGTAGACCTGTCCGTGTGTTAATTATGTCTGGGTGATGCTCAGCTGCTACAATGCAAGAGGTTTAAGAACCTATATAGGAAAAAAAATGGTTTTGCTACTATTATTTACAGTAGAAGACTATATTGCCTCAATAGTGTGTGTAAACGTCTTAGCAACAGTCTGTTGAAAATGTGCCAGCAATGCCCCTCTGCCATGTACATTGGCCAAACTGGACTGTCCCTATGCAAAAGAATAAATGGTCACAAATCTGATATTGAAAATGGTAACATCCATAAACCAGTAGAAGAATGCTTCTAATTCCCTGGACACTCTGTAGCAGACTTGAAAGTTGCCATACTTCAACAAAAAAGCCTTCAAAAACAGATTTCAGTGTGAAACTGCAGAGCTGGGACTCATCTGCAAACTTGACACAATCAGATTGGGGCTGAATAGGGACTTGGAATGGTTATCTCATTATAAAAAGTAAAATTGTCCCTGTTCACATATTCTTACCTTCTAATCACTGTTGTAAATGGGCCTCATCTACTCTAACTTAATTGATTCTGTTAACACTCATTCTTGCAAGTGTACATGTAACTTCTAACTGTAGTTTCCACTTCATGCACCTGAGAAAGTGGGTTGCAGCCCACAAAAGCTTATGCTGCAAGAAATTTGTTAGTCTTCAAGGTGTCATAGGACTTTCATTGTTTTTTGCTATATACAGGCTAACGTGACTTTCCCTCTGGGACCTATTCCAGTGTGTGTTTTGGATTAATGTACACAACATGCAGCCAAGTGTCAGATTCCTAAAGAGAAATTATTTTTTTCTGCTCTGTCAGCAGCAACTGAAACCGCTGATCAAAAAAGAGCGAAAGAAGAGAATTGTTTTTATTATCATGTATCCCATATAGTCACCATTTCACACACTGTATGCTGTGTCTCAAGGCATTATAGGCTCCTAATCCTATCTGAGATCAATGACAAACCTGGATTTCAGTAGGAAAAGAGCCAGTCTTAATCAGGGATTACATATCACTGTAACTTGTATTTCTTCACTGCATACATGTATGGCAAGGTTGGAATCCATTATTGCTTAGTTTTGTTTAAAGTTAAATGAAGAGTTAAGTGATTGGAGTGTAAGACTCTAAATGAATAAATTGTTTTTATCAGTGTTGGTATTTTCTTTATTGGCTTTGTTGCTAAATCTTTCTAGCTTTGTATTGTACCAATAAAATACCTACTTGCAAGAAGCACTGCTAGTTAGCATTCCCACAGTGAAGGTTCCCCCTGTTGTTTTTTAAACCAGCGGGGAGGTTGCATGTATTATTAATTAATACATTGAATGTAACTGATGGAAACAAATACTTGTATAAGATAAACTGTACTAAATGCAGTCACTTTGCATTCCTGAACTAACACAATACTCTGCTGCTGCAAACAGCACATAAGACATCAGTTAGGTTTGTGAAAAAACAAAGCCTTTCAGAACGTCTCACCTTTTAGTAGCTAGGACAATAGTCTAGGAAAGAGTAGCAGAGAGTCAAGATGGAGAAGCATGACTGAATGCCAAAACAGTCAGTTAAATTAGGTGCCTTTTCCCCCCTCAAAACAGGGGTGGGGTGGAGGAAAACTGTTGGGGGTAGCCCAGCACATGAGACAAAAGACTGTGGAGCTCTGGCAGACTGTGCGAAGTGGGAATTTCTCCCACGAAAAGTAATGCAATAAATAAATTTGTTAGTGTTTGAAAGTGCCACAGGGCTCCTTGTTTGTTTTGCAGTTTAATTTTGTGTGATGCTGGTTGTTCACCCTGTTTAAAAAAAAAAAAACCCACCCTATTTAATTGTCCTTGAATTTCTAGATGAGCCAGGTAAAGGGATTGCCTCCTGCGCATGGGGAAGGAATTACCATGGCATTGTGCCACCAGACCAGTGTGCATTGTTGAATAGATGTCTGACATTATCAGGGCTCAGCTGTATCACAGTGCTAAGCGCAGCTTGTTACTGTGAGCAACAAAGCCAAGAAAAATCCAAGATGAAACAGGGTTTTTAGAACGTTTTCCTTTCTATTCCCCCTGCCGCACCTCTGTGCTTGTGTTGCACCAAACCAAATGCTGGGAGTTTATCAATCCTTACTGCATGCTTTTGAGAAATGTGGAGCGAAAACACCAGCAAAGGATCTTTGGGGGCAGGGGGTGAACATGCCACTCCACATAGCACACTGAAATCAGCTGGCTTCCTGAGTGGCAGAGAGACAGCACAAATGTTGTTGTTCAGTTCCTAATCTGAACCTCTGTCTCTTAATACAGCAAGCCTTTTGTACCCTAAACAGCTGCAAATTACTGTACATAGGCCATAATCATCGAATGGTTCTCTGTAGTTTGGTTTTACTGCTCTTAATTGGATGAGATCCTCAGTGTTCCTTATTAACACTGCAAACTGTGGCCAAAGTAATGCAATAGAAGGGTTTTATTTAGAAATCATGTAAAATACAGTGCCAGTCCCCCATTTGACAGTGATTAAAGCTGACTGTCAATTAACTAAATAGTAACCAATTAACATGGAGAGGATAAAATTGCTTGCCACGCATTTTTTGTTAAAGCTATGGACTGTCAGTTGGGTTTCAATTCTGTTCCTTCTGCACAAAGACATGAGGGCAAAAGAGTGTAGTCAAATTTTGTAAAGGAATGCTAAAATAGCACCTCTTTCTCAGAAGGGAATATTCAAGAAACCGAGTCCAGGTCTACTTCCAAAGGGGCAGCTGTGTTAATCTAGTAAAGCAAAAAAAAGAAAAAACAAACAAGGAGTCTTGTGGCACTTAAAGACTAACAGATTTATTTATTGCATTTATTTATTTGCTAGTCTTTTAAGTGCCACAGGACTCCTTGTTTGCTTTACTGAACTAGACTAACACGGCTACCCCTCTGGAACTTGAGTCCAGATCTGACTCATTTAACATGTGCTTCTTACTTCCCATGATTTTTTAAAACTGAAATTGCTCTCAAGATACTTTCACAATTTATTTCTTGATCGTTTCCTATAGCATGACCATAATTGGAATCAAAGCCTTATGCAGGTGTGAATAGCTCTGCTGAAGCCAATGAGTCCTACACATGTAAGGAATGCAAGCAAGATTAAAGTGATGAATTTTGGTACAGTTGTGTTTACAGTAGTCACCGCTATGATAGTTAAATAGCTTTAATTACAAACTCTGTGCTTTAAAGGATTTGCTACTCCAGAGTAAACACCTCATGGGTTGACACTTGGCATATTTCTTCTCTAAATGAAAGCACCCTTTAAAAGGAATTGGCTTAAATTGTTGCATTATAAATGTAATTCTTTTACATGCTTTGTAGACCTGCATGTGACATTTGCTGTTCTTACTCCAAATTCCAGCTGATTTCATTAGAACCTTACACATGATTTTATCTTTTAAACTAAAATGTCATAGGTCATTTAGTTGATCATCCTTTCAGTTTTAAAATACAGCCAGTTGTGCTAGGGACTAATGGGTAGCTAGGATGCATTAGGCAATGATTTTAAAAACAAAACAAAAGTGCCATTATTTCATAGGGTGACATCCTCACCATGAGGAATTCAATGGGAGTTGTCCCAGTCACTTCAATGGTTCCATGATTTCATCCACAGTGCCTAATCCCATATACTTTAAAGGCGCTATTTCCCCCTGTATGGGTCTTTGTTTCGGGAGAATGATGAAAAAACAAAGGAAATGAATGTACAAAAAAAAGTAACAACTGAAAAAAATCAAAATTTGAAAGGAAGATACATATTTTACTGTAATCTATGTGAAAAAAATTGCATCTGTGAAGCATGTATTTATGCATGAAGAGGTGTAATAAAACAACGTTCCTCTATTGCCAACATGCAAATTACTTACAACAGCAAATCCTAGATTTTGGAGACAAGTAAAACAGTGAATTTTTTTCTCTTCAAAAGATCAAAGGAGTCAATACTAGGTTTGCAGAAGAATCACCTGATAAATGTGGAAAAGACTGCGGGAAACTGTTTGCTTTTTTGTTTTTAAACATCCTGTTTTGACCTTGAGCTGCATACTGTGAAAAATCTGCTGCTAAGGCTGAACTCAGACATTGTTTACAACTATCATGTAGTATCTTGTTGCTAAAGCTAGTTATGGCATACAGTAACTGGAACAATGCACCAAGTCAAATTCGGCACTGAAGGAAGGATTGTGCGTCTTTTTTCATTAATACAGCTTGGACAATTTCTCTCTTGCCACTTAATACTGTATTTAAAACTAATTATTTACTTTTTATTGGAAGAAGTTCTAGAAGTGCCTGCGTTTATCCTTACACATACAGTATAAGGTTATTCATTGGGAAAAATACTGAATCACAAATTTTTGATTGCAGAAGGTCTAATCCCTCTTGACTTAACAGAGCTCTTGATGACTTCAGTGATGCATTTTGAGGCTTTCCTTTCTGGGTTTCATTTTTCCTTCTGTATGTTTGTTCTCATTATTCTCAGAAACTTGAATGAGGGAGTGTGTGCTCATTCTCACACACGCACATGGACACACGCACACGACTGAGCAGATATAGATTGAAACCAAAATTCTCAAGGTTGGATACCTATATTTAGCTACCTGCATTTGAGCTCCTAAATATGTGGTGAGTTTCAAAGGTGCTGAGCCTTATTAAGTCATGCTAGGGCTGCTCAGCACCAGTGAGAATCAGGCCACTTATTTAAGTAGCTACGGTGTGGAGTCAGGAGTTAAGATTGGGCATCTTACTGTGAAAAATCTCAGATTTATTGTGCACATTTGAAACACAAATTTATTTATAGCATGAGCTTTCATGGGAGAAAAACCCACTTCATCAGATGCTTTGAAGATGGGGGAACTTACAGAGTGGGAGGAAAATAAATGCAAGGAACTGGGAGTCACAGGAATCAGGTCAGACTGTTACAGCAAATCAAAGCAGTTGTTAAGATTCAAACACAGGGGAACAGCATATAGAGGAAGATGAGGTCACCTGTGGTAATGAGAAAAAAAATCCAAAGTCTCTATTTATGTTAACAACTGCTTTGATTTGCTGTTACAGTGTGACCTGATCCCATGACTTACACTCCCGTGAATTTATTTCCTCCCATTCTGTAAGGTCCCCCATCTTCAGAGTGTCTGACAGAGTGGGATTTTCTCCAACAAAGCTCACGCAATAAATAAATTTGCTATTCTTTAAGTTCCACAGGACTCCTTCTTTGTTTTACTGAACTAGACTAACACACCTGTTCCTTTGGAACCTGTAATAATGGTTTTTGGGGGTTTTTTTACACTTGTTTTGGAAGCAACTTTCTTCATATTAGCTCCGTGCTACCTGCTCTTTCAGATGTTACAATATATCACTCTATGCTACAGCTGACTGACAAATGTCACATTTCACAAAATGAGTTGAAAATTTTTTGCTGCCTCGAACTTTCAATTTTTTTGACAAAAAAATGAAAATGTAAAAGCAGTTTTGCTTTGTTTCCTCCCACATGTCCTCTTTCTTTGTATTCTCCCCCCTTTTCCTTTACCTTCCTTCTTCCATTTTGCCATGGAAAAAGAGAGAAAGTAGGCCATGGGCCACACACAGTAATTATTTTAATCAAAAACATTTTTAATAAATTAAGTTTTCCATGAAAAGGTTTGTTTGGAAAATGGCCAATTTTGATGAAGGAGTTTTCAGCAAAAAATACCAATCCGCTCTTCCCTCCAAAGAAACAAGGAGTCCTGGGGCACTTTTAAAGACTCTTTATGACGTGAGCTTTTGTGGGAGAAAATCCCACTTTGTCAGACGCTTGAAGATGGGGAACGTTTAGATGCACACTGACACCTGAGAGCAGTACAGGGACAGACTGTAGCATGGACGTCCTTTGCTCTCTTGCCCTCCATAGCCATTTGCAGGGCCGGTTCTTCCATAGGGATGATCTAGGCAGTCATCTAGGACACCAAAAATTAGGAGGTACCAAAGGCTGGGCCGGGGCTGCTCTGCTCCTCACCCATGGCCAAACTCCCACTGTGGCGCCACTCGCCGGCTGGGGACGGACCCCTGCCTGTGGCTGGACCCTGGCAGCAGTGGCAGCGCAGCACCAGCCGCTGGGGTTGGGAGGAACGGTGCCAAAATCCCTGCTGGCCTAGGGTGGCAAAAAGCCTTGGATTGGCCCTTTGTATGACATGGGGCAGAAGCAGACGGCTAGGCAGTGTTGCTGATGCTGGGGGTTAGACTGCAAACAGATACCTGGCTGGAAGTGTATTATTGCTTCCTTACCTTCCCGTCGTCATCTGGGAAAGTTAGTTTCAAGGGGTAGGTGCCAGGCTGGGCTCTGTGCTGGCAGCCCCTCTGCTCAGGGCCTCAGTCTGCATGAGAAGAGCTCTAGTACAAAAGTAAGGAGCCGACCGAGGACACCAGGGGCCCTACAGATAGTGTATTTACCTTTGAAAGCTTGGCTGCCCATTTCCAGTGCAGTTTCTGAAAGAGGTTAACTGATGCAGCCAGAATTACAGGGTTAGAGACAGTCACTCAATCGGGATCACAAACAGGGCAGTCGCTGGGGTTCTTACTCACTGCTTTAACCATTAGCCCACATCATTTCTTTTGAACCAATGACATTCAAATTGAAGATTAATGATGCATCTTGAACCCTTAGCATTGTACCTTGGTGCGGTATGGTGCTCAGACTAGAGCCTGTTGTCACACAGGAGGTTTCCAGGAGCTATTGCAAGTTCAAGGACATACAGCATGGAATATGTTGGTGCTCATTAATGAAGTAGCCACTACCAGTTAATTTAACATCAAATGGCTGGTAACAGAACAATTTACTCATTTCATCCTTGATTTGAATTTTTACCAAACAGGTCTCCTTTAAACACTCAGTAGGAGGTCTATGTAGTGATTGCGTATGCTCACTATCCAATACAGAAGGAATCACACTGATCAATAATTCTTCACTTGTGCAGCAAGAGTTTATGCTGCTGCTGCTTTGAGTTGCTCCTGGCACCATTTCGAATTGTGTTACTCTCTTGTTAATATTTGTAGGGCCAGTATTCCATAATTGGATAGTGATGGCTGAAGGGGTAGGTCTTTTAACCAACTGGAAGGCAATGCATCTCTCATAATCTTGTGTTAACTGCTGTGAATTTCGGCACTAACATCATTGATCTGTTACTTTCTTACAGGAACATTTCACACCTGAATGCAAGTTCAAGGAATCAGTATTTGAAAACTACTATGTTACATATTCTTCAATGATCTATAGACAGCAGCAGTCCGGCAGGGGTTGGTATCTGGGTCTTAACAAAGAAGGAGAAATAATGAAAGGAAATCACGTGAAGAAAAATAAACCCGCAGCACACTTCCTTCCCAAACCCTTAAAAGGTAATCACTTTTGTTTTTCCAACTCCTATGAAATGATGTCACATATTATGTCAGAAGTATTTATTTGCAAAACATACATATTTTAAGCATTGAACCATTTACACAATGGAAATGTAACATACTGCAATGCACCAACAATATAATTGGAGCTGCTTTTCCAAATTTGACTACATCCTGTGCAACATAATTTGTTTCATATATTAAAATACATATTAAGCCATATGTGCTGCTAGTTCCCAGTATGTCTGTTACAGTCCATGACAATTTTGCCTACAAGTGCCAACCAAGAGAAACGTGTATCGTGTCATGCTTTGTTTTATGCTTTTAAGGTTGTTTGTTAAACTGATCTCTGGTCTTAGCTAAGTCTTGATGTAAAATTCGGATGGTAGCATTTTATCTCTATTGCACAATTATTAAATGGTGTGGTACCAGCATCTGAACATTAAAAGCAGCAGGAAAAAGAATTATTTGAGTAACCTCTTGAGGCAAGTGACATTTTGTCTCCAAGATGTGCATTGCTAGATGGATGGATAGATCATTTCAGCCTATGTCTAGTCTAGCTTTACAGTCTACAAATTTAGGCTGTGTTCACACACACAGGGTTATTTCGAAACAAGTTGTGTCGAAACAACTTGTTTCGAAACAACACCTTATTTCGAAATATCTTATTTCGAAATAACAAAACGTTAATTCGAAATAAGAAAAAAAGCGGGAAACGAAATAGCA